>CM060622.1:45508737-46108737 GCA_030578275.1 Meda fulgida
CTTCATGCTGAAAACATATGAGAAGAACAAGCAGCCGGGTCTTAAACCTGGCTTAGCAGGTACAGATGCATTCAGCTCACTAATGTGGGTGATTTACGAACATTTCTAATTCTTATTGCTAGCTACTGCGTGTTTGTAACAATTTAAGTTAAATGTATTAAATAAACATGTTTGCGTTTTGATTGATCGGTTTCAGCTGGGCTTCTACTCTGTTATGACCTTCCTGTTCAGACTGACAAAGATGGACGTCCAATCAGCCGCTTCCTTGTCAGCAGGGGGCGGAGTTATCAACAAATGTTAGCCACCCTTATTCACGAGGTACCTTTCTGCATGGACTTATTAGATGAAACTCAAGAACTTGAATTATACTTTACTTTTGAAAAGTTATATTTGATCCCAAAATGATAATAATGTAATATAATATTATTAATTATATTATTCTTTTCACATTTTCCTTCCAAATTTTCATTATCATAATGTTTGGATGTTCAATGTTTGAGTTTGTTTGTAATTCCCTTTTTTGACATTGGTGATTTGGGTTACACTTTATTTTAAGGTGTCATTGTTACAGTGTAATTATACATTTAAGGACTGAGTAACATTAAGCAACTACATGTATTTCCTATAGGGTTAGGGTAGGATTAGGATTCGGTTGAGGGTTAGTTGCATGTAATTATGTATAACTTACTGTTATTACAATGGTAAGTACATGTAACATATGTAACAAGGACACTGTAAAATAAAGTGTTACCGTGATTTGTATTCGATTCTAATTTCAGAAATTATAATTTATTTAGCAAAATGTTTATTTATTTGTCAATACAATAAAAAATCTATACAATTAAAAGGAAGTGCAAACAATAGTACCATAATGTATAAATCCTTTTTTTTACAATTTAAATAATTTATATTGGTCACATACTTACAGTGTTTTGCTGTTTTGTTCCTCTCAGGTGAACATCCAGCCGTCTGAGTGGCATCGCTCTCTGCTTCTGCCTCAGGCCTGGCGGGGCTTCATGAGCCGGGCTTACCATGCAGCTCTCCAGGTAATTCTGTGTGTCTGTATAACTATCACATCAGATATAGGAGAATAAGACTAGCATTTATAATGAAGGCCATCATTTATGAGATTAAATTCGATGTAATTATTGTCCAGGGTCGAAAGGCAGAGCTGGAGATGCTACAGAAACAGGGTAAAGAGAGTCCAGAGGAACTGCAGTATAAACAGCACTATGCCTGGCTCTGGTAAGATTCACACATCCAGACACATCTACAGTGCAGACCGAGCTGGAGTTTGTGTTAAAGTCGTGATGGTCTTTTCTTCCATATCGTGAGACAAAAAAAAAATGAAAACGAAAAAGTTCATTTGTATCAAATTTAACGCCATAAAAAATCTTAAATATCTTACATTGTATAAGAAAAGTCTTAATGATCATTTTCAAGAGGTCTTACATTTGGGGGCACAAAAACAGGAGTCGTGAAACAGCTGTATGTTATTTTTAAATCTCAAAAAGGCTATGATTTAATTGCGAGCGCTGCGTGTTTCGAATAAATTGCTGCGCTCTTGCGTGTTCTACAGGCTTGCAATCACATTAATGCCAAGCACCAGGGTAACCCCTATGTTTCTGCTTTTCCATAAGCGCCACCTACTGCCAGAGAGTGAAACTGCATTTTCATTCAAAAGAAGCTAATGTGCATTCTAAAAATCTAAACAAGTAGGATAAAGTATATAATAATTTAGAATTATTACTTTCTTAAAAATGGTTTAAGGCTGAAATGTGAGGTGTGTCATTATTTTATAAAATGTAAATCACATATATAAATATATACACACATATATTATGTAAACAAAAACTTTTATGTCAGATGCGATTAATCGATTTGACAACACTAATATATGTATGTATGTGTTTGTATATATATATGTATATATATATATAATACACACACACACACACATACAGTACTGTAAAATAGTATGAGGTACGTTAGTATTTTCACAAAGATAAAATGGGTATATGCCAGTTATTTATATCTTTTACTGTAGTGTGTTAGTTAGAAATATCAGTTTGCGTTTCCAAACATTCCTTTTGCGATTAATTGTAGTAATCCAGTGAGAAATTTGTATGCACAGGAGTCTGACAACAGCCGGTATAATCCACACAGAGATCTGATCTCACCATCATCGAGTCCATCTAGGATTACATGAAGAAACAGAAAAAACTGAGACAGAATAAATCTTGAAGAACTGCAGCAACTTCTCTAAGACTCTTCTCTAAGAGAAGACTCAGAGCTGTTATCTTGGAAATAGGAGGTTGCAAAAAGTATTTAATAAAAGGGGGCATATAATTGTTCTCAAAGTTTTGAAGAAAAACATTTATTTCATAATGTGATTATTTTACAATTATTTTACTTCAATTAAAGGTTAGATTTTTTTATTAAATTTTTTATAAAATATCAAAAGGATAAACAATGCATTTTTTTTTTACAGCCATCTTTGATCATATTTACCAAGGGGGCAAATAATTCTGACCAGCACTGTATATATATACAGAATACAATATACACATATATTATTCGCAATTATCCCCATACATGCACAGAAATTTACTTTGGCAACAAAGGGGTTAAAAGTCATTACAAAATGGCTCAGAATAGGTTTGAGAAGTTTTAGTATGAATTGCTGGCAGATGCCATTTGGTTTGATATTTTATGAATGCAGAAAGAATGGCATTGCATTCATACATTTTTAAGTGTGACTTGAGCATTCAAACACTTTTGGAGGGGGGCATACAAACTGCACTCTCCTGAAAAGGATTTTATCACAGTGAGATCAGATTTAGCTTTAGAGTTTTTATTAACAATGGATCTTAAACATCTTATGTAGGCATTTTGGTAATTTTGCCATGACAGTAGCCAATAGAGCTGACAAACAAAAGAAAAATGCACTTTGCACTTATATGTAGTTATCTTAAAATAAAGCTATAGATGTAGCTCAGATTCTCACTAAATAGCTCAAAGGACCCCTCACGAGCACACACGTCATAGTTGACCATAATGTAATCTGACCATTTGAAATATATTTCATAGTTTTCAGCACAAAAGCTTAGCACTTTGAGAAACTGTCAAGATGAATGCAGCAATAATGAAAGCCTCTAAAGAGTGAACTGTAATTGGAGCTTGCACCATAGGGAGGAATGTGAGGGTATTATTTTATACATCTCATTTGTGTCAGACCATCCAGAGCTGTAGAATTGTGATTGCTCTGGCCTTTTCAGCTGCTTTTGAAAAGCCAGAGACTGACATTTCAAAGTCACATACAAACGCATGCACAAATTCATATAATCTTTCAATGTAAACCGGTTGGCATGTATAGGCTGTTATTGTTCATACAGTGTCTCGCCATAATATCGCATAACCACGCGGTCTGGCAGAACACCATAACTCAACCCCTAGGACGCCATTTTGACAGCCTGTCAGCCAATGAGTGATTGATGGGATGGCATGTTCAGATGGCAGCCTGAGGCTTCATTCCCCATGGCATCACGAATTCTAGTTTGTTCCGCAGTCTTTGTGTAATACAGTTATTACTCTCCTGGGAGCTGAGGGCAGTCCATACGCGGTCACGTGCCCTGAAGCATACTGGGAGACTTGGATGGTTTGAGAACACTGGGATTGTAGGGTTACAACTTTTTAATCCCTGCAGAGACAGATGTCAAGTAAAGATGGTTTAAGCTTGAGGAAATGAGGTAAACATGTCTGATTTTGTCATAGGGAATTTGTGCGTTTTTAACTCTTTTAGTATTTACAGTGGGGTCCAAAAAGTGTGGAAATGTGAAAATGATTTTATTTTGCATTCTTCTAATTTAATACAAACTTTCCTCATTTTTATATTATATCAATTTTTAAAGGGGTCCTATTATGCTTGTATACATTTTCATCTGTCTTTAGTGTAATGTTGCTGTTTGAACATGAAAAAAGTCTGCAAAGTTAAAGCACAAAGTCACTCCAAAGTTCTTCTCTATATCAGTGTCACTGTTTCTGAACTCCATGAAACGCCTCCGTTGTGGTCGTGAGTTTTCTTCTGGGAACGAACACGTCACAATATTCCTCATTTAAATAATTCTCACCCAAGGCATACGCTAAATAAAGGGTACGAGGCCTGGTAGGTCCACTTTAGCTCTTTTATACAGTGGAGTCCAAAAATCTAAGACCACTAGTAGAAATGCTTCTATTTGCAGTTCTCTAATTTAATGCAATTTTATTCATGATTTGTTAGCATATTAATTGTAAAGTTACATTGAGCGCACTCATGAACTCCATTAGTGTCTGTAAAACTGTATGATCATGTGATCCTGTATGATTAGAGAATGATTCAAAGAGCATCTTGTGTTTCAGTGAAAGCAAGAACATCTGTCTCGTATCTAGAATCTTTCTCATCCATTTTATGTCATCAAGTTTCTTTGCTCGAAATGTTTCAGAATATTCCTGCATTTCCAGGTTTAAATAGTTTGAATCCCAGATTTTTACTGTGGCCTCAGACTTCTGGGACCCACTGTACTCTATGTAGCCGCTTAAGATCTGCGCTCTTAAATCATTGCCTGAGGAGATGAAAGCTCTTCTGTCAGTCTGTGGAGTACTTTAAATCATATCTCTCTCTCTTTCATTCTGTCTTTCCTCAGGGTCAGAGACCAACTGACTGATGTGGTCAAATCTGCCGCCAAGTAAGTTACTAAAGCTGCCGATTTTTTTTTTCTTTAGTTTCTCTTCTAAATTTATTTTTATTTTATTTCCTATATCTTTTATTGTTAAACCGAGTGCTTTATATTCAGAATCTGCAGTTGGTCTTTATTCACTGCAGTCTCTTAGGGAAACTTTTTTTTCTGTGCTTTATTGATTCATTGTAAGCTCATAATTGAAAAAAAAAAAATTCAGTCCTGTTTTCAGCATCAATAATAGAACAATAGCTGTTCAGCATTGCTGCTGTAGTTCTGTTAAAAATCTATGAAAACGTTTTTTTTGCTTTCCATTTCCATTGACAGAGATAGTCCGGTCGTTCAGGGTAACTCTATTTTAGCACTAAGTGGCCTGGCTGTCGTCTTAACCAGATACGAGAGTAACCTTCCTACGCAGTCTGAAAGTGGATGTGAGGTGAGATGCAGCTTTATTAAGAGTCCTGGCTTTCCTACTCTCCTTTCAAAACAGTAGCAAAAAGACAAAAAATATCTTGAAAACTTCCTAATAAACTATTTTTCCATTCGTAGGTGGGTCCAGACACCCTTCCCACAGTTCATTGGCTGTCGATGGTGACTGACACACTGCTCAGCATTGTAAGCAGTAGCAGGAACCCTAGAGGTCAAGTCTTCCCATGGTTCATTCATGTGAGTTGTAACCCCTCAGGGGGGCGTTCAAGAAGTCATTTATTTTTTACAAATTTACAAATGTACTATAGGATTGCTAGGAGCGGTTTTTCCTTGTGGAAATTTTGCGTTTGGTGAGCTAATAAAATATTAAAACTCAGTCAAATCAATATTTTGTGTACAGTTATTTAATTAGACCTATGTCATCCGGTATCGCGGACTCTCACGTTTCATACAAACGCAGCTGCTGCCATTTTGCGACTATTGTTTTGTACACTGTTGGATTATAAGATACAAACGGGTAAGATTTAAAAACAGTTTCATCTCAAATCAATATCTCTAATGCCCATAATTATTTATGTGGCGAAATGCTGTGTGATAAGTGGTATGACTGTATACTGTGTCTCTTAAATGTCCGTCTAGTTTGAGCTTGCTAGCAACTGCTCTCTCTGCGGAAGCTTTGCGTTTAAAGAGCGAATCAAATATTTAAACTCCTATCAATATTTCATGTCTAATTATTTACTTTTGTGGCAAGTAGCCGTGTAATAAGCAGGATAATGTACATGCAGCCTGTAGTTATCGCAGAATAAACCCTGACTGGGTGATCAGGACCTCGACACGAAGCGGGGCCTCATCACCCTGTCGGGGTTTAATCTGCGATAACTACAGGCTGGATGTACATTATCCCGTACTTAACAAATGAAACCTTGTTGTAATTGTACATTTTAGCAAAAATGTGGCATTATTTTTTTGTCTCACACACTTTTTAGCGCTCATACTCCGGTGAGAACACAGCGAGTGTGATCGCGCGCTCCTGTGCTGCTCTGGGTCTGGCGTGTTTGGTGCCGGTGTTGGTGAGCTCACGCAAAGAGAGCGTTCCCACTATACTGGGCACTCTAGCGACGGGACTGCCGGACTCGCCCACCGCAGACGAATCTCAGGCAGTTCAGTTTCACAGCGGCCTGGCTCTGGGCATGTTTCTAGCATGGCTGAATGATGAGAGAGTCAGGTGTGTGCGAGTTCATACTATAACAGAGACTCGTAACGTCCAAAAAATGGAACTTGAGCCTTTCAAGTTATACTCCCAGTTATAAATGACATTTTTTTTAATAGCTGCATCGTGTTTAATGAATGCTTACTGACGTGTTTACTTGTTTTCTCTGTTTATTGCAGTGATATATCTGGGCAGTCAGTGGCAGAGCTGTTGAAGAAACATCTGGAACGACTGGAAGTGTGTTGCTTCAATCCCAATCTGGAGTATAAGTTAGTCTAATATGTTTTTATTGTTAACAAAGTTTTGCATAGCAAGATTTTAGAGAGAGAGAGAGAGTGTGTAAATTATTTTTATTTACATTTTTTCCCTTGTAATTCTTGATGTCTGTTGGTGGAAGAGTGGAGTAACATCTCACAGCAAGAACTGGCAAATCTTTCTCAGTCCATGAAGATGAGATGCACTGTAGCACTTAAAGAAGCTGTCAGACACAACATACTGACTGCTACTTTTGATATTGACCTTTGTTCAGGGACTCCATTTCTGTCCGTCAAATATCTCTGTCTCAGTTGTTTCATGTTCATACAAAATATTGACACAGTTAAAGAAGCTAATTTCCAGATCATTTTTTCACATGAGTAATGTTACACACACACACACACACACACACATATATATATATAATTTAAATACATTATTATTTCATAATACATTAATTATATATATATAATGTATTTATATATATGTATATGCATATATAATTTTTTATGTACTATATATAACAATATAAAAAATACACTCATAATAATAATACAAATTAATTGTAATAATAAATTTTTTTATATATATATATATATATATATATATTCTTCTTCTTTTTTAAATTATGAGTTGTATATTCTTTATTCCCCCTGTACTCTAATACACTCTTAAACTTTTGTTTGCTCTTTCTCTTTCTCAGTGCTGGTTGTGTGTTAGGTGTTGGTTTGGTCCTGAGTTCTCTCAGTAGCAGTAGTCAGTCTGAGCGGGACCGTGTGCACGTGTCTCTGACACTGGACAGACTCGTGCAGACGCTGCAGGACAGCAGCAGCATGAGCCGCATGTTGCAGGAGGTAAAACCATGTTTTCAGCTTCACAAACACCTGAGGCAACTGTTGATGAAAAGCTAATCATTATTTAAATAATACAAATATAAAATGTAAGTAAATTAAATATATATAAATCAAACGCTTACTAACAAAAAAAAACATTTTATTTGTTTACCTGCATGTCATGTGACCATTGACCAACATCAATGAAGCTTGAAAAAGTTTGATAATTCTTTCTTAAGCTGAACAATGTTTATAAATGCCACACATTGTTGGTGATGACAGAATTTTTCCTTTAATCAAATAAAAAATACTTTTAAATAAATAAAAAAAATTCTTACCACTTTCCATCGAGTACTTTCAGTGGCAGTTTCTGTGCATCCAAACATTTCTTGTGTCTTTTATCTGTTCTGTCGTTTTCAGGTTTTGGCCTATTCTGTGGCGTGTGTTGTAGTTTCAGCATTTAACTCAGGCATTATTGAGGCCAGTAAAGCTGAGGAAAGCATGAACACACTTCGCTCCCTGACGGAGGAAAGCCAACAGGTAAGAACCGAAGGCACTTGGAGAATCATAGAACTATGTTTGGGTTTATATTGAAGAATACATTTATGATGTGTTTTTGTACACGAGTGATTAAAAGCCAAATATTTGAGTCACACTTTAAGGCATTTAATTTGTGTTTTTTTAGACACCGGGCTTTGCTTTGGCGTTGGGGCTGACAGTGTTTGGCCTGTCTTGTTTTGGTCATGGTAAAGCTATGGACATCCAGCCCCGTCTGCTGGCTGCCTGGACCAAGATACTGCTGGCAGAGGTAATGTATTATTGTTCAGAGAATCATATTGGGCTCAAAATGTATTATTTCCATATGTTATGCATATTTTGCCATTATGCATGTATGAAGGCTTGCTGGCCATAATTTTATGTGGTGCAACCACTTTATTATCCATTTCAAAGCTGCTTCAGGGGGGAAAAAAGTCAGTGGAAAGAAACGGTCAACTAAGAAATCCAGTGTGGAAACAAATGTAGTTTGTCTCCCTGACCCATGAGAAACAGTGTGTTGTTGTGCCGTAGTAAATTAACTATGTATCAGGATCTGGTCTAAGGCACAAGTCCAGGATGTAAGGTTGAGTCTTTGTCTGCCTGAGATCTTGGTTTTGGTCTAGGAAGTTTTGGCATCAACACTAGATCTCAGCTTTCATGAGGGAGAAACTAAACTAATTTTTTTTCATTCTACAGGGTTGTCCCACAATGCAGAGGCTGTCCGCCCTCAATGGACTGATCGCATTAGTGGGGTCTGAGACGGCTCTCATTCAGGTAATTTAAGGGGTCATATGATTCTGTTTTAAAAGTTCTTTATTTTGTTAATTGGCTGTAATAGAATAGGTTGACATGCTTCAAAAACGCATTATTTTTCACATACTGTACATTATTGGAGTATCTCTATTCTCAGTCTGTCTGAAACGCTCTATCTACAAAAAAGCCTTTTTTTTATCTCTAAAGCCAAGTGTGCTCTGATTGGCCAGCTGCCCCAGTGCATTGTGATTGGCCAAACACCTTTAACACCCCTTACAGTTATGTGTCTGACATTTTAGAGTGCGATACATAAAACGCATTACAGTTCTGATACATCGACTTGTAGACAAGCCTGTATAATTCACTCTTCCATATCTTCTGAATCAGTTTCTGGTTCAAACTAGGGCTGTAGCTATCGATTATTTTAGTAATTGAATATTCGACTGATTATTCCATCGATTCTGATTATATACTCGATCCATCGAGAAATCGGATAAAAAAGTGTGGTGATAAATATGTGAACAACGGCCTTTAAAATCACTTAAAATACAAATATAGGAAACACTTTACAATAAGGTTCATTAGTTAACATATACTAAGCATGAACAATACTTCTATAGCATTTATTTATCTTAGTTAATATTAATTTCAAAATTTACTAATACATTATTAAGATCAAAGGTTGTATTGTTAACATTAATGTACTGTGAACTAACATGTACTCTCACGGTTTGATGTAATGGTTGAAGCGAGGATTCAATTGCAGAGAAATGAAGGCTTTTATTAATAATAATAAAAATAAAACAAAATACAAACAAAACTACCCCATGGGAGAAACAAGACAGGCATCAAGAATGACCAACTGGACTTTGGCAGGAACAAGAAACACAAGCGAGAGAGGACAGGTGGGGCAAATGAATCAATAATCACAGCGCTAGACAATGGACAGGAGAGCACATGACACAAGGAAACACATGACAAGCCATGTGCTCACACCAAGCAGGACAAAAAACAAGCACATGGCCAGTAAAGCAAATTACACAAACCGAGACATAAACACGCAGCCAATGAAAACATTCATAAGCCACGTGTTCACACAAAACATGACAACATGAAAGCATGCAGCCAGTGATAAACACAAGCTGCATGCAACACAGCACAAGACAAAACATGACATGAAAGCACATGAAACAAGGCACACAGACAAGACCAAACAGGAGTGGCAGGGCTCTGTCACAAAACCAAGAAATAGACTAGACAGAAGTGACAGAACCCTGACATGAACAAACAATGAACATCTGGATTTTTAGTAACTAACATTAACAAAGTTTAATAAATACAGTTACAAATGTATTCCTCATTGTTGGTTCATGTTGGTTAATACATTAACTACTGTTAACTAATGAACCTTATTGTAAAGTGTTACCCCAATATATAATAACAAGCAATAATTATTGGTTCAAATAAAGTATCAAAGTAAGTAATCATATTGATTTTATTGAACAGCGCTGTTAAAATGCACCATGTAAAATACATTATATAAAATAATATAAACTTAACTTGCATTAAATATTATAACAAAGGCCTACCGAGGGCGCCAAGTGCCTGAGTTTGCGTGGAGGAGTATTTACTGTGAACAGTTACTTTTAACATGTAATCTGCACGCATGTAAATAATTAAAGCATCGTGCTTCTCTGTGGAAAAAAACAGCGCATATATTTATTTAACTGAATCAGCCTTTGTGATTTCACAATAGCACAATGCTATATTATGATTTTAAATGGTTTCAAATATATCGCGTAGCCTTAGAAAACGGTCTTATAATGCGGTTCATGGATTCTCATCTATGATTTTCATCCATGCAACGTACTACTTCCAGTATTTTGCTAGTTACTCGACACGGGTAACGTAAATTGCAATTGAGGATTTTTTTTTTTTAAATCGAGTACTCGACTTTAATTGAAGAATCTTTACAGCCCTAGTTCAAACACATTTGGCTGAATTAAACCAGTATTTCCACTTGCCATTGTGTAGTGTTTACTACAGTAAAGTTGAGTGAGTGGATCAGGTATTCAGAGCTGGAGTGAGTGAGTGGAGGCGGGGCTAATTCGCATATTCGTTGATCCGCATATGAAGCAAGGGTGTAGTTTATTTTTATCGCAGAAATACTGACATTTTACAAAATACACATATGACCAAAAAACTAAAACAAAACACAATATATGAATAGACGAGGAGAAAAAAGAAAAGAAAAAAAGGTAAAGAAAGACCTTATAATTTGAAATATATATCCTTTGGGGGTGTTGTGTTTTAAGGTATTCAGTAGGTATTCACTTTCTCTTGTCACCCTGCTCCTCTCCTCCCAATCCTTCAAACAATAACAATGATAATCAAGTAATACGGTGTTATGATTAATATGGCTATCTGTGCACATCCCCGGGTGAAGGACGGTGCGCCACCCACAGGGCCAGCCCAAAAGCCCACACCCACCCAAGGGTGTAGTTACATCAAACATTTTTAAGGCATGAAGAAATTATTTTCACGTGGGAAAAAAACTGAGAATGTAATTTTGGTGATCAAACATGAGTCTTAAGGGATAAAATTATTGACTACAGGCATGCCCGGATTAACATAGTTTTGTGCCCTAGGGTGACCACAGTTTAAGTGCCCCCCCTCCTCACACTTAATGTGTGAACAATTGAAATTCAGTATTTCTAAGACAATAGATGTACATAAACTTACAGCTAAAGTAAAGGCTCACCACAAATACTGCAGGGATTTCAATAAATCCGTGACAAGAATAGCGCGCGTAGACGTCTGTGGGATGGAGACGGAGACAAATCACAACCTGCTATGTGCGTCTGAGCAATGAGCGATCTATCGAGGGCCTGTGCTAGTCAACATTACTTCAGCTCCTGCCACCGTTTTCTGAATAAAAAAGCTCGCGATCGCGGGTACATTATGAATAGTGGCAATGTGCTGTGATTGTTTTTCTTTTTTAAGTTTTCTCTTAGCGCAACCGCTTAACTGACGCCTGTCCATTTTGAATTAGTCTGATTGACTAATCGGGCGGCATTTTGTCACTGTGGAATGGACCAAGATCGGGGGAGGGGTAGGGGGGCACTTACCAAATCGCAATTATATTTCTTTATTTTTAAATGCATAAATATGTATGTATTATATATATGTATTAAATATATAACTATATAGTGAATACATATACATTTATAAAATATGACAAATATTTTAAAAGTATAGTATTTGTTTTAATGATTTGGTGGCCCCCATTGGCTGGTGCCCCTGGGTCTCGCCCAGGGTCACATATGGATAATCCGGCCCTGACTACAGGGAGATTTTAATTTATACAGTGAAGACCATGCAGTGTTATTTTACTTGGAACTAGAATGTTCTTTTTCCTCATATATTATTCTACACTGAGTCCATTATCATATGTTGAGGTGCTATTTCAATGCCAGTCTCGTATGGGCACTGCCCTTTTTCACCCACACCTGTGCCATGCTGGTCTTTGTGTGGCAAATTACGCTCCTCCGTGCCCACCCACTTTCCAGACACTTACACACACACACACACAAAGAGAGAGAGAGAGAGAGAGCAAATGCTGTCTCGCCTTTTTAAATGCAAATGCCACCATACTTGGAAGGTAGCCAGGAAGTATCGCTATAGAAACGGTGGGACTTGACAGCGGTCTCTGCAAGGATTTTTTCTCTCAGTGTGAATCAGAGCCTTGTGAATGTCTCGGATTACTCTGCCGCCCCACAGATGAAAAGATTTGTGTTAATGTGTCTTTACGTGACTTAATGTCACTGAACGAACATTTTCAGCGCATTCAAACTCCCACATCAGTTGATTCCTTCTCGAATCAAATCTTGAATGTAGCTTGTTTAGCTGGTCACTGTTCCTTTCAGATCTGAACTAACCCCCCCAAAACCAGTGGTACTAGCTAACAAGATATTTGAACTAACTGACTGCTTTTTTTCGACTCTGTTTAGTAACTTTTTGCACGTACGTGTAAGCGGATCGACCTCAGAAAGTTAACTACTGCTGGGAAAATAAAACAGTGGTGGGCAACATGAGGGCACACTAGGGTTCAAATAATCCAGTTTGAGAACGCTAAATGTGAAAACGCATGAATCCTTTGCTTCTATTTGTGACAACAAAAACAGTGGGTTTATAACTAGTCTTGAAGGTCATTTAAAAAAAAAGTTTTTTTGTATTAAACTCCAGCCTAATATGTATTTTTGTAGTCATAAATCTTGAATGTAAACAGATAGTTGTAGCCTGGTTGTAAAGCAGCCATTACTCCAGTCTTCAGTCAGTGTCACAGGATCCTTCAGAAATCAGTCTAATATGCTGATATGGTGCTTAAAAAAAATCCGTATTTTGTGCACTGGTGCTTAAACAAATCTTACTGACCCCAAACAAGTTGCTTAAAGTGCTTGAATTTTTTCAATTTAAGTCCTGGAAAACCCTTGAAAAGAGCCATTTTTATGAAAAGGTACTTGAAAAGTGCTTAAATTATTTAAAGACAATATATGTGAAATTATTTTCATTTTATCGATAAAACAATCTTTTCAAGCTAAATTAACGCTGAAGCCCTTCTGATATAGAGCCATTAAGCATTGCTATGAGTGTGATATTACTCATATATATATATATATATATATATATATATATATATATATATATATATATATATATGATAAAGTATATGATACAGCTTTCATTCTTCAGGTACATTAATATCATATATTCATATATTCAAAATCAGTTTGAATAAGGAAAGCTTTTTTAGAATTTGAAAGATAGTAGAGATGTTGTTTGATAAATGAGATCTCTGATTGTAGTCCTTGAAAAACAAAAAAGTAGTGCTTTGACAGTCCTGGAATTTTATTTTACAGTATATTTACGAACCCTGTGAACAGTTGTGTAGTTAAAATGCTTAATTGTTAAAACACTTTTAGTTCACTTAACTGTTTTGTTTTATTTGTTGCAACTGGTTAGTTTGAGTTTGACGTAGGCCTATACTGTGTCCTTGAACTCTTTGACCTTCAGAAAGTGTGTTTTTATCTCCATTAGTTGAAGAGAGAAACAGAGGAGTCCTCACAACAGCAGGGCAGACTGAACGAGGTCATCCGAGCCCTTACACAGGTTAGAATTCATGCATTTGCCATTCATGAAAATGTATATACAGGAAGTGAAACAATGGTTTGATTGAAGTGAAGTTCTCATGCCATCCTCTGCACTAGATCATCACGTTCTCAGGAACAATAGGTCTGCAGTCTAACGGAGCATGTCTGCTGGGACACCTGCATCTGGCCCAGATGTGCAGCAGCCACAGTCGAACCGCAGGTGAGACTACAGTTGTTCACAATAACCTAATAATAATTAACTACTTGAAATAAAATGTAAAAAGCAAAAGTTAATTTTTTTTAAATGATTAATGCCATTATATTTGTTAATAATAATAATAAAATAAATCTAAAATTCTAAATGTTCAGTCTTCTGTTTTTATTAAAAACAAAACAATATTCATACAGTAAAATATTACTGTTGCTGTTGATAATTAAATTATCGTAATAGATTTTTATTATGATTAAATAATGCAATTATTGTCGTTGACGTTAAAGACCCCCTGTGGTGAAAATCTAGCTTTTAATGTTGTTAATATGTTTATTTGGTGTTTTTAATACGAGTGATCGTCACAGAGTGGATCTCTGAGCTAGTGTGAGTGAGTGGAGGCGGGGCTCATTAGTATATTCATAGAACCGCGTTTATGAAATGAGGCAACGGTGTAGAGTTACATTCGAGCTATTTTAAGGCATGAAAAAATGTTTTAAGGAAAAAACGTTTAAATATGTCATTTTGGTGATCAAAGATGACTTTTTAAGCGATAAAATCATTGACTACAGGGGGACTTTAATAATATGAATAATGTTATTTTTTAATTATAATAAAAAATATTAACAATATAATAAAATAACAAAAATAATCATTATTGTTGTTGTTAATAATAATAACAATAGTTGTAGGGCTGCACAATAATATTCGTTTTAGCATTGATATTACGATGTGCGCATCCGCGTTAGTCACGTCACAGGATGTGCGACGTCAAGTATAGGGAACTTAGTTGATACGTGATCCGTACGGACCAGACACCATGATTCGAAACGCATGTGATTCACGGATTCATTGAAAAGTTTAACCATCATAGAGCGAAAGTTGATCATTTGCGCTTATTTTAGGTCCTGTCAGTTTAAACATTCAAGCGATTTTAAAGCATTTGAGTGCAAGAAGATGCCAAAGATGGCTCTATTCAATACTCGCACGCTGTTTTCTGTACACACACAAAGCAGAATTCAGTTCTCTCCCACATTTGTTTATGAATGGACACATATACGTGTAATTATGCCAAAATGCCCGTCTCGCCGTGAATCCTCGTAAAAAAAGACGCCAATGGCTTTCGTCAACGTAAACAACCGAGAAAGAAAACACATGTATCATTATTTTGGATCCGTGTATTTGGTCTTAAAGTGACAGCAGCCTAAAATACCCACAGCTGTCAGTGTGATGTTAATCAAACAAAGAAATACAAAGAGAAAATCACTTTTGTAGCTGTAACAAAGATTAATTATATTTAATATATACAGTGAAGACAATGCAGTGTTATTTTACATTTGATTATTCAATATCTGTAGCTGAATACTGTTAGATTTACCTGAAAACCATAAAGTACTGTTTATTTCATTTGTATCTTTGTTCTATTGTAACTTGTTTATTATTTTCTATGCAGATTCACTCCCCTACAAAATCACCCTAATAATTCTTGAATGATTAATTCTTTCCAAATAGAGCCATTCAATTTAGCCATTGAAAACTGTTTTCATATTTTCATTCAGAAAAATAAAATATCACAATGTCAGTTTTTTCCAATTTCGTGCAGCCCTATATATTGGTAGTACTAAAAATCGTTTATAAAACACGAAATATATAAATATTATTCTTTTTATTTTTACTACTACCACTAAATAATAATAGCTGAATAATAAAAATAACAAAACACAAACACATGTATACTGTATAAATGGAAGAAGACCAATAAAACATACTTCTCCACCTCTCTTTAACAGTTCCTCAGGACTTTGGTTATCTCCCAGAGAAAAGTGTCATCCGAGCGAGTGTAGACTTCATCACTGAAGCAGGAAGGAAAGGTAACACTATCTAATGCTGTCTAATAAAAAAAGCTCTGTGTTAAATACTAATGCTGTGACGTTGTCCAGGGCCCGAGTTCACCGCTCCACACCTTGTGAAGACGGTTCTGGCAGCTTTAGGCTCGGGTGGTGGAAGCTTCCAGTATCCTCCAGTCAACTGGAGTGCCATCCTCTCTCCGCTGATGAGACTCGGCTTTGGTCAGCTTCCTCTTCGTCCTCATCTTGAATTAGTGTTTTATAGGAAATGCCTGGTGAGAAATGATTTTGAAGTGTTCACCTGTGCCTGCCGTAGGTGAGGAAGTGCAGCATCAGTGTTTAGAGTTGGCTGCCAGTCAGGCCCAGTCCTCCCAGAGTGCCTCACTCTTCCTCGGCGTCTGGCTTGTGCCTCCTCTGGTGCACAGCCTCAGTGTGAGTGTTTGTTTCTTTCTGTGTGTAATAGAAGTTTCTCCATGCAGATTATTATGGTGGGTTTTTTATACCATAAATGGATAGTTTTAGATGTGCAAGCCCTGCTAATATGTTCTTCAAAACGTTTGTGGAAATGTATGATGAGGTAATAATTTTTTTATATATATAATGTATAGTGTGTGTATGTATATATATACATACATACACACACTATAGATGAATATGTAAATAAGTAAGATGAACATGTAAATAAGTGCTGCGCGCTTTCTTCTCAATAACAATATAAACACGCAACAAAAATGACAGTGGTGAGAAAACAGCAGTTCAGAAAGCTTCTGATCATAGCGATGTGGATGTTCACACAAGTTCTGCAATTCACCAGCATCATGTCAACAGATGAGGTCAAATTAAAATTACACTGTTATGGTAGTTTGATGATTATAACGGAAATTTTAGACTATAGACTATATATCTGAATACTATTTTAGTATTTTAGACACTATAGTTTTGAATTAATGTCTTTTCTTTGCATGACACATTCTCTCATTCTCATAGCTCTTTCTGCATTATCATGAATATTGTATAAGCATTGTGTCATTAAACAGAAGAAAGGCTCTTGGGAACTTTTCTCTTGGGATTTTTATTTGAAGGACTAATTTTTGCTGGGAAAATCAAGTCTACATGCTTTCATAGACAACGCAGAAAGTCTTGTTTTTTTAAGCAAATAATACATGACAATTCTTATTTATTCATTCCATAATTTTTCTATTTGTAATATTCATAAGCTGTTACGGTGGATGTATCTCTTAAGGATGCTGAAAAGTGAAGTGGTAATTAGTATCTAATTTTCTGTAAGTAGTTCATCATGGTTTTGCGGCTTGAAAATGTCTCTGTCTCTTGTCTATCCCCTGGGCCCTCCACAGCTCCGCACCAGGGCTTATCTGTACGAGTGCCTGAGCTCCTGGATGAAGCATGTGGCTGAAGACAAACTGCAGGTGTATGTGGACAGTCTGGCAGTGCAGCAGTTTGAGCCCGAAACACGTGCTCAGCGCTTGCCCCTGTGCCTGTCCATCCTGCGTGGCTTGTCCAAAGCCATGGCGGTCCCCAACCCGGCCCAAAACTGCTGGACCGCCCTGTGCTCCGCCACTGAAAAGATCTATAATCTCTTATCTGATAATATACCGGTATGTTCTGGCAGTTACCTAAAGGTCGTGACACACCAAGCCAATGGTCAGCCCAGGGTTTGCATTGTGTTCCACACCGTCGGCACTAGTCGGACCCCTATGATACCTATAGACAGTTATTTCCTTACACGCTCAAGCTAGTTACCAGTCGCCTGCAGTCTTAGCAGTGTGTTCAAGTGCAGCTTTCTGGCCGAGACGCAGCTGACATGACGTGACAACATTGTCAGCTTTCGTCGCTTCTAGTTCTTTTACGTTGGCTTGGTGTGTCACAGCCTCAATGGAAGATGTGTTATAGTCAAACATGTTAAGCATTGAACACTTAGCCAGTCCTGCTACTGTACAGTGATGTTCTTGTGTTGGTCTGTAGGCTGGTGAAGCGGACCTCTATGAAGAGATGTGCTCGTGTCTGTCTGAACTGAGCGACACTGAGGTAGACCGCATAATCAAAGTCACTGAGGTAAAATATAACTAATCGTTGTGATTAATAGCTTTATAAATATTCATCATGATATGTAGTCATAATGTCTTGCGTCAGGGTAATGAACACATTGTTTCACTGTGCAAGCTCAAGATGCGGATAAAATGACATCAAATGGTTAATAATGAAGAGAAGACTGAATAACCAAATGAAATGCTTTTTCTTGGTCACACCTCATCATGAGGGTCTTTTCCTCCACAAAAAGTGTGCCTCTGGCTTTTCATTAACATGTAAATAGTGACTTTAACTGTGTACAACTAATGCCAGCAGCAATTATAGAGTGCAACAAAATTTTCATGGCCCCCAGAACATTTTTGTGTATGAATATCAACATGCAATATATATATATATATGTATATGTGTGTGTATATAAGAGTCTCTTCTTTTAAACAAAACAAAACAAAAACTTTAATTCTAACTTAATCCGTTCTTTTATCGATCATGTGATGATCGTGTTATTTTACATAAGCATCTGCTTCCATATGCTATGGCTTGTTTCTGCTTCTTCTTCACACTCTTTCAGAAGACGTGTCATAGCACCCCCTACCGAAAATCCAGTTTCATTTTGATGCCTTTTTTCATTTTTTTTATTTTATGCCGTCATGAAGATGCCTTTATTTGGAAATAAATAAATATGTATGATGACATAAATATTAATAAACAATAAATATTGTTATAAATAGATCAATATGATCTATTATAATTATTTATTGTCTTTATATATTTGTTGTGTTTTAGTGAATAATAATAATAATTTGTTTTAAAGCCTTAAAGTTGTGTCCCCAGGTTATGCATCATGCAGTGGATGTAATAGTTCTGTTAGTGTCAAATTGAGTCATTTATCATGTCATGTAACAATATCCCATATGCAATTTACAAGTTAAATGACTTGCTCAAAGGTACACCGGCTAGAGACATTAAATCAACATATTGTACAATCTCACACTGTTTTTGTGCTCCCTCTACAGGCTAATGTCGAAAAAACAGCTTTTATCCTATCCTACCTGACCTCTAAAGGCAGAGTCCCTCTGCTCGGGCTCAATGATGTCATCAGTACCATCCTCCGGGTGGGGCATAAAAAACAAATAAGCTGGCTTCTTCTGCAGGGCCTCCACCAATCACGGTTCGCCGCTAGTCCCAATACAGGTAGGCTTATAATACTGATGTATATAATAGTAGAAAAAGTGCTGAAGTAAAAAGGTACACTACTGTTCAATAGTTTGAGATTAGTAAGACCCCAAAACTTCCATTTCAAATAGCCACACTTTGATGAATTTCATCAAATTGAATCATGTTGTTTCAGAAAGTAAAATGTTTGTTTGTTTCCAGGGGTCTCGAAACGAATGGAGTGGCTCCTGGAGTTAATGGGCCACATCAGAAACGTTGCTTACGGATCTCCCTCTGTTAAATGTGTCAACGTTATAGAGGTATGTGCAATATGACTGCACTGTGAAATCTTTTTGCTTCAATTTATTGGCCACTGGTTTCTTTTGGGTCGCTTTACAGTCGGATGTGGATTTGCCTTTAGTTGCCTTGCTGTGGGCCTAATGATATAAACAGTTATTTCCTCGATGAAACGCATTTCCCGCTGCAGGAAACAAGAAACAAGAAACTACCTGTTCACTGACAGATTAAAATTATGCGGTAACACAACTGTTTTACTTGGTCAAAACAATCATACTAAAAAATAAATTTGAGTGTTGAAAGTTACTCTGCGTTCGCTCGGTGGCTGCTATGAGACACCAGTTCACACTGCAGTAAGCTAGATCGATATTATAATATCATATTAATAAAAGCTGGTATGACGTGTTGCTAAATGGAATGCAATTAATTTTAAAATATAGTGTACGGCAGACAAAATGCTATACTACTGTTACTACAAATAAAGCTCTTTCTGATTATGCCATGTTAGTCACTTGACAATAGTGTCTCTGAGGAACAAACATGTTACTCACAGTAAATCAAGAAAACAAGACATTCAAACAATAAGACTAACCCTCTTGAGCTTTATAACAATTATGCATTTTCTGTCGATAAAGGTATCCAAACAGTTGCTCACCTGTAATAAAACATAACGTGTCTTTGGTGTTTTCATGGTTTCTACGGAAGTAAAACTGAAGGGTAACGCAGATATGATGTCACGTCACATGACACATTGACACGGGCCGTTACACTGGTTAAAATTGCTGATTTTTATTGATTTAAACATTGTTGGAAACATTTGGCATGATGTAAGCACACAAGGAAACAAAATATATAACACTGTTCTAGTGGTTTTTGGATATTTTAATCCAAAAATCATACATATTTTACATTTAAATCCACATGAAACGAGTCTTTTTTTCTCTGCGCTGGTTTCTCAAACAAGGAAAAAAAAAGTTTTTTTGTCAATCAGTAATTGTTTGGATGGTTGTGCTTTGCTATTGGTCGATCTCATGTGATTGACAGGTTGCCCCGCCTTCGTGCCAGTAAACACATCATCAGAGAAGAGATGATGCAAGAGAGAGGGGAAGATTTTTTGATTAAAGATTGTTGAGGGCACATGAATTAAAAAAAAAAATGACATGCACGGATAAATAGTTTATAATGTTTGACTGATTTCAAGGTGACTCTAAACATAATGTCCACTCTCTCTTTGCAGGGCACAGACTTCCTCCTCGGTGTGTTTGCTGCAGCAGTGGCGTCCTGGGCGGACCATTGCTCCCCGCTTCTCATTGGCATCAGGGCCCGGTGGTTTCCCTGGCATCAGTGCTCTCAGTCAACAGAACTCACTCATGGCCTGTATGTCAACCCTGCCACCACTGAGCTGTCGGTGTCCTCATGCCTCTCTGGACTCCCTTACAGCATCAAGCATCTGCTCGCCAAAGAGCCGTGGAAGGCCCAGTCACTGAAGGTATGGCATGCTTTACCTCTCGTTTTTATATTTAAATATGTGTAGTTCTGGTTATTGTTATGGGTTGCTTGGAAAAGTTAAAGTTGCACAGTTTAAGATGTCATTAATGTCCATTGCACAAATGTCACAGAATGAGTTACTAACCATTGTTATACTTACAGTCCTCAACCTTAAATATGAGCAATATCAATAGTAGTTAAAAAAATAAAGCTAATATTTTCCTGTTTATCTATCTACTCTATTGTTCAACATTGCATTTATTTGATAAAAAATACAGTACAAAGCAATATTTAGAAAAAAAGATTACAATTTAAAATAACTGTTTTCTATATCAATATATTTTATATTGTAATCTATTCCTGTGGTCAAAGCTGAATTTTCAGCATCATTACTCCAGACTCTAATATACTGATTTGATGCTCAAGAAACATTTTTTTATAACTATTAATGTTTAAAACAGTTAATATTTTTGTGGAAACCGTGCTACAATTTAAAAAAAAAAAAAAAAAACGACCGACTCCATTCTTTCTTTCTGTGTGCCATCAGTTCATCGACTGGCTGTTCAGTATCACTGAAGCTCCTAAGTGGAGTTTCTCCGAGACCGCCCTACTGACAGCCAGGGGTGAGATTCTTTGTTTTAAACTAAATAAATGATTATTCTTTAATCTGTTTTTATAGCATGATCACAAGAAGCAAAGGATTGTTATAAAGAGTATATATACATTCTCTCATTTGACTGATTTGTCTCTCTTATTTGTCTTAGCGACGTTAATGTCTCTGAGATCCACGGTGGAGTTCAGGAAGAAGGGTGTGTGGACCAGGGCGTACGGCTGGTGATCCTGTGAAAGTGACAGCACACCAACGGCTAGATTGTTTACTTTTGGAGGAGGATCATCTACATAACAGTGCTAATGTTTGAACAATTCACAAACTTTAGAGATAATCCCCCTCTGTTACCAACCGGAGAGAAAACTAACATGTTTAATAGACTGAAAGTAGGAATACCATAGTATTCTTTTTTTCTTTTTTCTTTTTTTTTTTACGTGGCAGTGCACATAAAAATGGGCTCAGAAAGTATCATTTTCAACTTTTTTAATTTCCACTTTCATGTTTTTGTGATGTAGTTATGTAAAATAAATGCATCTGTGACATACCAAGTATATTTTTCTGTTTAAATGAAGCTCACTCTTTTTGCATACATGTCTTTCAGTAAGAACTTGAAATCCAGATACAAATGATTTTTACTCTTGCTTCCTTTAACCGGACAGCTTTCTCTTTCCCATCAGCCACTCTGATACTGAATACAAGATCCTAGCCAATAGCTTGAATACAATAGCTATAGCTAGCCAAGAACTGCCCATGTAGGCCACCATTTCAAATACCCTAAACAGACTAAAATGGGCTTCATAGTGAATCAGGGTAAGACAAAAACACGTTTTGGAAGAAGAATTTGATGTATTGACTCATTATTAACTCATAAATCAGCATATTAGAATGATTTCTGAAGGATCATGTGACACTGAAGACTGGAGTAATGATGCGGAAAATTCAGCTTTGATCACAGGAATAAATTACATTTTAAAATAGGAAATGGTTATTTTATTTTTTAAAATTATAATATTTTGCTGTTTCACTGCATTTTAATCAAATAAATGCAGTCTAGTTGAGCATTAGACACTACTTTCAAAGACATTTAAAAAAATCAAACCAATCCCAAACTTCTGAACGTACTGTGTATTTTTCCAATGAATCAAATTACAATTTGTTTGTAGGAATTCTGTGCTGTCTCAGTTTCATCAGATTTGCCTGGCAGAAGATTATATTACTTAAGGTAATGGTTGAGAGTAATGCTTAAGGTAATGGTTCTTCTGAGAGGCGTGGAGACAGTCACTTTAATTCAACATCATCAAAACTACCGTAATTTGGAAGAGATGGAAACCTGTGACGTTATACTCTGTGTATGCCAGTATTGCGTTTCTATGTCAACACTATCCGTGCCGATTCTGCAGCAGTCAGATGGCACAGGTTAGTGCTCTTTAAGTTGTTTATGTTCATTATTATTTTTAAGTTTTGAGACATGAGGTAGTTTAACGTCATGACGTTTTGCATACAGTGCTGTGTCATGTGTTTTGGAGGAGGCGTGGCTTTGGAGACGCTCTGAAGGAAGGGTGAGATCTTGCAAAGCTAACTTGCTATTGCTAACCTCTCCAAAAATTGCCTACCCTACCCTTTAATTGTGTGAAGGAACAAAAGGGACATTGGTAACATTGAGTACCTTCTTTGATTTGTTTTTTAACTGCTAAATATTCAATCAAATGCTTACCAGAAGTTTGGTAGTTTAATACATTATCTTATTTCAAAACTAAAATGACATGTGAAAAGTAATAGACAATTTAATTAGAATGCAAAGTAATATTAATGTCAGTAGAGCGCAGTCTTGTGTGGATGTCGATGGTGTCCTATTAATGCATTATATGGTTGTGGTTACTTTGATTGTAAACAAATGAATATCAACTCTGGGATTTTCAATGAATGTTAATTCATGAAACAAATTTTGTTACAACATGAGCTTTGAGGCCCAGTTTCAAAAACAGGGCTTAGATTAAGCCAGGATTAGCCCTTTGTTCAAAATCCCTCATCTCACGTAACTCTCAGGCAAATCTGTGTTTGTTTTGTAATTCAATCTGTTTCTAAAATCTCTTGATTTCCCTTTCCAGCTGCGTTGTCCCTGTACTGTGTATTCAAAACAGCCGATGAAGAGGTAAAGCAACACCAGGGTTACTAGTTCATTCAACTTGAAAACTTTGTTACATTAAAAAAAAACTGAAATAAAATATTTAAAAATAGATATTAAAAAAAATATTTTATATCAGCTAGCATTTATTTATTTCGTTTATCTTCATGTACTAAACTAACTTAATGTGCTAACACTAACAAATAAAACGTATATAAATACATATTTAAAAATAATAAGAAAAATAAGAAAACACATTTATTAAAACTTTAACCAAAATTAAACTGAAAAAAGAAAATATAAAAATAAAGAGTAATTCAAAATATTAATAAAAACTATAGTAGTTTCAATGTTAAAATTGAATGTATAGCCTAATACCAAAGGCCAATTTCATCAGATTCCATTGAATAGGCTATGAAATGTTTTATTTGATTGAACATAGAATTTATTAAACAAACTTTTAGGCTACAACGCCATCTGAATTGGTATTTAGATAAAACAGTTTGGTTACCAAAATTCTTCAAAATATCTTCTTATATGTTCTATAAAAGAAAGAAACCCATACAGGTTTGAAACGACTTGAGGGTGAGTAAATGTAAATAAACAGAATTAAATGTTTTAGGCAAACTATCCCCAAAATATGCAATTTTTTTATGCAATGTTTTTGTCGTTAAATTATATTTTAAAAAAGAAACTAAAACTGCCAGAAGGTGGCGGTAAATGTCTATATGATTAAGTTGAGTCATTCAGGAATTAAAGGGATAGTTCACCCACAAAATGAAAATTCTGTCATTAATTACTCTCCCTCATGTCGTCTCAAACCCGTAAGACTTTCGTTTATCTTTGGAACACAAATTAAGATATTTTCAATCAAATCTGAGCAGAATTTATTTTTGGGTGAACTAACCCTTTAGATAATTTTAACTCGGGTTAAATCAACAGCTCTAATATATTAGCTAGCTACTCTATTAAAAAAAAAACATTTATCACCATAGTCAATATTATTATTTTTATTCAAAGTAAAATTAATACATACATTGTGTTGCCATGTTCTAATTATTTTTTTCATAATTAGCACAATCTTTACTACTTTGGGTGAAATTATTTTATGCTGTAGCAAGGTTCATTATAATTATTTTAGATTTTCATTTCCCTCTCAATGCGTATGCTATATGGTCATTTAAAAAAAAATGCCTTTACACAATTGTGTAGTCACGCAGTTAACCTCCTAACATTCTGTTAGCCTCTTGACCATCAACAATGACAAAATATTTATGTACTTGCGTCTAAGGGAACAAAACAAATTGAGTCTCTCCTGACAGTTTTGGGGGTTCCCGTCTCTATCCAAAGCTCTGATTCATGGCTGGGCACTGACGCTCCCCCTCCAGACCAGGCCTTGTATCCAACATCACCTCCATTTACCCAGAACCAATGAGCAATCAGAAAGCGTAGGCCAGTCTAAATGTTAACTGTCTGGGCTTCTGGAGCCCTATTCAAAAACAGCTTGAAGACTTGGAATATAATGCATGGCATGTGTTTTATTGAAGACATTTATGATGCTTTTATGCAAAAAAAAAGATTTTTTTTTTTCATTTTGGAGCTTAACAGCTCAGTGTAGCCATTCTTCTAAATGTATCCTTTTCTGTTTAACAGAAGAAAGAAAGTCAGATGTGTTTGGATCATTGTCTTTTTCTCAACATAAATGTCTCTTAACAAGCACGATGAGTCCTTAAGATTTTCCACATTTAAATATTACAGATGATAGTAAAATCTAAAAACAATAACGATTTAACAGGCAAATCAGACATTCAAATTGGACTTAAGGTTGCACCGAGATACAAATTCATGACGGCATACTGAATACATCATCTGCTTTCTTCATTATTAATTGCATTGTAAATTATTACAATTTGTAAATGATAACACTAGTAAATAGAACTTTAAAAATCTATTTTAACAAACATTCACATAAATACTGAAATTAAAAATATCATTAGAAATGTCGATCTATTGCAAGAAATAAAAACTAGGCCTACTAAAAAAAAATACAATAAAAAAACAACAACTAAAACATAGGCTATTGATTGATTATGTGAGACATAAATGAGATCACAAACATCAAGGCAAGCACACGTTCCCTGTTGTGTGTTGGGGAACCCAACAGCTCTGCCCTCCTGACGTCAGAGGGGGAGTTCTGTGATCAGAACTTCCTCACACTTTTGATTTCGCCCTAATGCATTATTCTGTCGCATAACTACGGAAGCTTGGGAGGAATGAGGTAAATATCCGCATCGTGGAATCGACGTGTATTGTTGTTGACCTCATTCAGTTATTCAGTTGTTAATGTCGGTCATCAGCGCGCAGCCTCACACAAAAGAACATCGGAAGGCTATGTCTATCTGCAGGCTATAGTCGATATAAAATATCTGACCGGACTTTAGTTGTTGTTGCAAGGATGCAGCAGAGCAAAAAATAAAATGGTAGCTTTGTATTTAACCACTTTAATTATAATAAATATAATAAGAATAATAAAGAAATGAAATTAAAATGTCAGATTCTGAAAGCTTCTTGGGGGCGTTGAGCCGAAACGAATGGAACTCAACGCACGGGACGCGTTCTAAACATTCTGTTTACGTAGAAACTTATAGTCTACATTGTTTTACGTTACATTACCAAATCATATTACGTTAGTTTGAGTGTTACAGTCACTTACGATCAACTCCCACGATCTCCTGAGGTGAGCCTGACGTAAAAACAGCGCATCGCTTGACAGCTTTGCATTGGGATAAGTGTCAAGTCCCAAATATCATCAAATAGAAGGCCCTTGCTAAGATCAAATGTTGCGGCAGATGAACCTCAGTTATGCATAAAAATGACTGAATAATTTGCAGACTAGTAATTTAAAAATTCTGCGTAAGAAAATGCATAGTTATATACTTATTTATACAATACAAACTTATTTTTATTTGCTGCTAGGCTAAGTCTATTACTTAAATGTGATCTTTTGCAGGTTTAGCATCAGTCTCACATATCTCTTTTCATACAACTTGCTTCAGTTCTGTGGACACACATGGATTTTCGCGAATATGACAGCCAGATTTATCTCTTTTGGGGAAGGTAAGCAACAGTTCTGAGCATTTGAAATGTCTGCTCATGTAAATAATCTGGTATGTTAAACAAACACTCGTTTAGCAGTCCCGAATTGTAGGCCTACACAGATGTTATTAGAGAAAGTGGTTCTTAAGAGTTGTGTAACAAACAAAGCAGAACACTTCTGAAAGGGCTCTTGACTTCACACACATCAGCACTAAACATATTACTTTACCCTCTGGATTTAGAGATGAGACTTATAGTGTTAGTTCACCCATAAATGAAAATTCTGTCATTATTTACTCACCTTGATGTTATTCCAAACCCATAAGACTTTCGTTCATCTTTGAAACACAAATAAAAAACTTTCTGATAAAATCTGAGAGCTTTCTGTCGCTCCATTGACAGCTACGCAACTACCACTTTGACGCTTCAAAAAGTTCATAAAGAGATCTTAAAAGGAATCCATATGAATTGAGCGGTTTAGTCCACAATTTTTGAAGAGACACGATCGCTTTATATGATAAATAGATTTAATTAAGGCATTTATTCACATTTAAACGATGAAATCACACATCAGTTGTGGTAGACGAAAGCTCAAGCATGGTCGCTTGATGTGCGAGAACCAATGAGGTTCATTTTCTTGTTATGCAGCACTTTTGAGCTTTTACAAGAACCAATGAGGTTTGTTCTCGCACGTCTGCAAGCAGGTTTAGTTGAGCTTCTGTTTATTTTCGCTAATCAATGTTTAAATGTGAATAAAAGCCTAAATTAAATCTGTCCATCATATAAAGTGATCGAGTCTCTTCAGAGTGGACTAAACCGCTCAATTCATATGGATTAATATTACAATGTCTTTATGAACTTTTTGAAGTGTCAGACAAGTGGTAGTTGCGTAGCTGTCAATGGAGGGACAGAAAGCTCTCAGATTTCATCAAAATGTAATGTTATTTTTCGAAGTCACGTTGATAAAAGCTATACTTAAATGTCCTAATTGAACTAAAGTCTAATCCTGTCTGTGAAACCAGGCCTGCATCTTTAATAGATATATTCTGCTGAAAATACTTACTTAGATACATTAAGATGGACTGTTCTTAATGATTGCTATTTTATTGCTTTAAATAATCACAAACCTGTTCTGATATCCTGTGTCGTGTTCTTAGATGCCCAGGCCGGCACCTTCTATTTTGTAGGTGTTATGATGGGTGCTTGTCAGCTTCTGTCTTTGTTAGAACTGTTTCACATAGCAGATGGTTTTGAGGAGTGCAGACTTTTCCCTCGCTTTATGCAGGTAAAATATAAAGACCACATTCATAGCACTAATGTACAAGCCGTGTGCTTATTTTTTCCAAGTAATTTTACAATAACAATACATGAATAATAATTTACTGCGTTACCAAATGAGCTAATTCGCACATGTATTTTTCTCTTCCTCACTTTTTAAAATCTAGTTCCTGTTTTTTGTGATATGAAATTTTCCGTTACCCCAAATCAAGATTTAAGGAAGTGTCTCATTGAAAGAAATGTGTGTCTGTTTTAGAGCTTTTGGGCTATATGATTTTAAGCTGCATGATTTGTATATGTATGTGTATTATTCTTTAATGCTATTTTCCATTTACAGGTAATGGAGAGAAATGTCCTTCTGTTTCTCCTCATCAGTCTGCAAGAGTTTCAGAGTAAACCAATCGTGTGTGTGCAGTTTTATCTGTGGAATATACTGGGCCTTCTAAGGTTTGTGTCTTTTACGTTTGCATCCAGGCTTCATTGAAAAATATTGATATGAATAATGAATAATCTAATGTCTGTGATTGTCTGTGATTACTATGGAAGTTTGTTTCCGCCACTGAAAAAAGGGTAATTGTGACTTTCTCATAATTCTGACTTATTTCCTCAAAATTGCACTTATTTTCCCAGAATTGCGTGATGTAAACACAATTGCGTGTTATAATCTAGTCCAATTTTGAGGGAAAAAAGACTGACTTGCAATTCTGACTTTATAACACATCACGCAGTTCTGAGAAAATAAGTCACAATTCTGAATTAAAGCAGAATTGCGAGATATTAACTAGTATAACTAATATTGTATTATACTAATGCTTCTCCGTGTTTTTTTTTTTTCATTTCATTATTGATGGCATTTGACGACAAATTAAAATAATAAAATTAATAAATAGAGCCCAATCACTGAAACTGCTAAGATATTTTAATATCAGTGTCAGGTAAGAAACTTGTCTAGACGACTCCGCTCACTTTTGTGGGTTTATTATAAACAGCCACTTCTATTAATGTCTCATATGTGATGCAGATGAGCTTCTGTCCACTTCTATAAAACGCAGAGATGTTAGACCCATCCGGATCAGTACATGAAATCACAGAAGTCAAATACTAATTAGAAAACTAGTCCCAAATGAATGGGGCTTAAGAGTGTAGTAGATGCTAAACGGGGTAGTTCTGTTGGTCATTTTTTGGTTTGTGTGTTCTACAGGTATCCACATGAGTTATTTTGCCTCGCAGGCACACCGTATATGAAAATGCTATGGGTGAATCAAACGTTGTCAGTTCCAGTGTACTTGCTGTCTGCTGTCACTGAAGGTACATTACGATTACAATAATATTATTTAAGATACTGTGGCAATTTGGGGGGAAAAAATGCCATCACATGGGATCAGATAGCTTTGGAAATATATATATATATATATATTTATATACAATTGATTATTTTCAATAATTATTTTAAAGATACTTTAAGGGCATTAGGACTGCATATATTTTCCCCTGGTTGGGAGACACTATAGATGAATAGTAATAACAGCAACAATATTTTTATGCAATATATGATAGTCAATGTTTATATATATATATATATATATATATATATATATATATATATATATATATATATATATATATAATACATAAAATATTCTATTTCTTTATGGAAGTTGAAATTTTGCTTAAACTTTACTTTGCACTGCTAATTCATACATAATGCATGTACAGTCGACATATATAAACATCTCTTCATTTGTACGATTTTTAATGTTTAAAAAGAAAATTGACCACAACCAAAAAAAAAGTAAATAAAAAATGTTTTGAAGAAACAACCTTGGTTTTTAGTGTCTTGCCATCATTTTCAAATTGAGTCCTGATGTCCTCTAGAAATAACTGATGATGAAAATTATAATATTTGTCATTTCTATCTGTTTCAAACAGTATAATTTATGCTTTTTTGATACAACCAATTACAACTTACAATCTGACATCGTAACTTCCCAAATTATTGCTCATCAACACATGATCACGTGCCTGGGCTTGCACAAATCGTCTTAAGAGCTTCATTTTAAAATGGAAGCTGATCTGAGCCAGCCGGAAATGAGTAAGCACACATGTCTTAAGCAAGAGTATGTTGCTGAGAAAGGCTTTATGGGGGTTTGTCAGGAAATGTGTTGAGAAAGCCTCAACACTCATCCTGCTGCAGCATGTCCAACTGTGATAAAGTGTCATGGCTCACTTCATTTAACAATACAGAAAAATGAGCCTCAATAGGGTAAAACATTCTGCACAACTTTCAATCACTAACCACAATCTTTTTTGTCCTCTTTCATTTATTTTAGGAATAAGCATCGTACATATGTTGCCATACTGGTCCGAGTCTGAAGGGACGGATTCAGTCCAACCTAAAGTACCTGGATCGATGTACATTTATTCCCCATATATGCTTATGGGTTGGTTACTACTTCTTGTATTAGGTAAAAAAATATGACGTGCCTTCTGTGCACAGTGGCCTAGAAAAAATTGAGCCACGCTTAAAAATGTCTGCATTTCAATGCATATGAAACAAAAAATGTGGCATATTAAACTTCTACTAAAATGTATAAGTACAGACATAGTATTTTGACATTTTTAATGGGATGAACTAAGTTTAAAAAGTGCCATGTTTTGTCATATCTCTTGCAATGACATTCATACATTTTTGAATGTGGCTTAAAGGAGAACTCCGGTCAATTTTAACATTGAGCTCATTTTTTTGTACATTTGGAGTGCTGTCAGTACAGACAAAAATCGGTGTTTCCTACACCGTGTTATCCTCTTTTTAAAATTCGCACCCTGTTGACTTCAATGGGGCAAGTTCTAAACCTGCTTTTAGCCTCTTAACAACCTTGATTTGTCATTACAAGTGCACAGCCATGTGAGTGTTATTAAGAGTGACCACGGTCAATCTGACTGCAGTAGAAGTGAAAGATATTAATAAAAATTATGTTAATTCAGCCAGCTCACATACCTGTATTTACTTCCTGTTTTCGGTCGAAGTCCACAGTAGTCGATTGTCGAGTTGGTGCGTGCGATCATTGGTAACTAAGCAACATCATATCATAATGTCACAGAATATCATAATATCAGAACACCACACAGCACCGTCATCGGCTGACAGCTGACAGTCTGAGTCTCCACTGTTGCTTAGTTACCAATGATCGCGCGCGCGAACTCAACAATCGACTGTGGACTTCGACCGAAAACAGGAAGTAAATACAGGTATGTGAGCTGGCTGAATTAACATAATTTTTATTAATATCTTTCACTTCTACTGCAGTCAGATTGACCGTGTTCACTCTTAATAACACCACTCACATGGCTGTGCACTTGTATTGACAAATCAAGGATGTTAAGAGGCTAAAAGCAGGTTTAGAACTTGCCCCATTGAAGTCAACAGGGTGCGAATTTTAAAAAGAGGATAACACGGTGTAGGAAACACCGATTTTTGTCATTTTTGTCTGTACTGACAGCACTCCAAATGTACAAAAAAAAATGAGCTCAACGTTAAAATTGACCGGAGTTCTCCTTTAAGTACAGGATCTTAATACTTCCAGGGCGACTCTATGTTTTTGAGATTTGCACATTTTCTGTCATTTTATTTTAGCCTGTAGCTTGAGTGTGTCAGTGGATTGTCATCTTCTCTGTTTTGAAGGATCCGGTTTAACAGCACTACTCTTGCTGAAGGAAAGGCAGGAGATTCTGGGCAACTGGAATAAGAAACTGAAGGAAGACTAACCCAGAGAACAAAATGGCTCATTCACCAAAGATAAAAATTCTGACCATAGGAGTATTACGTTGGCGGGGGAGTGCATTCCTGAAATTACATTTTTAACTGAAAAAAAATACATATATCCAGTTTAAAATATATATATTCTGTTTGATTCTAATTTTATGTCTTTAAGCACATGCTGCAGAACTGCAGGGAACATACACAATGCCATGTTTTGATTATTAATATTCTTGTATTTGAGATAAATCATGGTACTGAAAGTACCCATTTGGCCAGCAAAACACCGGTGTGTGTAAATGAAAGCCAAAACGCATAAACAATCTTCCGTTTTTAGTTGAAAACTGTCGTATAAACGGCTCCTTTGATATTGGCAGGTCCAAAACCTTGATTTTGGTAAATGTTAATATGACGACACATTCAGTGCCATATAAACCCACACTTTCAACTTTGACAACAGTTTTTTGCCGTCCAGTTCAAAGACCCAAATAAAAAACAGTATCTGAGAAAATTTTGGAGCCAGCATAAAAAGTCGGCGTGTTCACACCGAACGCGAATAGAGCGTCAAATACGCGTCTATCGCGTCTAGTTAGACGCTTGAACATTTTGAACCCATTCGCGCGTCCGCGTCACTCGCGAATAAAAAACAACACAATTTCTTTCTGGCAAGTTGCGGGCGCAGTATTGTTCAAGGCGATTAAAATGCACAACGGACAAAGCGGAGCTCAGAGAAGGAACTTTCCATGGTTCGACTTGATGGACGTGTGCTGGGTCACCGTCCCTCTGTTAGTGACAACTCGCGAGACAAATCGGGACACTATTGCAGCCACGGCCGGTGAGTTAATATGCCTAGCCCGGCAGCTGAAACGCGGCTAGTGATAGACAGGACGTAAGCAATCAATTAGCTCTTTGTTAATTGAATGGCGCAACAAAACGTCATGCGAATCTTCCGCTCGAGTTCAAATTTTTCAACTTGCGCGGAAGACGTTCGCGGCAAACGCGTCGCCCAAATCGCGTCATTCGCGTCTTTGCATTGACTTTAGGCTTGTTTGAGATGAGCAAAATCTGCGCAGAACCGATCACCGGTGATCAGCGCGAGATGCATGCCGGTTAGAAATGTGTCCGAGTGCGGTCCTCCTTGCTCTGATGTCATGCTGACGTGTGTCAAAAACTCTCGCGACTTGCTGACGGCACAGCTTAATGCTCATTGGTTTAAACAACCGTGATGTATTGTTCTCTTTTAAAACTCGGATATCATGTTTTATGTGTATAAATTATGTGTGGATATCCCCAAGTTCTCTGACAGTGCGATCGATGTGATGTAATTTAAAAAAAAACACATCTGCATTAAAGAAAAAATGATTCATAAACATGTAAGCCTATTTAAAATGGAATTAAATAAGTACTTTTGGGTGTCTTGTTCATTATATTTATTTTCATATTCAAGCGACAAAACTTAAATTACATCCAGTTTATTAGCAACACCGTGCACGAGTGTGAATCCCGTGATATTCGCCTTTGATCTCACAGGTGTCAGATCCACTGCGAGAAGAGCGATCTGTCCGGAGCTTTTTTCACTCCTCCTCTCACTGCAGCCGCCTACTCTCGACTACATTTCAGGCGAGGCTAGGCGCATCTCAAATAAGCCTTTTGTTTGTAATCTACTCGCGCAAATAATTAAATTCGCGTTAGGTGTGAACACACCATAATGGTGCGTTCACACCAGACGCCGAGCGTAAAAAAAATCCATTCTTTAGGCATGCCTTCAAGAAACCAAGGTCAAAATAATAGAATAATAATCTTGCCTTTATATTGAAATATTTTTTTTGTTCACTGATTTAACTAAAACCAGCACACAGCTTGTATACATTGTTCTACACCAACACCTACAAAGTAATTTAAGGCAAATTTTATTATTAGACATACAATTTAAAATGTAGGCAATTTGTAAAATAAAAAAATAAAAATCACTGTCACTCAAAAGAATCAATGATGCCAGAATCTTCTAGCACGAGTCAAGGGAACTTTTTGTCAAGTTTTTATTCAATTATTCTGAATGTAAATGATTCCAAACATCGTGTAAGTCCTTGATAGAATCCGACCTACAGATTGAGGTGGGAACGTCACCAGACTGGTATAATAAAAGTTGCTACAGTGTCACTTAAGGAGCGAGACTTTGCTGTCACCAAAATAATATTTTTACAAATCAGTTTTTGAACATTTCTATGCATTGAATAAAATAAGTTACATGAGTGCTGCTAAAAAAAGAATTTCTTACGCATTACACAGGTCAACATATTGAGCAACATTTTGTCTGTAAAACTGGCTATATAGTTTCAGGAAAACATTGTCATTTCACCATATATTCAGCAATTACAAAGCAAAGAAAGTAAATGTTTCTGAAAATGACTGAAGGTTAGCAGAAACTGTGAACGGGGAGTTTCTTGCAGAGATCAGTTGACTCTGTTGTATCCCTTCTTGACGCAGAGAAAGTTGAGTCTCTGATCACAGTTTGTGGGTTTCCAATTTTTCTGTGCTCGATCATAAACTCCACAGCGCTGATCCATGGCAGGACACTGGAGCTCTCTATCCGCAAACCAGGTCTTATTGCCCAGATCTGCTCCATTTACCCAGAACCAGTGACCAGCGAGAAAGCGCAGTCCGGTCCACACATAATTTGTATCGGCTGCTGTGCTGTTGATCTGTGCCTCTTCCATAATGTCTTCTGAGTTTAGTATGGCCAGGTCGATGTGGTTTTGTCTGCAATATTGCAGAGCCTCTTCCCATGTGCTTTTCTGCTTCACCAGAATCAGCTCAAAGACCGTCATACAGTAAAATTCTAGATTCGAAGAGCAGTCGCCGTCAGACACTTTATAATTGTATTTATTCACTGCACCACATTTTTCTTTATCATTATCAGGTTGTTTATCGTCCCAAAACGTAATCGTCACCTGCCCGCCTTCGGACCATTTCCACTTGCCATTGTCTTCACTGTCTCTCTCAAGTCCAATCCAAAAAAATGCATCTTTAATTTGAGTATTGTTAGAGAGCATCTGTAAATCTTTACTCCTGACAGTGGACAAGTCATCGTAGTACAGTTTGCAATAGTTCTGTGCGTGTGTCCAGGACTTAGTCACATTCACGAAAAAGTGATATCTGTAGACGCTGAGATTCAGCTCAAAGAGACTCAAAAAGAGCAGCACAGTCACTGAAGCCTTCATGTCTCTACAGGTGATGTCCCAGCGCAGCAGCAGGATTACACATTTATGTCATGATGCTGCTGAATCACCCGCACCTTTCTCAAATTTCTGCCACAAACAGACCAATAAAAAACAGGTCAGCTCTGACATCACAGGCCTTGGGTCCTTTAGGCATTACACTAACAAATTTCTTTTCTCAAAATGTGAGCAACAGGTAAATCAGGTGACTCAAAGAAAGGAAATATCCATACATTAACCCCCAGTTTCACAGACAATTCTTAAGTGTAGTCCCTGACTAAAAATGCATGTTTGAGCTGTTTGAAGTGAAAGCAACTTGCACTGATACTAAATCTTAAAATATGTCAGTGCCATTGTTTTGTCTCAAGATGCACACTTGCACAGTAATGTTTTTTCTTAGGCACGTTTATAATAGCTTCTTAGATGTCCGGGTCTTGCTCAATCTGACCCCAGTCTGTAAAACCAGGCCTAATGTGAAGTATTGCAGGTATTTGGAAATCAAAGCAATTCTAGTGGACTAGTGCTCTGTAATACGTTACACAATAATTAATATAAAATATTAATATGAGGGGATGTTTACAAGGCGGAGATCTGAAACCATTCAGCTGCGCACAATTTCAAGAGCATTTGCATTTTGCAATTTAGATTTCACATCTGAAAGAGAGGCGTAGATTCTTTTTTGTGGATTCGTTCATTTCTCCCCAGACAGCAACATAGTGTCGGCCCAGATCCGGCCCACATCCGGTACGCGTGGATTCCATGTGTTGCTGTCGGAGTCTGAATCACTCGTATGCACATTTGAGAAATGTAGGAGGTTTTCTATACACTGTAAAAAGTGATTAAAAAATGTTAGTTATGTGGAATTTTCAAGCTCACATAACTTCATTTTATCAGTTATGCATGAGGTTTATGAGTCTACTTACTCATTTTAAGTCAACGTGTTTCCTCAATTTAAGTTAAGTCAACTGATCACTTTTTACTGTGAACATTTTATAAATGAGGCCCCTTGTTTCTTCAATTCAAATTGATTTTGCAGCACTTTTTCCTAAAAAAAAAAAAAGACTTAAAACAGTTTACAGAGAATATCTTTCAGCTCACAGGCTGAAAATGTTAATAAATCTTACTCAAAAGCCTAATTAAATAACCTGTTATATACGTCATTTTCACTCTAAAGCCACTTTTGTAATGTCTATAGACCTTGTTCACTGTGAAAATTATAAGTGATCTAAGAGCTTTATACAGCTTTTTACAGTGGATGCCATTGAAGACACGGTGAGTCTTTCCCTCACAGCCTCGGTTTCACACCTGTCATGGCGCTGCTCTGAATAAGGTCTATTAGATGCTTTATAATTTAACATAATAATGACTTTATCTTTTGGGAGTAATTTCTCAGCAAAATGTATGCCATTAATTGGAATCATTTTAACCGTTAATATATATATAAACTGCCAAGCCCAACACAAAAAAAAAGTCCAATAAAAGCAAGGACATGTTTGAATTTAAATAGGCAAATGCTTAAGAGTCTATGTGTCAAGGTGTGGTGTAGGCTGAAGAAGACAAAGAGGCAAAAAGTTCCAATACAAATTTTTACTATTAAATAACTCCAAAAGGTACAGACAGGCAGGATGTGTGCGTGCACACACACACACACACACACACACACACACACACACACACTAAATAAGACTGGACGAAGACTGGTTGAACTGAAAGGAACTAAATACAAACACAGATGAACAACACTGATTAACAGAACACAGGTGATGCAGATGATGATGATTGCTGGCAGGACCATTATGACTGGAACATTATTGCAATGATTATTATGTTTCTAGCATGTTATATATTTGGCAACAGTTCTTCAGTGTGTAGCTTTTCATTTCTTAAACTACCATATTGGAAGACACATCATGTCCATTCTAGGATGACAGTTAAAAAAAATTATAGGCTCAAATTGGGAGGGAGCATGAAGAAGATTTTTTATACATGAATTAAAGTCCAGACCTTAAATTCATTGAAAGTTTTTGGAATGTCAAATATCACAACATTTATTTCCATCAAAAAGCGCATCAATTTTTAGCCAAGATCTTGTATTGACAATGATAATCACTGCAATAACAATCCAGTCATGGACTTAAGTATTTGCCAATTTAATTCCGAACTGCGACACACACACACACACGTTGACCGACCAAAAAATGTCCCCACAAGGACAAGGATTTCAGATATTGCCACCTTGTAATATAAACATGAACACACACACACACAAAGAAAAGTATTTTATTATATTATAGTAGATGTTAACCCATGATTGATTATCTTGGGATGGCTTTAGGGACTTCCAGTATTGTGTGCAGCCTGGTTTTGGACGCCCTCTACTGGTTCATTAGGAGCTATGGTTAATCTGTTAACACTGTAAACTGTCAGTATAGCTCAAGAATGTCAAATAAAGTAAGTTTAAAGCATTCTGTCAGTGAAAATATGATGTTTGAAAGACCTAACACTGTGTAACTACACTGAAAAAACTACACTGACCTCTGATAATATTTCTAGAATTTTCTCACATTGAATGAATAAGATGAATGACATAAGATGAATGAGTTTAAGGTTAACAATATTTATTTGCATCATCTGATTTGCATCAGGGCATTTGTTTTAAAATGCAAAAAAAAGACTAAAACAAAGTAGCCAATCAAAAACGGCCTCTGAGCGTGAGGTGAGTCATTTGATCGTTTGGAAAGATGAAGAAAGGGGTGATGTAGTTCAGTGGCTCTAAGTTATTAGCTAATCAAGAAACCAATAGGCTACATTTAAACTTATTTGACTGACAGTATTTCAGCATACTCAAGGTGTGCGTCCATTATTCTCTGTAGATTCGTGATGTAATCACTCTTGTGATTGATTCAGAAAGTGGTTAGCAAAATGATCTGACTCAGTTCACTGACTCTTGCACTGAATAGTTTCTGAATGAAAGCGATGTTCAACGAAAAATGAAAAATATATTATGTACTCACCCTCTGTCATTTCAGACGCTTAACTCTCTTCTGTAGAACACAAAAGTCGAATTCTACTGATCACTTTCCACACATTTACTGACCTAGTATTGAGGACTGGAAGGACGCATGGTCGCAAATGTATAAGTAGTACGGTGGCCGAGAGAGCTCAATATGCTGCAACCTAAAGAAGACGCATGCAAATAGAAAAAACCGCGTGCAAATAGAAAAAAACACCCGCAAATTAAGAAAACATCTTCATCAGTTTCACAACACACGTGTGCTCCAAATACTCACAACACTACCAAATACAGAAACGCGCTGCAAAAGCTCACAACACAACCAAATACAGAAACGCGCTGCAAATAACACAGACCACAACGGAAATGTTTCCGGGGGAACCAAACAAGTGACGAACCCGGCTGGGACGCGATTTACAGCAAAGAACGTATATTGACAAGAACTGGTGATTTTTTTTTAATAAATAAACTATAATATTAAAATAATATTGTAATATATTGTATAAATAATATTATAATATCATATTTATAATATATTATACTTTTTTATAGTTCTTCTATACTTTTTGCTTATAGCTCAAAATTCTACTTTATTTATTTTAACTTTTTTCCCCCGCAAAACATACAGAGATTACAGTTTTTTATGACAAAAAAACGTATACAATATACAAAATGTATTAACAATATGTTCAATATCATCAGAATATAAATTAGAAAAGAACAATGAGCTGAAAACTAAAAGAAATAAAAAAGACAGAGAAGAAGAACATGAAGGCAAGATATCAATCTATAAAGTTACATTGTTACACTATACAAATTTTTTCATGTTATGTTTAAATTTTCATTAAAGAAAAGTTTCATGAGAAATGTTAGGTAATGTAGGGTCCAAAGTTTTAAAGTTGAGACACTGACACACAGATATATTTTAGGCATATTTTAACAGTTTTTTTGTAAAGTAAAAAAAAAAAAATATATATATATATATATATATATATATATATATATATATATATATATATATATATATATATATATGCATATGCAACCGTTATGTTAACAGCATTATATTTCTGTCCTCAGAATAACTATTCAGCTGATGGACAACATGCTGCGTTGTCATGGGAACCTCCCAGGTGAAAATAATTACGTTGGAAATGACGTTGTCTTTCGTTGCTCCATTCATCAAGTGCGTTACAAACGGCTACATAAATGGCACACTAGTGCCATGCGCACTCCAAAGTCCCACTTCGAAGGGAGTATGGCATTGGGATGCTCACGAGCAATAAGCACGTCCCAGCCGGGTTCGTCACTTGTTTGGTTCCCCCGGAAACATTTCCGTTGTGGTCTGTGTTATTTGCAGCGCGTTTCTGTATTTGGTTGTGTGTGACTTTGCTGCGCGTTTCTGTATTTGGTTGTGTTGTGAAACTGATGAAGATGTTTTCTTAATTTGCATGTGTTTTTTTTCTATTTGCATGCGTTTTTGCTATTTGCATGCGTTTTCTTTAGGTTACAGCACGTTGAGCTCTCTCGGCCACCGTAATACGGCGATCCGCATGACTGCATGTGCTATTCCAACCAAGTCTTCTCTAGTAATACGATAACACCGTGTGAGCAACAGAACGAATGGAACGACATTTTACTTATGAACTTGATCAGAAATTTGTTTACCTCTACGACCGGATCTTTTAATCCACGAGTTGAACCCGATGACCGATCAGTCTGATTCGTGAATGAATCATTCAAATTCAATTGGCGTTTCCAAAAGGCCTATCCTCCATTTATTCTTCTGCGATCAAGCAGCTTAGTCAGAGCCGGTCCAAGCCTCCCACTACACAAAGTCACCTGTGCTTGACGATTAATGGCACAAATGTCACGCAATAATGATACATAATAAATGAATACAGTGAGGTTATTTATTAATACACAATAAATACTTAATAAAAAATAGATGCCTACTTAAATGAAAAAGTTTTAACTTTTACTTTACTCTTTTACCAACTCTTTGAAACTTCTTAAAACAAACTGTCTCAAAACATATAAAATAAATTATTTGCTAAAATAATGACAAAACTGAGAAATCAGAAACATTATAAGAGCAAGGGTTCAACAATGACAATTATTGTTGAAAACTGTAAAAATATTATTAATTCTCAACTGTCTCAATACAGTGTAACTGTCCTCAAAATCTTTTTATTATTGTTATTGTAACAGACTTCCAACAAAGTCACTATAATACCGGTAATGATGTACTGGCGCTCGTTGTATGTGTGTATGCAATGTATTTTTCCCCTCGGGGCTTGCCGTAGATAGGAATGGGTCAAACTGCTGTTTATTATTTATTCAAACTGCTACCCTTACACCCAGTGTTGGGAACGTTACTTTAAAAAAGTAATTAGTTATAGTTACTCACTACTTGTTCCAAAAAGTAACTGAGTTAGTAACTGAATTACTCTATAATAAAAGTAACTCGTTACCAGGGAAAGTAACTATTTGCATTACTGATAAAAAAAACTTTTTTTAGCAGTTTTCACAAGTCAGTTGAAATTAGTAGAACAGAAGTAGTGCTTATATTGCACCTTGAAAATGCCAACTTTTCATCGGATTGCTCCTGACTCGCCATCTCTGCTGCTTCACCGAATCTCTGTTTAGCTGTTGTGTGTGTGTGTGGCGCTTGTGCTGGCATGTGTGTAAAAACACTGGATCTGATTGGCTACCAGGAAACATAACTCTGCCTTAGCCAATCATAATCGCTTACCTCGTTATTAACCCACCTCCTCACTAGCTGTGTGAGCCACGGGGTGCGTTCGGATTACAGTTTATTCAATCAATAGCCTACATAGTAACCTTTACTGTCTATAATAGTATCGCACATAGGCGTCGATTTCGGTGGGTTCACGTCCCCACCAGATTTCGTCATGAGTCATTTTGTACCCACCACTTTTTGAAACATTGAGGCATGGATGTTAATACAAGTAAATAAAACATCTCCAGTTAGCAGAGCATTCATTTAGTTCGCTATTAAATAAGAGATCTAGCGCTAAAATGTGTTGTTTTTGAAATCAAGCTGAGCGCTCGTTCCCGCTGCTATCAGTTGCATGGATAGTTGTTCTCTTGTGGCTCGCGCTGTCACGTACAGTCTTCACTCGGACGCGCGCTTCAATCTATCGCCGTTGTGGAGACTATTCGTTCTGGTGAAATCACAAAATAAAATGCGCACAAACGTGTCCCTGCTGAACTTAATTAGTTTTGATGAGAGAGAAAAAAACAACTATACAAGTGTGGATTCGAACCCGTAACCTCTGACACGCTTGGTAAATGATCTACCACTAGACCACTTAGCTCATATAACTTTTGCGGATCGATGGATATATTTACTGTTTGAGCAGAGAGGCTGCACAGTTTGACAAGTTTGTACCAGCATTTCTGAAAATGCAATTCCGAATGTGTCTCTGTCCCCAGCACATTTCAAACCAAACTGACGCCCGTGGTAACGCACCACATTTAACGTCCAGTAACGTTAACGCCGTTGTAACGACGGGAAAAGTAATTAGTTAGATTACCCCGTTACTGAAAAACTAACGTCGTTACCTAACGCCGTTCTTTTAAACTCCGTTATTCCCAACACTGCTTACACCTTGAAGGTTAAGTTCCCCTGCGTCTGTTTTCTCCAACTTAAACCGATACCGTGACTATGCGCAGTTGCGCACGAATTGTCTATGCACGCGCGAGGTGTCTAGATTATGCGCATGACTTAAACGCTGGCAGACACAGCAGCAGTTGTAGCCAGGTATATTGATCATGAAATCAGAATTTTCTTGTCTTGAATTACTCATTCATTCAGTCATATTCATTCATTTATGTCACTTGTTTAAGTCATCTAAAAAAGGGGCCAGGGGGCCCCAAGCAGCCGCTTAGTTCGCTTATGCCTCGGGCAGGTGTTCTGACGATTCATGCTACCCATCGAATTTGCTACTTACTGGTTATGCGCATGTGCAATATCACAGTTTTTTTTATATATAAGGTACATTTTCATGTGTTATAATGTAGTTTCCCTTTTTTTAAAAAAATGCTAACTACCATATGCATATTTGTACGGCTAGTCAGCTGAACAAGAATAACTGTATTTGATGATAATTTTTACTTTTCACACCGTTTTAAAAATAAAAACAGTACAGTAGCCAATACAGTATAGCTACTCCTAACGTATAATTTTATTTCATATAATATACAATAATGTAGCCTAATTTTTACTTGTTATATCAAATGTGATAAATGCTAGTTCATTTAAAATATCAAAATATGCTCCCGATACACTTACCCTGTTTTAAATGAAATAACGATGTCATAATATTGTGTGAATTTCACCAATATGGATACAATAGAGAATGAAATGACGTTCTCTGTGATCGATTCGCGCTACGGTAGCATTTTTCGACAAGGCAGTACAATCTGAACACCGGCCCTGAGCTTAGTTTTAAGAAACCGATCAACCGATCTATGGAAAAGATTCAAAATCGAAAGAAACCTATCTATGGAAAAGATTGAAAAGCAATTCGCATGAATACGCCCACTTCTCTAAAAAATAAAGGTTCATTGGCATTGATGGTTTCGTGAAGGTTTCTAACACACATGGAACATTTCAATTCCACAAAAGGTTCTTTAGATTAATAAAATGTTCTTCGCACTAAGAAAAGAACTTCATTTGAACTGTTCATTTAAAGGTTATTTGTAGAACTTAAAATGGTTCTTGAGTGCATGCCATCCAGGGCTTGACATTCACTTTTTTGCTCACTAGCCAATGTGGTTTTCCAAAATTACTAGCCAAGCAGCATTTTTACTAAAATTACGGAAAATCGCGTTTTATAAGATTAAAGTTGACAAAGGGGCTTAAAACGTGCTAAAATGTACTGTAGGCTATTATATACACTGTAAAAAAAATTCCGTATTTTTTACGGAATAATGCTGGCAACTTTGGTTGCCAAACAATTCTGTAAAAAATACATTAAAACTGTAATCACCTTTACAGAGCAGCATGTAAGTTTTACATTTTAAACTGGTATATTTAACAATTGATTTCAGCAATATTGACATGGCCATAAAGTTATTGAACAAATTCCTGCAGTAAGAATTACATTCAACCACTGTTTTTTTAACATAAAATCCCATTTGATTTCACAAAAAAAAAAAAAGATATTTACGTTATTTCACTGTGAAATATTCATTGTGTAACCATTTTTTTTGCTGAATTTGTATGTAGATTCCACTCCAAAAATGTGGTTGCCAGAACAATTCTGTAAAAAATACATTAAACTGTAACCACCTTTACAGAGCAGCATGTAAGTTTTACATTTTAAACTGGTATATTTAACAATGGATTTCAGCAACATTAACATGCCCATAAAGTTAATGAACACATTCCTTCAGTAAGAATTACATTCAGCTGCTGTTTTTTTAACATAAAAACCCATTTAATTTCACTGAATTTGTGAAATATGAATTAATGGCTAACGAACAATGTTCCATCATTGGACCCCTCCTCCGCCACCTTTGCTGCTTCCCTACCTGCTAGCTGCAGAGTGTTTCCTTGGCAGTAGGACATGCAGCAAATTGGGTATTGAAATATTCACAGGAATCCATAGAAATGTAATTCATGTTTTATCCAATATTAGTTGCAGATGTATAGTCCATTCTTATTCACACTCATTGAACCAACATAGAAAATGCAAACATATAGACTATTGTGTAATTCTTCCATTTTTTCCATATTTTGTGTAGTCATTCTATATCAGAACCTCTGACATACAATCCAAATAGTCTACAAGAAACCTCAGAGTATTACCTTTCATTTGACACCAGGATTATGCTTCAAGGCTTTTTTATTGTCAGTATGCATTTTGTGTAACCAAAAGTCATATGGAGTTTTTCCATAAGGGATTTTACAAAACGCACGAGCATACTTGGCAAATAATGGTCTAAAGTACTAATTTTTCATTCTATATTGATATATTTTTTCCACACGGCTTCATAAGACTGGTGCTAGGGCTCAGAAAGCTTTAACTGTTGAATTGAATTGGTTAAAAAAATGTGTCAGCCAAATGTAATGTAAATGCTTCTAAAGTCATCAAGTGACCTAGAAGGTTGAAATGTGGTCAGTTCAGAGTTGCTTGTAATCCGGCAGAAAGGAAAACAATATTCTAGCCTCTCTAAGTCTGTGCCAGTACTTCACACAACTATTCTGATTGTTTCCTAAGAAACTACAGGGTCTCAGCTGACAAAGCATTTTGAAGGTAGGCCCCAAAAGAGGTGGGAACAGTGCCCTCTGAAGTAGGCACAGTATCATTTTGGGGGAAAAAGACAAAGTTTTTTATTTTTATTAAATGTTTATTAACATTTTAAATATTAATTAACATGTCAAGCATGTACAGTAACTTGCTCAAGAGGAACAGATGGTTGAACAAATGCCTTTTGAACTGTTGAAATCAGAAATATATTTAAAGGGATAGTTCACCCAAAAATGAAAATTCTGTCAGTAATTACTCACGCTCATGTTGTTCCAACCATGCAAGTCTTTCGTTCATCTTCGGATCACAAATTAAGATATTTTTGATGAAATCTGAAGGCAGTCTCACTCCTCCATAGGCTTTCAGAGGGACCCAAACTCGCCGGCCCAGAATAGTTATTAAAGCATCGTTACAATAGTCTGAGTGACTACAGTGGCTCTGGGCCAGCGAGTTTGGGTCCCTCTGAAAGCCTATGGATTTCATCAAAAATATCTTAATTTGTGATCTGAAGATGAACGAAAGCGTTGCATGGTTGGAACAACATGAGGGTGAGTAATTACTTACAGAATTTTCATTTTTGGGTGAACTAACCCTTTAAAATAAGTAGTTTAGAAAATTTGAAGCAATGGCTTATATGTTGAGCCTTTACAAACTTTTGCTTTTGGTGTTTGAGATACATCAAGTATTATTAAGAACAGCAAGTTAGGTTAACAATATAGCACCCCTTGAAAATAACATTAACATAGTAAATGTTTAAACAAACATTATTTGGATGGGAGCTTCTTGAGGAAGGGTTGGGGGTAGATGGTGCCTGATCTCCCTGGACTCATCATCATCGTAGCCCTCACCTGCGTAGACAGAAAAAAAACGTTTTAGGCCTACACCGGTTTCAAACATCCTGACCAAGTCAGTATTCGCAAAGTGCTTTTAGACTACAGATACATTTTGAAAAACACATTGAAACATGGTTTAGCAGGTTTTAAAAACATGGAAATACATTTGTCTTTCTCTCCCTCTCCTGCCATAGGCTATTTCAGCCTCTTGACTTCACACACACGCAACGTTTATTATAGCCTATTGAAAATTTTGACTCCGTAATCCTATGCTTCACAAATTCGCTCAACCAGCTAAGTACTGTCAATATTTTTGGGTAGCTGAAACTTAGCTGCGTACTGATGCGTTGACTCTAACAGCCCTGCGACATCTCCATGAAACTTGTCTGGCCGACATCAAGTAATTTTTTTTTATTATTACAAGATGTTACATTTAATGTTAAAGGTCCCCTGTGTAACATTTTCAGTTGTTTGTTAACAAAATCAACATTTCCCATTCATAAATGTGGCCCCATTCATGTTTAATTACCACCACCACTAATTTGAAGCATACATATTGGCTTAGAAACACTTTATTTACATCTACATAGCGCAGGGGCGACTCTCGATGTACGTGCGCCAATGCGAAATACAGCTCGGTCTTTGGTGTCTGCAGAATTTCCCTACATTCAGCAAAGGTAAGTTACAAACTCATTTTCTACAAGCCACATATCTTCCTAACATTCCGACATTGAATTGTATTTTCCAACAAAATAATCTGGGGGGGGGGGGGGGGGCGTGGAGGGTGCTTGCAGTGGCAAAACTAGGATAGTTGCTACAATGTTGTACATGATTGCATACGAGCCAACAACAATATCTTAACGATGTTGTGGAGCTGCAATATGGCTTCTATGTTGCAATGTGGTTGCTAGGTAGCTTTAAACGGTTGCTAGGGTGTGGTTACACAGTTACATGTTGTTCTGGATGAACACTATACTGTATATATAATTATCATAGGATTGGCAAAGGAGAAAAAAGCAGTAAAATATAAATGAACCATGATGAGCAATACATTTGTTACTGTATTTATTATTCTTTGTTAATAAAAATACAGCTGTTCGTTTATTGGGTTTAGTTGTCGTTTTCAGCGCGTTGTTCCAGGAAGAGCACGTCCACAACAGTCACACATTCTGACAAGCACGCATCTGAGGTGGCGTTGATGACACGTTGTATTAGTCGTTTGATTATTAAATAATTTAATTTAATCAATCACATCGAAACATCCTTACTAGCCCTTTATCTAGATTAAAAACCATTCTCATTAATTTGGTGAGGAACAGCGTTTTGAGCAGCATTTGCAGACCCTGTCATGCTGTTGGCTATATGCCACTGCAGCAGACGCATATTGCAGTATTAAGGTTAGGGTTGGGCGATATGGCCAAAAAAAATTATCACGATAATTTTTTTATATCAGTCGATATCGATAATTATCACGATAAACGTCAAATCTTTATTTCTTTCAAGCAGATTTTTGCTCCTAAGTGAAAGTTGTAGAAACCAGAGTGTTAATTGTGGTTTTAAACTACTCATTGTCAGAACATATCATGACAAACAAATCTGAGGTAGAACATTCAAACATTTTGTAATTTTTCCTTAACAAAATAAATATCTTAATAGAAAAAAATATTTCTTAGTTTCTGCATGTGCTAATTTTTATTTGGTAAAATGTAATATTCTGACTGTTTGAGTTTAATTAAAATTAGCCATTGGTCATCCAGCATCATGCATTTAGATCATGATAACCACAGATAAAAGCACCTCACTATGTTGGCTAAATGTTACTTTATGGTTTCTATGGTATTTGTATGAAAAACAGTAGCCTAAATACATTATTAAATACTGTAATTATATTCCATTAGTCCTTTAATACATTGTCTACAATAATAAAATACAATTCAATATGTATATCCCACATTTCATAGTGCAGTTAATATTAGTAGGCTAACGTTACAGTAAATCCATGGTAAATGATGGGAGTTTGTAGCCGGAAAAGCTTCTGACTGTATCGTTGCGCGCAGTGTTTCTCCTGTTCGTCAGCGCTGTTTCATCTGCCTTTAAACTGGTTTAAATCACTGAGACATTTGTGTTCTTCGCTGAACTCAAGCGATTCTCACTGGATCTCGTGACGAGACGATCAGAGTAAACGCGTCTGCTAGTGAGCTCGCGCTGCGCTGCCGTTTGGACTTTGAGCCGAGCGGATAAACGGTCCGTGAGGCGCGCGGTTCAGATGAGTTTTGTTCCGCTTTTGGCGCACAAACATTATCGAACATTTATCAAACTCTTGATATCGTTTTATCGAGAAAAATGATATCGCGATAACTATCGTTATCGTTTTATCGACCAGCCCTAATTAAGGTTGACGATTAATCGATTAATTGATCGTTAATTTAAACAACGATCGATCATGGGAATTTGTGAAAATTGACATCCCTATACACAACATTATATTAATATTTTGTTATTGCTTATTCAGAGAAAAGTTTGTTTTGACGAGCCTAGGAATCCGGAACTAGTGCCAGTTTTTGATATGCGACAGTTCCCGTAATTCTAAAAGAGGCCGCGCTTGAGAGGTTGGTTGCAATACAACACCTAACCACTAGATAGGAGAAATTCTTACACAGGGGGGGCCTTTAAAATATGTAAATTGGGCATTATCTCTAATAATGTACTAATTTCAGGGTTCCTACACGTTTTCCTTTTCAAAATTCCATACTTTTTTAAAAGTTGAACAAGAACTCTTACATTGTTAAACGTCCCGCCACTCGTAGTCTGCCAGGTCTGGGATCAGAGTGAGTACGCGAGGGTTGACCCGCATGTGGGCTGTACTGGTCTTCTCCACTTTTGATCCCTTATCAGGGTTAATGGAGAAGAAACATCTAGGGGAAGAGGGTTTGAGGAAAGAGAAATAGATTTAACAGAATAATATAATCATAAAATCATTCACATCATAAAAGAAAACAAAATATAAATATTTCTCTCAGACCAAAGTCAGGAGGAGTTAGTTATTCAATAAAGCAAAACTGTTGGGCATCCACTTTTTTAAAAGTTGAACTACAACTCTTACATTATTAAACGTCCCGCCACTCGTAGTCTGCCAGGTCTTGGATCAGAGTGAGTACGCGAGGGTTGACCTGCATGTGGGCTGTACTGGTCTTCTCCACTTTTGATCCCTTATCAGGGTTAATGGAGAAGAAACATCTAGGGGAAGAGGGTTTGAGGAAAGAGACAAACAGATTTAACAGAATAATATAATCATAAAATTATTCACATCATAAAAGAAAACAAAATATAAATATTTCCCTCAGACCAAAGTCAGGAGGAGTTAGTTATTCAATAAAGAAAAACTGTTGGGTATCCACTTTAAAAAAACAAACAGGGCGTACCTCTGAAGAAACTCCAGGGTGGATGCGAGCTTTGATGGGTAATGAATGTTATAGGAGTAATAACTTCCAAACATCATGCATAATGACTGGATGAAGGTTGTCATTTGGTCATTTACAATAACTTGGTCAATACTAAGCATCATTCTTCTGGCAGAAAAACTGGACTGTCCTACAAGAACACACAAAAACAATATTGTTAACATTTAACATGAAATTATGGGGTAAGAGACAGGGAGGGGTCTACAAAGAGAGATGGGATGGGTGTGTAAGAGAGAAGGAAAGAGAGGGTAAGCAAAGGAGTGAGAGAAAGGGAGAGGATGGAGAGTGAGAGGGAGGGAGATAGAGTGAGGAACAAGAAGGGACAAAGTATGTCTGAGAAAGGGAGAGAGTAAGAGGATAGGAGTGAGGGATTCAGTGAGCGCAATAGAGGGGAGGAAAGGAGGGAGAGAAAGTGTGTGTGGTGGGGGGGTATGAGGGGGAACAAGTGAGAAGAGAGGGAAAGAGAGCAAGGGAAAGGGGGGAGAAAGTGTGCAGTGTGTCTGTGACAGAAGGGGGAGAGAGAAGGGCAGAATGAGAGGAGAGTGAGGGAGAGTGAGAGAAGAAAGGAGCAAGAGAAAGTGAATGACTGGGGGGGAGAGGCAGAGATAAGAGTAAGGGGATGGAGAATGAGAGCAAGAAGGAACCAAAGCATAGAGAGAGTGAGGAGGGAGAGAAAGAGCATGTGTGTGGGGAGGGCAGGTGGAAATAGCCTGTCTCTGCCTGTCTACATTCTTCCGCTCATTTAGGTTTTAAAGGAGAACTCCGGTCAATTTTAACATTGAGCTAATTTTTTTTTGTAAATTTGGAGTGCTGTCAATACAGAGAACAACGACAAAAATCGGTGTTGCCTACACTGTGCTATTCTCTTTTTAAAATTTGCACCCTGTTGACTTCAATGGGGCAAGTTCTAAACCTGCTTTTAGTCGATTGTCGAGTTCGTGCGCGTGATCATAGGTAACTAAACCTATGCGCGTGATCTCAACAATCGACTACTTTGGACTTCGACCAAATACAGGAAGTAAATACAGGTATTTGCGCTGGCTGAAATAACATCATTTTTATTCATATCTTTCACATCTACTGCAGTCAGATTCACCCGTGTTAACTCTAAAAGAATCACTCACATGGCTGGGCACTTGTAATGACACATCACGGATGTAAAGAGGCTAAAAGCAGGTTTAGAACTTGCCCCATTGAAGTCAACAGGGTGCAAATTTTAAAAAGAGAATAGCACAGTGTAGGCAACACCGATTTTTGTCGTTGTTCTCTGTATTGACAGCACTCCAAATTTACAAAAAAAAATTAGCTCAATGTTAAAATTGACCTGAGTTCTCCTTTAAGTTGCAAGCTTATCGTTCTAGTTGTGTCCCCCGTGGTTAACATATGTCATTACCAAACATTAATGAACCTCCAATGATTTCAAACTTCAGACAAGCATCCACCAATCAGGAAATAAATGTTTGCCAATGGATCTAGGCCAGACTCTCTGCAAAGTCAGAAGAGTCTGGTATCCAGGCTAAGATGGAAAGGCTGAGGATAGAGCAAGATAGGTAGAGAGAAAGGAGGGAAAGAGAGAGAGAAAGGGGGGAAAGAGAGAGAGAAAGTGTGACAAGGGTGGAGAGATAAAAACTTACCACATACAACTATCGTGGGAGTTAAGGCAACTTCTGCGAATTCCACGTCTTCGGCCAGACAGGTTTCATCTACGTAGCAAAACATGACCTCCTCCTTCTCATCAAAGTAGGCCAGGAGAAGCAAGACCATCTCGATGACATCTGCAGAAGACCCTGTGTGTTCTCCCCTGATGAATTCAAGCTTGGCCGTGGCTTGGCACAGCTTTTTGTTCTTGTTGGCGGCTATTGTTTTCATATAGTTTAGGAGCCTTTTCCCCTTCTGGTCAACATTCTTCAGAAAATCTTCTTTCAGGTGTGTTCCTGTCAGTTCCTGAAAGTGTGTGGTCATTCCAATTTCCATAAACCACCATGGCCAGTCTTCTCTCATTTCTTTAATTGCTCGTCCTTCATTTACTTCTTTTCGTTGAGTGAAATATGTCGCTTTCATGATTGATCTCACCATTTCCAGGTCCTCAGTTTGTTGCAGAAACAGATTTTTCAGCTCATCTTTTTTGTCTTGTTGGCTCTGTGTTGTTTCCCCGAGAGGCAAGAACTTCACTTCCCATTTTATACATCCGTACGTATCTTGAATTGCAGCTCTTTTTGTCTGTACCATCTCTGAGTCTTCCAGTGTGGATTTTCTCTTTGTGATTTTTGGTGTTGTTTCTCTTCTTTTGTTTTCAACGCGATATTGAATTTGTTTGGCGAGGGAATGGTATCCAGCGCCAATGACATCTCCCTCAATGACATCCTGTAAGGATTTGGGGTATCGTGCCACTATCTTTTGGGCTACATCTATGGTGTTTCTTTTACTAATCAAAGAAGAGTCTTTCAGCATTTGGCTCACCACAATCCTGACCATTTCTCTTCTTAAAGCTGGCCTTGGTCTTTGGCCCCTCTCCAGGCACTGCACTAACGCCTCAGGAAAGGAGCTCCATGGGATTTTAAATTTGTCTGTCCAGTCTGGTCCTGCACCATGATGGGCAGTGTTGAAGGATGAGGTGGTAGAAGGCGACTGAGGAGATTGGGAGGGTCCAGGTGAATCAGCAGAACAATCATCCTGGTCTTTAAAAACAAAACACACAGCAACAACAGTTAAAGTGTAACTACAGAGAAAATTATCCACCGGGTTTTTGTCTGCATTAAAACACCGTGTTTTACTGTGGAGACGGTATTTTTCGCTGATCAACCACTACAGAGCTTGCTCCGGTATACGCTATAGCCCCAAATCGCAAACAGTGGATTGGCTAAGGGAGGTAAATAAAACGCTCCCCCATATAGCATTTTTCAACCAGTAATATTGTTCAAAACAGCACCAAACCTCATCAGTAGCTTGCTCAGTGTCCCTACACATAAAATGAAGCACCAACAACATAGCTATTGGAGTTTATTTAGAAGTTACCGGAGCAAGCTCTGTAGTGGTTTGATCAAAAAATACGTTCGAGGCATTCATGAGGTGTTTTTTTTTTTTTTACAAGATTATTTTTCATTGACACTCACAATGCTTGAGCTTTTAATAGATAATTCCCACTTGAATCTATGTGCACTGCATATACTGCAACTCACATTTAAACTTCCAGAAAGCCACCGCCTTGCGAGCTTGAATCGGTCTTAAGACAGACGATACATCTTCTTCTTGAATAAACTTGAAGTCTTCTGCTGTTTCTATACCCAGGGTCTGCAGTCTCTCTTCAAGCATATTTTTGGACACCTCCTGTAGGTCTGGGCAGACCTCATTAATGGCACCTCGCAAAAATGTCTCCATGTCTCTAGTCTGGGGGGGTGGGGGGGGAGAGAAATAAATATTCAACACAGCAACAGGACATTTTCGGACATTGACAGATTTTCCTGAAAGTTAGCATGCTGATTTGGTCATGTGAAAAACCCATGAAACTGACATTTTGCATGTCTTGGATCAATATTGAAGGAGATTAAATGTGGTTCATTTTATTCTATCTATATTCTATTCTATTATCACTTTTTATTATTAAAATCAGGTTAAGCTACATTGTAGGGTTAGTAGTCTATAATATTTATGAAAAATATAGAGTTGAAAAGAGCTTTACGATAATTTAAGAATTATTTCTGTGTGACTTATAGTGAAGGAAAATAACAAGTTAAAGCCATAGCGTAGTTCTCCCTAATTTTCATTTGACTTTAGACTTTTTTTAAGGCCCATCTTTTTTAATTCTGATCCAAGGCATGTGAATTTTAAATTTCATGCGTTTCTCATATGACCAAATAAACATGCCAAACTTTTTAGCAGTGGTACATTAAATGCAAACATGAGATCACACTGACAAAACACTGTGTTTCAGAGGAATGACTCTGTGCCCATTGATAATGTATGAAGTCAACGGATAGAAATCTACCAAGTCATTGATGTGAACACACTTCATTCCTGTACTTGGTGCCACTACTGAGTACAGGTGGTATTTGGCAAGATAGTCAGAATTGTGTGCGTTCACCACAAAATACACAGCTGTATTTTCTCGAATTAAAATGATGACAAGCTCTGCAAGCTCCAAGCACTCATTTTTTGAGACCAGGAAATTGCCCTTCTTATATGTTGTTCCCTTGTACTGAATTTCTGTGGAAACACTGGTATCATTTCCTGAAAAGTGAAAGTCACAAACTGCATTTTTAATGGCTTCACTGTAGAGGTTGGGGAAAAAAGCACAGCTATTTTTAACTTGCAGAAACTGACTACATGCTGATCCTGCTGAAAGATATGCTTGTAACAACTGATGTCTTTCAGACAGAGTTGAGCAGATGTTTTTGAAATTTTTCAAATGCCTCGCACATCTTTTAAAATAGCCATGTTTACTCTCGAAACGCATCGTCCATAGTCTGATCAGGGGACCAAATTTCAAAATCAGAGACGGGTAGTGTCTCAAGTAATGATGTTTAGGTTTTAGAGGAGTGCCTGGAAACAAACTCTTCCTTGACTCCAGATATTCTTGGATCATGATATCCAAGTAAGCCACCTGGCACAATGAAATCTTTTGTGCGCAAACAAGATCAACAATGTCTTTTAGCTGCAAAACTAATTGCCACACATCATCTTCAGCATTTGACACTTTGTCTCCAATTAACACCGGTAACAACCTCAAGAAATTCCAATTCTGGACAGCTTGACCAGACAGTTTTTTGCAGCCAGGTTTGACACAGCATGGCTTAGTAAGCGCATCGGATCCCTTGTATTTGAACTGTTTAATGCGGCGGTTGAAAAGTGAATATGTAAACCATTTTTTGCTCTTTATGAAATACTTCAAGAAGAGGGAAACATCATAGGATAAGACACCCTCAAAAATGTCATGGCCTAAGCATGGTGGTAGACCAGGTTGGCATACATGAAACGCCTGCAAACCATTGAAATCAGAATTCAGCTTTATTCCTCTAACAATTGGTCTGTCTTCAGTGAGATCAGCAACAGCAGAGTTGTAATTATCTGGGTTACGTTGTTGCCCGCAAACATTTGGATTAATCAGAAACTCCCCTTTCGTGACCTCACAGTACCTGCAGAAGTATTTTGAAGTACTGAAGTTTTCAGTAAAGCCACCAATGTTATGAGAGCCTAAATTATCCCCTGCAATACAGAACAAAGCCGCCTTGACAGTTTTTCCACTTACAGTAATTCCGTTTATTTCCAGGTCTTTCAAATCCGACAACATATCTGAGAAAACACTAGCTGTTCCAAAACGTTTGAAGTCGTTTTCTATGCACAATAACACAAGGGACATGTGGTCGGTGTTAGACCGTACATGAACAGGTACATTTGCCATCGAAAAGTAAACAGCAAGAATTTTGTGCTTTTTCTTAGCTGAGCCTAGTGGATTTACAATTTCAAAGGCATCCTGGTATAAAATCAGCTTCAGACATTCTGGATTGTCAATAAAGAATTGGTTCGTCTTAAAAACCTGCCCATCGCTTATGTCACTAAAGACACAAGGGTCTGTTTCACAAGACTGAGGCAACACTGAGTTGTTCCATAATTCTGAATCAAGTAAATTGGTCAATGTTTGCTGCACAGGTACGTAATAAGCAAACCTTTCTAACATATTTTCATCATTTCCTAATGAAATTCTTTTAGGTTGAACATATTTAAACATGGAATGGAATGTCTGAGCTCTTGAGTAGGTTGTTCTCAATGGGCCCTTGTGAGAAGCAGAAAACAGATCAGACTCCTTCACACAATCACAGATTTTACTAACAGCATCATCTGTTAGATTCAAGTCATTTTTCAAAAGTAACTGCAGTTTGCTCAAAGTGTAATCCAGGCCTAATTCGTGAACATTTTGCATCTCTTCAACAATAAGCTGTATTGTTGAAGCTGGAATGAGGAGCTCCCCTTGCAATTTCAGATACAACAAACAAACATTTCTAAGAAAGATTTCACTGAAATTCGGTGGCAAGTCAGTGTTTTCATCTGCATCATCTAGGCCAGAGCTGTTAAAAGAATCCTCATGAGTTGTGAGAGGAGACTGTGGTGTATTTTCTTTGAACGCGTCACTGATGTTATTGACTGAACATTCTCTATGTTTTCTGGACATGTGTGCCTTAAATGATGATTTCAACGTGAATGCACTATGACAGCCAGTCACTGGACATGCCACAGATCTTCCCTCTGCTATATGCTCATTTAAATGCATTATCAGTTCTTTCACAGTCTGAAACTGGTGCCTACACAATGACATAGCACAACAAAAATGTGTGACAATGGCCGCATTGCTGGATCTAGCAAATGTACACACATTGTGCTTTCGATAGAAATGAGCCTTAAAAGCGGAGTATGTGCAAAATGTCTGCCTGCAACCAGTACCCTCACATTTATACACGCAGCGTGGTTCAGTCCTATGAACTTTGCAGTGCAACACATAACCCTTTAATGTTGCACACGTTTTACTACAAAAACGACAAGAAATCATTTTTTTGTCCAGGTTACAAACAATTTCTTGCCATAAGTAAGACCACTTGCTAACTACCACTGATGCTAATTACCCAGCACAAGGACCAGGCCAACGGAACAAACGTAACACTACTTTAAACAAATCATCAATCCACACAATTTTACCAAGCACAATTGGTTGTTTTGCAGTAATAGCGTCAGGCAATCATTTTAGCTGAGGTTGGAAATAACTTATGCTTGAAGACATTAACGTTAGACTCTACACATAACTTAATTAACCACTTCAGCTACATCATGGCGTTGAAAAATCCGGACTAAGAAAATCCGGAATTCAACACGACATAGTGGACGCCCACCGACCTAAAATAACTTCTACACGCTATATATCAAAGACACACTTATTTTGTATCGCTCGCTATGTGTTTTTCCACTTACTTCATCCGCCATAAGTGCAGGCAATCATGTTTCTTCCAGCAAAGTTTCTTCTTCTTTCTACAAAAGTTTGACTGTGGAAAAAGTTTGAAAACCGTTAGCGTTCGTACAGCCACTGCACCAATCAGCAACCAGAGTTTCGACCACGAGCTTTGCACATGGTGTTAGCATGAGATAACGCTGATCATGCAGTTGTGCACGCATCCTTCACGTGAGTACTCCAGTGGAAAAAAACCCTGCGTGCCTCTGTCATTGGGTAGGAGCGGAGGCATGACTTGTGCACGCTGCCGTCACATGCTAACTCCAGTTAAAAAAACTAACAAAAGAAAACAAAAAAAAACCCTTGCAAGTGCTTCTGTCTCAGTGCCAAGTTTACAGTAGTTATAGTACCGGTAGTAATAGTGGACATTTATTTATTGTAATTTTATATACAGTATATGTCTAATACTTTAAAAATGTTTTGTTATCTATCAAAATGTTCTTTTGTGATACTGTTCTTGTATAGAAATGTTTCACTAAAAGCTGTTTTGCAGACATTCATTGCAGCCCACTTTGTTATTGTTCATTTAAGACTTGAAGGGGCTGATGTCCTATTTGCAAAGTTTACAGTAGTAATAGTGGACTGTATGTAGACATTTCCATTTTATTTATTCTAATTTTATCTACAGTATATATTTAAAACTTTAAATATTTTTTGTTTTCTATCAAAATGTTCTTGTGTGATGACAATGTTCTTGTGTGGAAGTGTTTGTAGAAAAGCTGTTTTGCACAGAAATTCATTGCAGCCGGCTTTGTTTTTGATGTTTATTTGTGAGTAGGTTTTATATGAATAACATAAGTCAACATAGCTTTACACATACACACACTTTGTACTAAAGGTAAATCCAAAATAGTGATGTCACTGTCTAAGCAGAGGGATGCTGTGCAACCCTATGGAATATAGTCCACACATGACAAATGAGGTAATCAATATTTCAGAATAATTCAAACTCAGATATTGGTGTGTGATATCTGAGTTTTAATTATTTGACTACAAATCTCACCTCATCATTCCTCCCAGTGATTATTTCCAGGATACACTGAGATGCCCCCAAGCTGGCTTCTTAAAAGTGACTAAATATTTAAAAAGAGCTGTGGTTCACGTAGTGTTTTTGCGCTGCGCCCGTCTTGCCTGGGCCTGGGACAAGATAATCTTAGATGGGCCCCCCCACGCCCAGATCTCTCCTTTTCCCTTGCTCTTCCTCTCCTGTTCCTCTCCTCTGCTCTTCCTCTCCTCTGCTCTTCCTCTCCAGTTCCTCCACCAATTACAATTTTCTAGGCCAATTCTGATTTTAGATCAGAATTCCGTTTTTCTAACCACTTTACAGCAGACTTCCATTTTTATTTATTTTTATAAAACACCATATACTTTTACCCAAACTGAATAATAAAAACACGTTTAAATGGGTACATTTTCTATAAACGTCTTCATTTTCTTTTCTAACATAGCCTACTGCAGTTCTTGTGCACTAGACATGCAAAATCTGTGCATTTTGGGCACTTTTTGTGTGAAATCATATTTATTTTTTGTCCATCAAAAGTGTGCTTTCACTTTTAATTAAGCATGAGCAAAAATAGACTCGGATGGCCCATTATCTGTTCACCGATGCCGACAGTGACGCATTTCAGCCGGCTTTTTATTTATCATCTCCATAGATATATCTAGTAGTAAAGCTAATGCAAGGGCTAGAAATCAATGAATTCTTTGCTAATACTTCCTCGTCATCATGGAGAGCAGACGCACCGCTTTCTCCTTTCCACAAGCGCTTGCTCTCTCCCGTGGCGTCTGTCGTTGCTATGCAACAATGAACTTTTTGTCTGTACCATCTCTGAATCTTCCAGTGTGGATTTTCTCTTTGTGATTTTTGGTGTTGTTTCTCTTCTTTTATGTAACTCAAATACTAGATATTTTTTCCACAAATATGCCTATTTTATTTATTTTTTTAACAATTATTCCATAATTAAATGAGGGCCCAGTTCTGGGCCCCCCCCCAACTCCCAAGCATCGCCCCCTTCCGACGAACCCACTTTTTGTTCGATAAACCGTAAAAAAGTTTTTTTCACAAAATCCCCACGAGTTTAAATTTCAAGCTGGCCTATCTCTGGAACCAATCCGAGTTGGGGCCCCATACTCTGGGTACACGGGTGCCTCCTAGTGGTCCCCACACACCCCGAGTATGTAGTCCCAACTCGGCTTACTTTTCCAGTTACACCTGGTCAAATATTAAAAATCAAGCTGTTATATCTCTGGAACAGAGTCGAGTTGGGGCCCCATACTCTGGGCACAGGGGGGTCTCCTAGTGGTCCCCACACACCCCGAGTATGGAGTCCCAACTCGGCTTACTTTTCCAGTTACACCTGGTCAAATTTCATGGCTGAAAAAGTTAGGGTTAGGGTTAGACTTAATGATCAATGTTAAATATGATCACCAAATGTGGTTTTGTTTTATAATTGTACGGACCACGAATATGTCAGACATTTTATTATTGGCTATGTATGTGTCTAGGTTTTTATTTTTTTATTTTATTTTTTTATTGTGATTATTACTTCTATTGTTGTCTTATCTTGTACGTAATGTATGGTTAATTATTTTGGCGGGAAGGGTAATAATGGAGGGAAAATTCTAACTTTAATTGTATGAAGCTTTCTGTTAATGCCTTGAAAAAGTTTATAAATAAATGATAAAAAAAAAAATTAAAAAAGGGTTAGGGTTAGTGAAAAATTTTCCCTTCGCTCAAGAGCCTGGCACTTTCCGTATGTCGCTCGGGCAGGGCCCAGGGGTCAGCTTGCTGAATTTGGGGCCCCTGGGACCTTTCTGTCAAAATCCCACTCGCCCATTAAATGAATGTATTTGCCATAGTGGTTTCGTGGACACGCTTCGCAATGGCCTATCGACCGGGGGGCGACGTTTTCCGTCTCGCCACGGCCCCCCGGTGCGGGCGGAAAAGTTTGGTGGACCCACGACTTCGTTCAGGGGTTGAAAGGTCGAAAAAGGGACGCTCGTCCGCCAACCCGCTACGCTGATAAGTGGCCCGTGGACAGTGGAATTTTTGACGGCGCTTGGTCCTACGGACCCCGGGGGGGGCCTGCTGAGTGCGGTAAAATAGTTTTTATCACGACAGGAACTTTAATTCAAATGTCTATCAAATACCCGAATCCCCATTCAATAGATTGCCGGTGGGACTGCGTCCAATTGCAGCATGTTGAATGAACGGCAGAAAAACTTAAAAAAATATATAGTGGGTTATTGGACAAACAGTGGGTTCGTGGGACGGGGGCATGGCCTGGGAGTGGGTGGGTGGGTGGGTGGGGGTGGGGTGGGTCCACGGGACGTTTGGTAAATACAGTGGGTTATTGGACAAATAGTAGGTTCGTGGGACGGGGGCGTGGCCTGGGAGTGGGTGGGTGGGTGGGTGGGGGTGGGGTGGGTCCACGGGACGTTTGGTAAATATAGTGGGTTATTGGACAAATAGTGGGTTGGTGGGACGTGGGGCAAGTGGCGCCACTTGGTGGACGAAGGCAGAACTGCTTCGGGGGGCCTCGGACTTCGGGGCGGTGGGCCTGGGAGCGGTCAACGGGGGAGGGGGGTCGGCGGGCGTCTTCGGCCGGACCCCCAAAAATGTCGGGGGGCCTGCGCGCTCGTCCGCCAACCACCGTCCGCGCTCCTACGCCGCAAGGACGGTTTGGACGGTTCGGTCATGGACTAGCTGGAGATAGTGAAATTCTTGAAAAGGCTGTTGTTTTACAAGGTCAATATTTGCCAGCCCTTGAAGTTAAAATATGACACTTGAGCACTGAAATTGTGGATGTGTGGAAATAAGTAAAATCTTTATGCAATGTAAATGATTTGTCTTTTTTATTTATTAGATTTTGGATCAGATCAAATATTAAGCAATGTTCCCTGATGGGAAGCAATGTTCCTTGATGGGAAACATGTTTTATTAAATCCATATATTTTTGTTTGTTTAAAATTAATAATTTCTATTTAACTTTTATATATTTGATTGGAGAAAACAAATAATTTCTAATACATATTTCTTAAACGAGAAGTTTTATTTTGATTAAATCTATATATTTTTGTTTAAATCAAAAATAGAATTTAAATTAATTGACTTTATTCAACATGAAAATTTACTTTGTACCAAGTTTTATAAAATAGTTTTCATAGACATAGAAAATATTGGTTAGGGTAAGTCATCCGCGGGCCGGATGCGGCCTGCTAGATGGTTCAATAGATAATTTCTGCAAAAATATAGAGTTTTATAATCATAGTTTTACTGTAAAATTAACAGATATATTTGATTTACTTGTTTACAAAATATTACTGTTAAGTTAACTATGTTTCATTTAAATTACAACATATTATTGTTAAGTTAAAAACAATTAAAATGTCATTTTAACATTATGCTCTTGTCTTTTAAACGTAATTGAATATACAATTTTAGTCTGTACAATTTACAGAAATAGATCATTTCTACCAAAATATATGTTTTTATAATCATAGTTTTACTGTAAAATTAACAGATATATTTGATTTACTTGTTTACAAAATATTACTGTTAAGTTAACTATGTTTCATTTAAATTACAACATATTATTGTTAAGTTAAAAACAATTAAAATGTCATTTTAACATTATGCTCTTGTCTTTTAAACGTAATTGAATATACAATTTTAGTCTGTACAATTTACAGAAATAGATCATTTCTACCAAAATATATGTTTTTATAATCATAGTTTTACTGTAAAATTAACAGATATATTTGATTTACTTGTTTACAAAATATTACTGTTAAGTTAACAATGTTTCCTTTAATTTACAAGATATTATTGTTAAGTTAACAATGTTCAATTGTATTCTCGTTTACGGTATTTCCATGTAGCTATTTTACAGCATTTCAAAGTTAATTTTACGGACATTTTTTACAGTGTACTGTGCTTTTATTTTAATGCATGTTGTTGTTTTTTTAAGGGCTTGCATTTTTATCATAGAGATTTTTATAGGCTGAAATTCAACATGGTGACATATTTAAGCTGTGTATATTTAAAATATATATAATACACACACACATATATATAAATATATATAAATTCGATATAATAAACTTAGTTTTATTGAAACACTGCTGGTTCTAAAGGCTATCTGGGCTATTGAAACTGCTTGCTTTAAAAGCTGTTGCTATTGGTAGCCCAGTCATTATTTGGAACATGGCCATGTTTTAGGTTTACCTGGTGTCATTGTCGCATGCTGTGCTAAGCGCAGGGATCAGGAATATGCTGTCATTTCAGCAACATTGCTATCAGTACTGTATGGTGGTTGCTAGTGCAATGTTATCGAATATATGCTTGTTACATCGGCTTCTAGTATTTTGCGCATACTGTTCTCCACAACATGCTGTAGTAATCAAGCGTTGTTTTATGCGTATCTGGTTGCATTGGAAAAATGTGATTATTGCAACATGCTGTGTTAGTTACCACATGCTTGTAGCTAAAACTATCTAGATATCGGTAACATACTTGTGCAAAATACACAGTACATTCACCGCAGAGGTCTGGGATTCAACACTAACAACATCGTAGCTTGATGGTCCTGTGAAGGAGTGTGGAATCATGGGAGTCGTCATCTTTACCTCCACGGCCGATGGAGTTTGTAGGACGGGAGCATAAATCATGTTCATGAATGAGGAAGCACACTGTATTGTATTCATTGCTTAGCTACGTGTAGCGCCCCCTACCCCCTTCTTTGACGGGCGGAGCACCAGGTTCTGAATATGTGTCTCTCGACTTAACTAATCTACTTCCTTATTCTTTTCCTCTTTAATCACTTTACTTAAATGGAAATGGTAGATGATTGTCTTTCTGATAAACTGTAATAAAAATCACAAAAAGGTAAGTTCTTATCACTTAACAAGTAACTTTATTTAACAAAGACAGATGAAATGATAAAATATTGTAAATAATAAAAAAAAGAATTAAATGATATGTTCAAATGCCTGTGATGTATTTCTTTCACACAAATCACCTATTGATCCCCTTAGATCAGAAATTCAAATAGAATACGTAAATATGAATATTATCAGCAAGAAACCAGTAATATAATTCCCTTTTGATCTATAGTAGGCTACAATAATATCAGGACTCAAACTGCAAAACCACTCAGCATAAGTCAAATGAACAAATTAGACAACAGATAAATAATGTGGGCCCACACACACTCAGTTTCAATAACCCCAACCTGTTGCAGGCCTGTGTCGTTGCTTGAGGACGGTGTGGCCGTGAAAACCAACAAATGGCCTCTTCGCTCCAAAGAGCTAAATAAACAAACACACAAGTGTACCTCTTCCCGTTTCGACACGCGCGCTGTCCACCAATCACGTTCACTCCGTATGCGTCTGCAGTCTCACCAGCTGTCTGCTGATAGATTATGAATCTCGTGATGCCAGAGGAATTCTAAACCACGAGGGGATTTAGAGCGCTATCTGGTTCCTCCGCCTTCCTCGAAACGATCAATCCACTCAAATCCAGCCGCACGTGAAAATCTTTTACTCGCTGTAAAAGACAAGGAGTGTAGGCCTACAGCGCGCTCAGCAGCATTAACCAATTAAGTCTGTTTACACACTTAGTCAGAGTATAACAAAAGAAACAAAATAAAGAAACGTTCTTTAACACTTTTGGCGTTAACTAGATTTCTTGTTTAACCGCTTAGTCAGCTGTTATTTTAGTTTTTTCTTTCTTTCAATCACCAGAAAATAATGTGCGACATCACTTTCCGATCTGCCTCCATCTCTCTCTCTTCTTCCTATACCAATCAGAAAGATCAATCCCTGCACATGGGCGGGAGCTAGTAAACCAATGACCAATCACAAATAAAAACATTCATTCTGGTCAAACACAAAGTTTTTTATGAGTACCCTTCACATAAACACTTCCCGTAAACTCTATAACATTAGAACGAGTGAAATAAAATGCAAATATATAACCACATGGCACGTATGCCTATTTAACCCATGAATGCCAGAAACATATTTACATATTATGAATTATGCATTTAGGAGATAATAAATAACCCTAGCTGGGCTACACTCTCCCCCTCCTAATGTTGTCATGCCCCCATGAGTTTTCCCATCCCCTACATATGCATTAGGGCTTTGGGTTTGTAGTCAATACCCCAACTAGCACATGAATCACATTTGGCTAAAGGATGACACCACACTGTGCTACATGAACTCTGTCTGGTAGGATTTTGAACAGTTACCACCATACCCCTATACGCTAGTGTTAAGGGCCTATCTGTGGATTTCCCCAATTGATCATAGCTTAATTTCTTCACAGGTTTCACTTCTCTCCTGGTACGAAGTTCCCTTCTCTCACTTTCCTCTACTCTTGGTGTACTTCTGGACGGATTGTCTCCACCTCCTAATCCTAGACCTTCAATACAATCAGAAGCTGTTGAAGCAGTACTCCCCACTTTATGCTCTGTAAGGTCTTTTGTCACTTCCAAATGAGTAGGACTTTGAGTATCTTGGTAAGGTACTTTGTCTCCCTCCTGCGCCAATGAAGAAATGAGCAGTCTGTCAAATGATGTCTTTAGCTGAACTGGATAATACTCATCCGTGCTAGTTTCGTCACTGTCAGACTCTATTACTTCAGACTCAAGACCTTTTTCTCCTCTGGAAAAGCGGAAATCACGGAAAGCAAAGTAGAGATCCTCTCCAGATTCAAAGGTTCCAAAAGTATTTTCCAAAGCATCCAGATATTGCAAAGCACTAGCATAAGGACTTGAAAATCGGACAACCTTAACAATATCCAATGCTGGACCTTTTAAACATTCCATTATTCTCCTTTTAACCCTTTCAGAACATTCGCACTCTACAGTCATCAACCTAGCTTGTTCCATCCAGTTTTCAAAACTTTCCTCTCCTGTGGGAGTAGGAACAGTGCTCGAAAAGGTACGTAATCGGCGATAAGCACTAGCATCAGTCGATGGTTTAGAGGTTTTCTCCAATAGTTCACCCACGGCACGTATGATAGATTCAGAAGAACTAGTGGTAGAGCCAGACTGAGTGAATAGAGCTTGCAAGTCAGACATAGATTTTCCCTCTTCACTGAAGAAAGTGGACAGTTTCTGTGAGAATTCTGAAACAGGAACCTCAGCTGAAGCCACTACTAACTTCCAAGTTTCCTCCCCAGGAGCAGGCAGTAATTCTGGTGGAATTTGAGTTGGATCAATAGCTTCTCGGCATTCACAGAGCACCAAAATAGTACTAGAACTTGGTCCTGATCTTGAGTCTCTCACACGAACCCTGCCAAAAGATTTTACAGTCTGCACTGTCTCTTCTATAAACATCACATCAGCCTGAGCAGGCACTCCTATTAACAGTAAGCCATGATTCTCCTCAATGTCCTTTTCCTTACACCATTTGGACAATTCAGCAAGCAGCATTGGATCCTGTGCAAAAGCCATGCTCTGGTTAGTGACGGTCAATTCACTAAAATAACTTAATACTTCAATACTTCAGTTCTTGTTTTTTGTTTTTTTTTGTTTTTTTTAGGGTCAGCTGATGACAGGAAGTAGATGATCCCGGACGAGCCCCCAAAATATGTAGCGCCCCCTACCCCCTTCTTTGACGGGCGGAGCACCAGGTTCTAAATATGTGTCTCTTGACTTAACTAATCTACTTCCTTATTCTTTTCCTCTTTAATCACTTTACTTAAATGGAAATGGTAGATGATTGTCTTTCTGATAAACTGTAATAAAAATCACAAAAAGGTAAGTTCTTATCACTTAACAAGTAACTTTATTTAACAAAGACAGATGAAATGATAAAATATTGTAAATTTAAAAAAAAAGAATTAAATGATATGTTCAAATGCCTGTGATGTATTTCTTTCACACAAATCACCTATTGATCCCCTTAGATCAGAAATTCAAATAGAATACGTAAATATGAATATTATCAGCAAGAAACCAGTAATATAATTCCCTTTTGATCTATAGTAGGCTACAATAATATCAGGAATCAAAATGCAAAACCACTCAGCATAAGTCAAATGAACAAATTAGACAACAGATAAATAATGTGGGCCCACACACACTCAGTTTCAATAACCCCAACCTGTTGCAGGCCTGTGTCGTTGCTTGAGGACGGTGTGGCCGTGAAAACCAACAAATGGCCTCTTCGCTCCAAAGAGCTAAATAAACAAACACACAAGTATACCTCTTCCCGTTTCGACACGCGCGCTGTCCACCAATCACGTTCACTCCGTATGCGTCTGCAGTCTCACCAGCTGTCTGCTGATAGATTATGAATCTCGTGATGCCAGAGGAATTCTAAACCACGAGGGGATTTAGAACGCTATCTGGTTCCTCCGCCTTCCTCGAAACGATCAATCCACTCAAATCCAGCCGCACGTGAAAATCTTTTACTCGCCGTAAAAGACAAGGAGTGTAGGCCTACAGCGCGCTCAGCAGCATTAACCAATTAAGTCTGTTTACACACTTAGTCAGAGTATAACAAAAGAAACAAAATAAAGAAACGTTCTTTAACACTTTTGGCGTTAACTAGATTTCTTGTTTAACCGCTTAGTCAGCTGTTATTTTAGTTTTTTCTTTCTTTCAATCACAAGAAAATAATGTGCGACATCACTTTCCGATCTGCCTCCATCTCTCTCTCTTCTTCCTATACCAATCAGAAAGATCAATCCCTGCACATGGGCGGGAGCTAGTAAACCAATGACCAATCACAAATAAAAACATTCATTCTGGTCAAACACAAAGTTTTTTTAAGAGTACCCTTCACATAAACACTTCCCGTAAACTCTATAACATTAGAACGAGTGAAATAAAATGCAAATATATAACCACATGGCACGTATGCCTATTTAACCCATGAATGCCAGAAACATATTTACATATTATGAATTATGCATTTAGGAGATAATAAATAACCCTAGCTGGGCTACACTCTCCCCCTCCTGATGTTGTCATGCCCCCATGAGTTTTCCCATCCCCTAGATATGCATTAGGGCTTTGGGTTTGTAGTCAATACCCCAACTAGCACATGAATCACATTTGGCTAAAGGATGACACCACACTGTGCTACATGAACTCTGTCTGGTAGGATTTTGAACAGTTACCACCATACCCCTATACGCTAGTGTTAAGGGCCTATCTGTGGATTTCCCCAATTGATCATAGCTTAATTTCTTCACAGGTTTCACTTCTCTCCTGGTACGAAGTTCCCTTCTCTCACTTTCCTCTACTCTTGGTGTACTTCTGGACGGATTGTCTCCACCTCCTAATCCTAGACCTTCAATACAATCAGAAGCTGTTGAAGCAGTACTCCCCACTTTATGCTCTGTAAGGTCTTTTGTCACTTCCAAATGAGTAGGACTTTGAGTATCTTGGTAAGGTACTTTGTCTCCCTCCTGCGCCAATGAAGAAATGAGCAGTCTGTCAAATGATGTCTTTAGCTGAACTGGATAATACTCATCCGTGCTAGTTTCGTCACTGTCAGACTCTATTACTTCAGACTCTTTTTCTCCTCTGTCTTTGTCTTTCATTTGCTGTTTCTGTGTTTTCTCCCCAGCTTTGGACCTTGTTACCCGTTTTGCCAGAACTTCACTTCCTGGATCAGGTAAGTTTACTCTCACACTTTCTCCTATGGGCAGCAAATGATCCCGGTGTAAAGTTCTTATTCTCCCAGTACCCGTTTCTGGTTTCAGTCTGTAAACTGGCAAGTTTGGCAATTTCTCCTGGACAATATAAGGGAGGGAATTCCAGCGATCCACTAACTTATGCTTCCCAGTTAAGGCAAGATTCTTGATAAGTACTCGATCTCCCTTCTCCAGCATCTGATATTTTACTCTACGATAATAGAGACTTTTATTTCTTTGCTGCGTCTTTAGAGAATTTTCCACTGCTAACTGATATGCGTGTTGTAAGTCTTTTTTCACACCCTCAACATACTGGTGATGTTTCAGACCACTTTCACCTTCCGATGAAGTCTCAAATTGTAAGTCTACAGGAAGATGAGCCTCTCTTCCAAAAAGCAGATAATACGGTGAGTACCCAGTTGTTTCATTTTTAGTACTGTTATACATGTGTACTAATTGGCTGATACTCTTTTCTTAGCTGAATCTAGTGTTCCCAGCATAGAAAGAAGAGTGCGGTTAAACCGCTCAGGCTGTGGGTCTCCCTGGGGATGGTAAGGGGATGTTCTGGACTTACGAATTCCCAAGATTCCCAGCAACTCTTTGATAAGCTTGCTCTCAAAATCACGACCTTGGTCGGAATGAATGCGGGCAGGCAGATCATAATGCACAAAAAAACTTCTCAAGAATTTTGGCTACGGTCAATGCTTTCTGGTCTTTTGCTGGATACGCTTGGGCGTAGCGAGTGAAATGATCAGTCATAACCAAAACATTGCAAATCCCCTTAGAGTCTGGTTCAATGGAAAGGAAGTCGATGAAAACTAGGTCCATCGGTCCACTACTGGTGATGTGATTCAGGTAAGCAGATGTTTGGGGTAAGGTTTTCCTTGCAATGCATCGTCCGCAATTCTTAATGTACTGCTCCACTTCTGTGCTCATACGTGGCCAGTAAAACCAATTTCTACATAGTTCTGTGGTCTTCTCAATTCCAAGATGGCCAGACTCATCATGAAGAGAATGCAATACTTGAGATCTGTATTCTTCTGGGAGGACTAACTGTTGAATCTCCTTTCCGCAGGGACTCTTAATGACTCTGATCAAAGGAACAATTAAGACTATTGGCAGAAACAGTGTTTCCAGTCGATCTACTTCTATCAGATTTTGCTTGACGGAGAGAGCGAACCAGTTTCTGTATCACTAGTGTGGTATTTTCGGGCGCTTTACACTTGGTCGCAATGTGCCCATCCTCTCCGCAGCGGTAGCAGAGGAAATCTTCTCGATTCTTTGAGGATCTTCCCTGATTTCGAAACTGGACTGGCTTCGGATTCGAAACGTCCTGGGATGATTGCGTAGTAGAGCTCCCATTCATCACTGACAGTTGCTCTTGTAACTTCTGAACCTGTTTTTTTAACAATTGCACCTCTGACACTTCCTGAGTTTCCGCACTTTTCTTAACTTGTTGGTCTCTAGACTCCACTCTCAATGATGCAACCATGTTTTTGTCAGAATCGCCTTCCAATCTGGACCTTAACTCCTGTATTTCCTCTCGTAGTTGCTTCACCACGGAAGAGCTCAGTTTGTCATCAGTTTTTTGATGAATGGGCTTTACTGAAGTTTTGATCTTATGACGGGTAGCTTCATTCTCCTCTGCTTCCTTAATTTCGTTCAGTAATGCTAAGAAATTAGGCGGTTGTTCTTTCCTTTCCCTGAGTCTCAACTGCAACAGCATAAGGTTCGCTTCCACAGCTCCACGGATCAGTTGTTCAATCCTTACTCGGTCAATCAACTGTGGTGCCAATCCTCCTCTTTGGACCACTTTATTTAAAGATTTCTCTAATCGCCTCAGAAAATCAGACAACGCCTCTCCTGGTGATTGTCTAAGAAGACGGAAAGCAAAGTAGAGATCCTCTCCAGATTCAAAGGTTCCAAAAGTATTTTCCAAAGCATCCAGATATTGCAAAGCACTAGCATAAGGACTTGAAAATCGGACAACCTTAACAATATCCAATGCTGGACCTTTGAAACATTCCATTATTCTCCTTTTTTCCCTTTCAGAACATTCGCACTCTACAGTCATCAACCTAGCTTGTTCCATCCAGTTTTCAAAACTTTCCTCTCCTGTGGGAGTAGGAACAGTGCTCGAAAAGGTACGTAATCGGCGATAAGCACTAGCATCAGTCGATGGTTTAGAGGTTTTCTCCAATAGTTCACCCACGGCACGTATGATAGATTCAGAAGAACTAGTGGTAGAGCCAGACTGAGTGAATAGAGCTTGCAAGTCAGACATAGATTTTCCCTCTTCACTGAAGAAAGTGGACAGTTTCTGTGAGAATTCTGAAACAGGAACCTCAGCTGAAGCCACTACTAACTTCCAAGTTTCCTCCCCAGGAGCAGGCAGTAATTCTGGTGGAATTTGAGTTGGATCAATAGCTTCTCGGCATTCACAGAGCACCAAAATAGTACTAGAACTTGGTCCTGATCTTGAGTCTCTCACACGAACCCTGCCAAAAGATTTTACAGTCTGCACTGTCTCTTCTATAAACATCACATCAGCCTGAGCAGGCACTCCTATTAACAGTAAGCCATGATTCTCCTCAATGTCCTTTTCCTTACACCATTTGGACAATTCAGCAAGCAGCATTGGATCCTGTGCAAAAGCCATGCTTGTAGCTCTGGTTAGTGACGGTCAATTCACTAAAATAACTTAATACTTCAATACTTCAGTTCTTGTTTTTTGGGTTTTTTTGTTTTTTTTTAGGGTCAGCTGATGACAGGAAGTAGATGATCCCGGACGAGCCCCCAAAATATGTAGCGCCCCCTACCCCCTTCTTTGACGGGCGGAGCACCAGGTTCTAAATATGTGTCTCTCGACTTAACTAATCTACTTCCTTATTCTTTTCCTCTTTAATCACTTTACTTAAATGGAAATGGTAGATGATTGTCTTTCTGATAAACTGTAATAAAAATCACAAAAAGGTAAGTTCTTATCACTTAACAAGTAACTTTATTTAACAAAGACAGATGAAATGATAAAATATTGTAAATTTAAAAAAAAAGAATTAAATGATATGTTCAAATGCCTGTGATGTATTTCTTTCACACAAATCACCTATTGATCCCCTTAGATCAGAAATTCAAATAGAATACGTAAATATGAATATTATCAGCAAGAAACCAGTAATATAATTCCCTTTTGATCTATAGTAGGCTACAATAATATCAGGACTCAAACTGCAAAACCACTCAGCATAAGTCAAATGAACAAATTAGACAACAGATAAATAATGTGGGCCCACACACACTCAGTTTCAATAACCCCAACCTGTTGCAGGCCTGTGTCGTTGCTTGAGGACGGTGTGGCCGTGAAAACCAACAAATGGCCTCTTCGCTCCAAAGAGCTAAATAAACAAACACACAAGTGTACTCGTCCCGTTTCGACACGCGCGCTGTCCACCAATCACGTTCACTCCGTATGCGTCTGCAGTCTCACCAGCTGTCTGCTGATAGATTATGAATCTCGTGAGGCCAGAGGAATTCTAAACCACGAGGGGATTTAGAACGCTATCTGGTTCCTCCGCCTTCCTCGAAACGATCAATCCACTCAAATCCAGCCGCACGTGAAAATCTTTTACTCGCTGTAAAAGACAAGGAGTGTAGGCCTACAGCGCGCTCAGCAGCATTAACCAATTAAGTCTGTTTACACACTTAGTCAGAGTATAACAAAAGAAACAAAATAAAGAAACGTTCTTTAACACTTTTGGCGTTAACTAGATTTCTTGTTTAACCGCTTAGTCAGCTGTTATTTTAGTTTTTTCTTTCTTTCAATCACAAGAAAATAATGTGCGACATCACTTTCCGATCTGCCTCCATCTCTCTCTCTTCTTCCTATACCAATCAGAAAGATCAATCCCTGCACATGGGCGGGAGCTAGTAAACCAATGACCAATCACAAATAAAAACATTCATTCTGGTCAAACACAAAGTTTTTTATGAGTACCCTTCACATAAACACTTCCCGTAAACTCTATAACATTAGAACGAGTGAAATAAAATGCAAATATATAACCACATGGCACGTATGCCTATTTAACCCACGAATGCCAGAAACATATTTACATATTATGAATTATGCATTTAGGAGATAATAAATAACCCTAGCTGGGCTACATACGCACTGCACCTGACTACTCCTAGTAATAATACTAGTCCTATGGTTATACAAACATGCTAGTTGTATCAGTTTGTTGCCGCTAAGTCTTGAGCTATTGCTGAAGGGTGTATGCTTCCCCTGCCAAACTACACTAGTTTTAGCAATAGTTCCGCAATGATACAACATGCTTGTTGTATCAGATTTTGCTGCCGCTAGGGGTGTAAGCTTCCCCCAGTAGATCCCATACAATTGTTAAATTGGCTACAGCAACACGCTTGTTGCAGTGTGTCCTGGTTTGCTCCAGCTGGGGTGATCCTTCCCCCATAAGATTGGATCTATAGTGCTCAACATATGCCGCTAACATCAGGATGTAACCATCTATCAGCCTCAGTCGTGGTGCGGGTAGTGTGTAAAAAATAAATAACAAAAAAGAAACATTTTCTTGGTTTCTACAGAAGGAAACTACATCCAAAAATAACAAGGTGAAGCTGTCATTGACAGGTGACAGTGTACGCACTACAAGTCAACAAATAATTAGTCTAGTGATTGGAATTTATTCAAACCTACATATTTGTGACAAAATATTTCCAAGTATCAGCATCACGCTTGTGGCATTCAGCCATCCAGCTGTATTAATGACATGTGTTGCTGTAATTCTGTGTGAACCGGACTTTTCCACCAGGATTACTTCAGTATGTGACTTATTTCCAATGAAAAAGTGAATTGAAAAGGAAATCTCTCATCTCTAGCTCACAGTCGTCACTCAAAGAAACTGGAACTGGACTGCAGATATACCACAAGCAAGCAGCTGATTTCAATTCTTCATTTCAGGTGGTATGTCATTCATTGCAATATGCATGTTTACTGCTAAGCATTTCGGGTGTTGTCAACATGCGTGTTGCTATGGCTTATGTGGGTATTTGCAATATACTCGTTTAGGTCATCCAGGTAGGGCAACATACTTGTTGCTTAAGGGTTTCCGGTATTGTTGGTAACATGCTGTTGCTCTAGCTTTTCAGGTATTGGTAATGGTTTTGTTTTGGGGGGTTATTGCTGCTCTTATCCGAACTTGTATGCTGATTGTCAGTCGTATTTGACGATAGTGGTCCTGACAGAATAGCTGTTTAGAACAATTTGAATCTGAGGAAATTTTGACAGCATTCATTTTTGAACGAACTTTGCCTTTAATAAAGATTTAAAAAGCTTGAGAATATCAGTGAAATGCAAAATTTCTATATGAGCAGCCCTGGATCCTCATATCCACTGATCTAGAGGAAGCTGTCATTCATACAGACAGGAAACCACAAATGTTTTTTTTTTCGTTGTGAAATCCAAAAAATGGGTCAAATCAGGCCCAAACACAACACGTAACATTTTAAAGTCACCGTGAATTCAAAATGGACAATTCTTAGTTTTTAATGGAATTTTGCTGTGTTTATTTTAATACATGATTTATCCTTGCTCATTATTAGATTTTAATTCATGTTCTCTTGTAATCTTCAATCCAAAACATTAAATTCCCTTCACGTCACAGCAATCCGCACACACCACAACAGTCCAATCAATTCCTGATGGACAAAATCAAGTCCCGTCCAACATCTTGTCGTGTTCGAGAAGCCAAAATCCATTGCAACTTCATGCCAACATTAAGGAGAATAAATAACAGTTCATAGTGATGTATTTTTGTTGTTGTTATTTTAAATAAAATCATGAAAAGGAAGTTATTTTATGTAATTTTTCTATACAGGTTGATTTGTACTAAAAATGTTCATCAAATTTGGGTTGTCAAGAATGGAATTGAAGGATTTTAGACCCAGTGTTGCAAAACAGATCGACTTCAGCTACAGAGTTCATTTCCACTTTCTCACATATTTGTAAGGCTAAAAAAATGTTTTGTCCTGTGAAAAATGTATTTTCCAGTGGTGGGTGTGCAATACACTTACATTTATTCATTTAGCAGATGCTTATCCAAAGCGACTTACAAAGGAGGAATATAGCAAGCAATTCATCTTAAACATGAGAAGTGCTAGTAGTTTCAGACATCATTCAAAATGTTCCAAGCTAGAACAGGGTGGGATTAAGGAATAGGGAATGGACAAAGGGGGAGGAGCCAATCCTTTAATTGGTCAGGGCTGCTTTTTATTGGTTTGTTATGTAGGAAATCTTTGGGAATCATTGCAAATAAATGTGTAAATAAATGTGCAATGGAAAACTTTGCTGCATTACAACTCTGAATACATTGACAATATGGCTATGAAGGCTATAGTCATTGTGTTTCTGTTTTTGTGTTTCCTTAGATTGAACACTAGCCTCTACAGAAGACACTTTTATGTGAAAGACGTGGTCGAAAGCACAGCAGTACTGCAGAAAGTACCATGATGATCTGTCAGCCGCCGACAATGAGGAACTGAAACGACTTTCTGCTAATCCAAAGGTCACTGGTGATTGTTTCTGGATTGGACTTCAGAGAGATGTCCTCATCCCAACACTGTGGAGATGGACCGGAGGCGAGGATGCAACTGATGTGGGACGCTGGACAACCCAAGACTTTGCATGTCAAATGTGCCGCTGTCTTAAAATCAAATACTAAAGTGAATGATAATCCTTGCTTTTCGTCGATACCATTTTATTGTATGAAGGACTTTGAGCTGATGGGAAGAGGCTCTGGAATACTGCAGACAAAACTACATTGATTTTGCCGGTTTAAGCTCGGGTGTGACTATGAAAGAGGCAGAAGATAAGAGCACACCAGCCTTGACAGATGATGTTTGGATTGGTCTGCGCTTTATCGCTGGTCACTGGTTCTGGGTAAATGGAAATAATGTTGCATATAAGGCCTGGTCTGTGGAGGAAGAGCAGAAGTGTCCTGCGATGGATCAGCGCTGTGGAGTTTATGATTGCTTGGAAAGCTGCAGACTGTGAGACTCAACTTTCTCTGCATCAAGAAAAATAAAGTGACACCTAATGGAAGCAGAAGTCTAACTGAATAAATGTGTCATGTGTAATGATTACAGCAAGCCAAGTCACTAAAAAACTAACATTAAAATCAATTAAAATTATTTCTGGTGTTAGTTTCTAAATTTGTGAGCTATTCTCAGTAAGCAAAACATGTTGCTTGTTTGCTGCTGTAATGACAATCTTGTAAAAAAAAATCTAAAATTGTGATTTGTTTAACAGTGATATTTGCAGTGTTAAAAATAAACATTTTCTAGGTTCTAGATATGTTGTTGATACATTGCACACATTCATACTTGCTACAATGTAACTTTTCTACACAAATAACAAGTAATTATGTCTTGAAATAAAGACAACCGTTTCATTTCACTGTCTTACTCTTGAGTTTGAAGAAAACTACTTTTTTATTATTTCCTGTTTTTTTTAAGCTTGACTTCTGAAAATGTGCTTGCATTACAATTGTGATGGTCCACTTTAGACATACTTCTAACCATAAATAACTTTGCACCTGCCAACCAGCAGTAGAGTTTCAGTAGACCGTCTGCTTAATATCTGCTAACACCTTATTTTGATGCTCCCAAACAGACATTCTAAGTAACTTTGAAACTACATGCCAACTTATTCTACTAACATGAAGCCTATAACCTACTAATGCAATTAATGAGAGTTAGATGACATATAGGTGCAAAGCTACTTGTAGTTAGTAGAATGCCTCAAGTGGACCATCAAATTAATGTTAGTTAATTCATGTAAGTACTTATACTTACATTCTACTTATATAATAAAAAAAGCTAACACTTTAGACATTCTGTAAGTAGAATGTAAGTATATAAGTACTTACATGAATTAACTAACATTAATTTGATGGTCCACTTGAGGCATTCTACTAACTACAAGTAGCTTTGCACCTATATGTCATCTAACTCTCATTAATTGCATTAGTAGGTTATAGGCTTCATGTTAGTAGAATAAGTTGGCATGTAGTTTCAAAGTTACTTAGAATGTCTGTTTTGGGAGCATCAAAATAAGGTGTTAGCAGATATTAAGCAGACGGTCTACTGAAACTCTACTGCTGGTTGGCAGGTGCAAAGTTATTTATGGTTAGAAGTATGTCTAAAGTGGACCATCACAATTGTAATGCAAGCACACTTTCAGAAGTCAAGCTTTTAAAAAACAAACAAAAAAAAAAAAACAGGAAATGTAAAAAAAGGCACTGTTTTCAGAGTTGTATTTTATTTAATTAGATATTGATCATAAAATTTCTAAGCATGAACAATCAATCACAACCACACCACCAGAAAAAAATAGTATTACTATACAAAAAAGTATTTAATGTATTTAAACTCTTTTTAAAATTTTTACAAACTCATAATTAAGCCTACATTGTAACTCTTACATTAAATTCTGACGATCAAAGGTGTAATTTTTGTAACACATACAGTTGTTCTCTAAGATGCCACATGTAGCAGAGACATCGTCTCAGAGCAAAACAATATAAACCCTCGCTCTGAAACTAATGGAAACAAAAGCCTACACATACAATCAAACACAGCTCGGTTTCCATCTCTCATACCTGTGGTCAAAGACAGATGCACATGTTGTCAGACCACTCATGTACTCTTTAAAACAGGAAATGACTCGGACTCTGTGGGGTTGGTGGCATGTTGCTATTGAAGCCAGGGCAGGAAGTTAGCCTCGAGAAAAGTGACACGCAGTGTGGTATACATGTTAGAAGCTAAAAATGTAGTTTAAAGGGCCAATAGAAAAATACATTCATTAAACAAATATTATTTAAATTATTAAACAAGTAGAAAAGTAGACATTTTGCATTCTGTTTGATTATTTGCTAACACACATGTAAGTGATTACCATATACTACATAAACACAAAAAGTTGTTCTTGTGATAAGGTTGAAAGCTTATTTACAGGTGTGAAATGCTTAAGATGACAGTGGTACTGAGTCCGCAAACTTCTTTCCCACTTTTGATTCGAGTCTTATTGTTTTCCTTTCTTCATTTTGATGGTCTCGTATGTGTCCTCATCATGAGGCTTGAGTCCCTGTGGTGTGGAGGAGAGAGAGGGACAAAACGGATGTGGCAGAGATTGAGCGCCATTTCAATAGAAGCATATACCAGATCAACCACAGGCTTTAGAAATGTATGCGTCAGTTAAAAGCTATACAACAAAAAATGACATGCTTTCATTATTAGCGTATAACAGCCTCTAAGACTGGATTTAAATGACTTTACTCCTTAAAAGAGTTAGGGGTGAGCGGGGAACAAACTATCAAGGTTGATTGTAACACACATGGTTTAAAACTTTCCACACATGCCAGCATAACGAAACTTAGTGTATTTACTAGTTGCCTTAACACTATAGAGAAAAGATTGAACCAAAATTTAAAAAATATTTAGATGATATCAGTGAATGTTTATTTAACCACATAGCAATTTTTTTTTGTTTATTTAAAATGAGAGAAATCTGATATTATTTCAATCTAATATCTGTTATTTAACAGTTGAGATAGTTCTTTAATGCTGATCTAACCAGCAGAAGACACTTGCCAGGTTTAAAGCCCAGTTGCGCAGGTGAGGAATGTTGTAACACTGCGTTACAATTTCCCCCCTTGAACCATGCTATTATATTCTTTTGAGAAACCATTAGAAAAAGGTGAATAAAGAAATTATTTATTAATATGCTTTGAACTATGCTGTAAAGCTGTGTTTTGTGGTGCGGTTATTGTCAAACTCAAAATAATTTTTATTTTTAATTGTTAATTTTTTATTTTTTTATATGAAAAAGTTAACAATTGCTTTTAGTTTGTCTTGTATATTTTATTAGATCAGATAACATTTGTGGTCACATGGTCTGTCATATGGTCACGTTACAAAGTGCTTCAACTATGGAGCATGTTGTTTCATTTCACTTCCATTCTTTTGGGGTAAATCAAGAAAAAAGTATACTAGCCTACACTATATTATTGAAAATTAGTGAAAAAATCTTTGACCGAATTTTCCGAATTGTCATCAAGCTGACTAGTGTGTTTATGTTATATGTTTATGGTTGTCAATGAATGGGATGCTAAATATCAGTTTAGCTTTAAAGGGATAGTTCACCCAAAAATGGAAATTTTGTCATCATTTACAATGATATTTTTGATGCAAGAATAAACCCAGTGTCTTACATGATTCTTGTCCTTTCCGAAAACAAAGCACTTGTAATTGTAATTACGACTTCACAAGTCGGAAGTAGCCTAGCCTAGGACATTTCCGATAGCACGGGAACTGAAGGCAGCCTGCGGATGAAGAGACTGAAAGATGCTAGGCCTATAGTTTTACAAATAAATTATATTTACAACTCAAAAGTAAATATGAACATTATGTTGGTATTATAACAAATTTTGCTTTTTTATTTAGTAAATAAATTAATAAATCCAGTCAAACGTATTAACAGATAAATTTTGTCGGAAAACAGCCCAACAGTGAACAGTCTTATAGCAATAAAGGTGAGTCATTTTTCACTTCCTTATTTGCTTATGATAGCCTACTTTAAAATATCGTGTATATGGTGCTTTTTCAATCTGTTTATTGCTAAATTTAGCGTAGCCTTTTGTAATTTACAAGTAAACCTCGTGCGATGTATCTGGTTGCTATGACAACTTCACGCGCGGTCAATATTTATAGAGAAACACGGAGTGTGAATATGTAGGTAAAATAACCAACGCTGCTGTCTCGGTCTGCAGAATACAGACACACACAAGAAAGGTTCATTTTTACTGCTACACTGAATATTAAACAACCACAACACAAAAAAGAATACCTCATAAACCCCTTCGCTGGCATCTTTCTTCTGTAAACGAACGGAAAGAATAAAAACATTAGAAAGGCTGTAACAAAGATGAAACATGGGGTTTCAAAGTTTTTCAAAGCTCAGTGACAGTCACATAAGGTCTTATGAAGTTTAAACAATGTTATTTTGTTGAATTATAATAACCTTTTTGAAAAGGATGTATACTTGATCTGTATTGTGTGAAAAGTTGCATGCTGAAAAGCAGCATTTTTAGAAAGGCCTTCACACAATGATCATGACAGGATGCTAAAGTGTGATGTGGGTGGAGAGGGGCAGTTAGCAAACGCAGATCATTTTAGAGATTGAAACACAACAGTGAGTCTTCAGAGACTCAAACTGGACACAAATACTGCTCGTCAGGTTAGGATTAATTTAAGAATAGTAATAGTTAACCTGCATACATGTCATTTGTTGGTCTCAGAATGTACTGACCATCGTTACAGCCATGTCTTAATTTCACATTAAGCCACATTGATTAATTCTAGCAGTTTTATAAATGTTTTTTTATATTTTAATCATTTTACTGAAGAAGAAGAAAATAAACATTGTTGAGGTATGTGTGTGTGTAGCCTATATATGTGTGATATATACTGTATGTATGTACTATACAGCAGTCAACATTTGAATTGGATCAAAAAAGTTCATCAAAGTTGTCCTAAGAAAAGATGCATATTGTTCAGAATTCATGATTGACTTTGATGAAAGGTTTTGATCCACTTCAAATGTTGACTACTGTATGCAGATTGTGTTTATATATATAATTATATATATATATATATATATAGATAGATAGATAGATAGATAGATAGATAGATAGATAGATAGAACATACTGTGGAATAAATTAGCATGGATGGACGGATAGTCTTACCCCTGAAAGTTTTTCGGCTTGTCTACTTCGCATCTGCTGGATGGATGGATGGATGGATGGATGGATGGATGGATGGATGGATGGATGGATGGATGGATGGATGGATGGATGGATGGATGGATGGATGGATGGATGGATGGATGGATGGATGGATGGATGGATGGATGGATGGATGGATGGATGGATGGATGGATGGATGGATGGATGGATGGATGGATGGATGGATGGATGGATGGATGGATGGATGGATGGATGGATGGATGGATGGATGGATGGATGGATGGATGGATGGATGGATGGATGGATGGATGGATGGATGGATGGATGGATGGATGGATGGATGGATATTAGATAGATATTAGTTGTTTGTATTAAACTTATAAGATAAAGTAAAGTTAATTGCTTTTTACCAAATAACTTCAGAATAGCACATAGGTTACTTATATCAGGGCTATTTTATGAGATTTAATCTAGCCTTAAACAAATTAATCGGTAACACTTTACAATAAGGTTAATTAATTAACATTAGTTAACTACATTAATTAGCATGAACTAATAATGAACTGCACTTATACAGCATTTCTGTCAGGACCACTGTCGTCAAATACAATTGACCATTAGCATACAGTTTGGATTGGCGGTCTGGAACCAACATGAATGTATGCAGATATCATTAATTCAAGATTTTAAAGTACAACATAATTCGAGAATTTATTCTGATTCAATCAGAATGGCAAATCCTGACTGGCTAGAGGAGCTGGGGATGGAGGAGGGTCATTCGCTCCTGAGAAACGCCACAGCTGCTGATAATACTGAAGAGCTTATATACCTATACAGTGATAGTGTCGTATTCCTATAGGTAGACGTGGATCAGCTGATGCGAGCTTGATTTATTAATCTTAGTTCATTTCAATTTCAACATTTACAATACATTATTAAAATCTTGTTAACATTAGTTAATGCACTGTTAACTAAACAAACAATGACTGTATTTTTTATTAACTAACGTTAACAAAGATTAACAATTACAGTAACAAATGTATTGCTCATGATTAGTTCATGTTAGTTAATACATTGACCAAATTGTTAAGTGTTACAAATTATTTAATTTATTCAAATAATTCAATCTTGATTTCCTATGCAAAATACAAAAGATAAAAAATTAAAAAAACACTTAAGCTTTTGTAAGAACATCCTCCAACTTTGACAGTTAATGTTTAAAGGATTGAACGCACTACACTTGATGATGCCACGATTATGACTTTCAGAGTTTAAACTGTTAAAGAGTTTGATCACATATACAGTACCTTCATTCTGCAGTACAGGACAGTGAGAACAATCCCATAGACGAACAAAACTGCGTCCAAGATGTAGCATATCTGCGGCGCATTCACACCAAATGCATCTAAAAAAATGAAAACAATAAGGAAAAGAAAATTCTCAATATATTGTGCTTCAATTAAAGTATTTTATGAAAGTTATTAACAGTGATAATATGATTTTTTTATTCAGTGATATTATATAAAACGCTCTGAGTCAGTTTTATAGATCACTGCTTCATATATAAACTCGGTTACACTTTATTTTAAGGTGTGTGTTACACTGCACGTACATTTAGGTACTGAATGATATTAATTAACTACATGTACTTATAGGATTAGGGTTTATTCATAATTTATAGTTATTACTATAGCAACTACATGTGTAACGAGGACACTGTAAAATAAAGCGTTACTATAAACTCGTTTAGAAAGTTTCTCTGCTGTATTTTAATACATTATCAATTTACACTTGATCAGTTCTCTCTAAATTTATGGTCAATAATAAATTGCAAAAAAATGATAATTAATTGTACTGATGATGCATATACATCACATCATTAGAATTGTATGGAAGCATTGGTGATGCTATCATATTGATTATATGAAATTTAAGACATTACAAATAAATTTTAATGATCAGACACTAATACACACCAACAAATCAGAAATCTACAGTACATCTGCTGTAACAGTTTTGATATTAAACACTAAAAAATATAGCAAAAAGCAATGCATTTGTAAATAAAGGTTTTTGTGAGAAACTAACTCTACAAAGCCCTAAAAAGTGTTACTAGAGTAAGTGCTAAAAACTATAGTGAGAGCATGTGTGATGTTTGGTATCATATCCTCCAGAATAGTGTTACTTCTCTTTTCGCTGAAACCTTCAAATACAAATATGAATCCAGCTGACCACACGCTCATAATGAATCCAATTACAATCAATAAATACAGCGCTGCGTGATTTAAAAAACAAACACAATGACTTGCTATATTAAACTACTCAAACATTGTGTTGTCTTCATTCTAGAGCAACACAAATACTGTTTAATCAAGATGCATGACTTTTTTTTGTCTCTCGTAGCTAACCACAGTTTTATCTGTGAGAATTAAAGTATTGAAAATAAATTAATAATAGAAAATACGGTAACACTTTACAATAAGTTTCATTAGTTAACATGAACTAAGAATGAACAATACTTTTCGCATTTACTAATCTTAGTTAATGTTAATTTCAACATTTACTAATACGTTATTGAAATCAAAGGTTGTATTTGTTAACATTAATGTACTGTGAACTAACATGAACAGCTGGATTTTTATTAACTAACATTAACAATGATTAATAAATACTGTAACAAATGTATTGCACATTGTTAGTTCATGTTAGTAAATACATCACCTACTGTTAACTAATGAACCTTATTGTAAAGTGTTACCGAAAATAGTGCAAAGCTCAAATCTTTAAACCTTGTTTGGTTCGCAGAGAGGCTGAAGGGAAGTGGACCAGCGACCTGCAGAACTAACACAGCCAGAGCCTAAAATTAAGCACCGCTCAGTACATTGAGGAAATAGCCCCGTGCACTTATTCTGTTAATGCAAACTTTGGCTTAGCATCTGTCATTGAAATACTGGGTCATATTTGTGTTGTTCGAGCCTGGTTTACAGATTAAAGAGAGGCTACTTCCTGGCAACAAAGTTTCATTTCAAACGCCGTTTCAATGTTCTGATGTAGTAAAGGCTTGTAAAAAAAACAAAAGACGTGAAAAGTGAACTGACTAACCAACCAAGGCTCTGACTTCACTCTTCACTTTACTTTTTTTTTTACACAAATGCTGAATTGCAGGACTAAATGTGCATTGAGTTTTAAATGTCACTTGCTTGATTTTAAAAGAGCTGCCAAAATACAGAAGCAAAACCTTGTATGAAATCCTGGCACACTTCCACATTCAAGAAATGGTCAGAGTGCACTATTCTTAATAGCATCATTTCATAATTTATGAACAAATTAGAAACAAAACAGTTTGGCTCTAAAAACACAATGAAGCTCACTGATCGCAATATATTAAGCTTCACAAGTTTAGTGGACAAAATGACAACCTGAAGAAAAAAAAAAGTTACATGAAAAAGCCACTGTTCACACTAGACTTTAGTTTGTGATACCCGTAGGCCTTCCCTAATGAGGGAAAGTTGTTAATACATTTGCATTCATTAATTGACATTCGATTTCAAAAAGATAAAAAATAATTACGTTTGCCTGTCAACCGGTAAGCTCTGTGTCGACGTGAGCACGCAAAACACAACCAAGTCAATTCCTTGTTATCTGCATAGCTCATTTGAGATAAAAAGCGTTAACATTTAACACTTACCAGCAACGCCGAAGCTGAGCCAAAGAGACAGAGAGAAGGGCATCCCGACCTTCATCATCATCAACTAAAACTTGGGCTTTGCTCAGTACCTCACTGGACACACACCTCCAAAGAAGACTTTCAGTGAATGATGTGAAAAGCACATCCGAAGCAGACAAGAGGGAAGTTGTGGTGAAAATATGTCCGTTTTGAAGTTTAAACCACCCCCACCCGTAAGTGACGAAGAGGAAAAAGGCCGAAACCCATGTGATGTGCTTCAGGCAGATCCTAGGAAATGCTGAATCAGTATTTGACCCTTAGGCTGCTTTAAAAACTGCTTAATTGCATTTTGTGCGTATATATATATATATATACGTATATGAAAAAAAAATGCAATTTAGCAGTTTTTTCTTTTACGACCAGACCGTTGCATTGCAGCACTTGTTATGTGGCCTTCCTTGTTTGCAAGTCACATTAGATAAAAGCACATTCTGAATTTAAAGAAAAAGAAATTGCACTTTTTCCCAAGTTTTGAAATATTTATTAGGTTTCATAAGCATTTACACAGGGAAATAAGAGGAACTTCTATCGTAACATCACTAGAATGGATCGCAAAGACAGAATCATAATCAGACACTCAGGGCAGCACATCGGCGTCCTCAACGGTCCACTTCACCAAACACGATGTCCTGAGTGCCTATGGGAAGAGACAACAGGTTGTTTCAGGTCACCATCGAAACAGTTATTAAACACTGAAGATAATTCTGCAAAAAGTGTCATTTGATTCTTCATCCTATACCAGTTTAATTTTCAGAAACAATGCATTAAGCATAAGAAAAATGTTAACCGTTCAATTCTTTGCTACAGGAAATGGCAGTCTGAAATAACTGACTGCAATATCCCTTATACTTCCTCTGTCAACATCACTACTATCCATCTTATTTTTCTAATTCATTTTCATTTTTTAATTCCGGTCTCATCCTCTTCCAGTTAGGCCTCTATTTCTCTGCACAGAACAGCTCATTATGCTGCCTGATATTGCAAACTGATATTTCTTAACATATTATTTGAATGTATTGTTGTAATTATAAACACACTGGCTTGTAAAGCAAATAGTTTGACCGTTTACTGTACTGTTATTCTTAATCTCTATTGTTATTTCTCTTTAGCGGCTAAAGAATCGGAAGTCGCACATTCACAGGAAATGGCTAACTTCTGCATTGCAAAATAAAGTGGATGCATTTAGGATGAAAACTGTTGTTAGTTGCAGACGGACTTTCCCTGAAAATACACTTATGTTTGAAATCAATAATAACACTGCACTGACCAACATATATGAGTTTGTTATAATTTTTCAAATGCCATTGTCAAGCAATAAATGTATATGAAATTAACATGATGAAGGTTTCAAGACATTTGTAACTATATAAATGTTCATTAACTAATGATCTGTTAAGCATTATAGAATTATATAAGCAGCATTCTGACTGTTGTGTGTGTTCACAGGTATATAAATAAGCAGGAAGCTCAAAGTGTGGAAAAGCTCATGTATCATAAAAAGTCTTTGGAGACAGAGAGACAGTAATCAAATCAAATATTAGTAAGCAGAGTGTAAACTGCAGCATCGTGGCTCTGTTTATTTGAGAAGTCTGCCTTAAGTATCGCCTCAAGACGGGAAGAGGGGTTTTACTAGTACATAAATACTAGGGCTGTCAAAATTAACATGTTAATTAAATATAACGCAATTCTTTTTTTCTGTCATCCTTTGCCTGCGCTACAGTATATGATGACGCTATCTTTCATTCAAGAGCTATTGAACCATTCAAGCGCGATAATACGCAAAAAATAACTCAAATCTGTACTGGCGCGCTGTCTGTGAAGCAGCTCTCTGTGAACAAACACCCCAAAACACACACACAGAAAAATGTGGCCAGCGCAAAATTATTCAGTAATAAGAGTATTCTCGCTAGCACGCTCTTGAATGAGTTAAAGTTTTAGAAAAGAGTTGAGAAAATAATATGTCAGATCCACGTCATTCATGTTCATGATTCATGTTAATCAAAGAACTAAAGACCGAGAGAAAACCACTCACTGCTCTTGACTGAATAACTTTTGTAGCTTTAATAAGGATTAATCTATGTTTATAATGTATGCAGTGAAGATTGTGCAGTGTTTGATTATTTAATTTCTGAATATGTACCTGTTAGACCTACCTGAAAATATCAAAGCACTGTTTACAAGGTTATATGGGTCAAAAACTATAACTTTTTTGTGCATTTTAGCAGGGGAAGTAAAAATCTGAAATGGCCCAACAAGGTCATCGGGAAAAACCCTTAGCATCGATATTATTAGCATATATTGTAGGGCACTGCTAAATGTGACATTTATTATAATGGGTTTGTGTGAAGATTGTTTTAAGTTCGCTTAAATTCAAAGTTGTAATATATATTGAAGCCTATTTAATGTTAAAACTGATCACTTTCTGATACTGTAATGTTGAATGGCTATAACTAATGGCTAAAATTGAGAGGGAGTGATATCAGTGATACTGGCCTTCATTCATAGTGCTTAATAAAAAGATGCCATTAAACAAATCTTTAAAATATACTGTCTTTATGTTGTTTCTATATTATCTTAGAGATTCATTGTGGAAAGTGTTATAATAGAGAAATATATTAAAAACTTGAATGTTAGGTGCGATTAATTAGTTAATTTTATTTAATCGACTGAAAGCACTAATAAATATTTTTATTATCATCAACTGTTACTGGCCTTTTATTTAATTTTCATACTTCAAACAAATGTGCAGTTCAGCAACAAATAGATGAAAATCTCTGTATTTACAAAAAAAAAAAGCAGATAGAACTGAGATATGTAACTATAGAGTGAAAAACTAGTTCTTACCGATGATTGCCACCACGTCAGCAAGCATGTGTCCTTTAGACATTTTATCTAAACCAGCCTGAGAGAAACAGACCACATCATTGTGTGACATCATAACACAAACAGGAAAAAGATCAAACCTCAGTTTTTTTAACATATACTACTATTCAAAAGTTTGGGGACACCAATTTGACTATGACTGACTTTTTTTAAGAAGAAGAAAAAGGAATCGATACTTTTGTTTAGCAACAATGCATTAAATTGACACAAATGCAGACAATCCTGAAAGAGTGAATCATGGCTTCTACAAAATTAAGCAGATTTTGTAAACTGTTTTCAACATTTATAATAATAAATGTTTCTTGAGCAGCAAATCATCATATTAGAATGATTTCTGAAGGATCATGTGACACTGAAGACTGGCGTAATGATGCTGAAAATACAGCTTTGATCACAGGAATAAATTACATTTAAAAAATATATTCAAATAGAACAGTTATTTTAGATTGTAATATTACTGTTTTATTGTATTTTTGATCAAATACAAGCATTCTTAATGAGCATAAGAGACTTTTCAAAAACAAAATATTTTTCTGACCCCAAACTTTTGAATTATGGTGCATGTTCTTTTAATTATTTATAAAGCATATTTTATAATGTGTATTATTTTTGGTGAGTGCATTAACTATTACTGATTTAATTACCAAGTGAGCAAAGCCAGGTGCCTTAATCTTGCAGCGGTAAGGCCTGCTGGAGCCGTCAGACACCAGATACACACCAAACTCACCCTGCAGGACAACACAAACGAGTTTAGGGAAGGGAATAAGGGGGAATTTAACCATTATGTGCATAAACTGCTAAGACTAGTCTTACAAGTTAGACATCAAATTTCTTTCTTTAATACTGTTCTTAACTGTTTTTTTAAGTGAGTTACATAAAAACATAGATTGGTCTAAATCGATACCGAAAAGTAAGACTGATTAGCCCTAACTAGTCATTCATTCGAGTTCTTAAGACAAATCTTAACATAATGGCTAGATCATAAGCGTCATTTATTCGTGTATCAGACATGCACTGCATTGTTGGATTAAAAACAGCACCACAAATAATACCTTTACAAAGCATCAGAGATGATAGCTTTAGAAACCCACATTCCCCACATGTGCATGCTGACTTCAAAATTTGCCCAAAACCTCACCATACTAGATGAAAAGATCAAAAACCACTGAACAATTTTTCTTGAGAACGGATGTTGTCACACTCACCTTTGGTGCCTCTACAGCGGTGTACGTGGCTCCTGGAGGAACCTGGTAGCCTTCAGTGTACAGCTTAAAGTGATGAATGAGAGATTCCATTGACGTCTGCATGAAAACACATCACAGGATCATAAGAGGGACGTTAGTTTACGTTACAGGACACAAACATGAAAACGTCCGAAACCTTTTTTTTCTTAAAGGCGAAGTGTGCTTTTTATGTTATATAATAGAAATGTTTTCTCATATCTTAACGGACCCTTTTCACATTTATGTGGTTTTCAGAAGAGGAAGTCGCCATAGTTGGGTAAACTTCTATAGTAGTGAACAGGAGATGACAGCACATATCATTTTTGTATTCTTATTTGCTCCTATACACACTGCCCAGCAAAAAAAAAAAAAAAAAGTAGCTATTTAAATTTAAAGATGAATTGATGCACCTCATGATGGAAATAACATCACAACATTTATTTCAATCAAGAGGAGCATACATTTTTGGTCAAGATCTTGTATTGATAATGCAAGAGTCCAGCACTCTGTAAAGTCTCCTCCAGCACATCCCAAAGACCTCCAATGAATTTAAGGTCTGGACTCAGAGGAGCCGAATTCATGCGTGAAAATTATCCTTCATCTTTTTTTCCCACAATTTGGGCCTGATTTTTTTTTTAAATGTCTTCCTGGAATATGGCCATGGTGTGTCTTCCTACATGGTTGTGCAAGAAATGAAAAGCTACACACTCCATCAATAAGAACTGTTGCCAAAACATATAACATGCTAGAAACATCATAATCACTGCAATAATGATCAATCATAGACTCTTAAGCATTTGTCTATGTAAATCCAAACAGCATACACACACACACACACACACACACACACACACACACACACACACACACACACACACACACACACACACACACACACACACACACACACACACACACACGTGTACACTGTCCGGGTAAAAAGTTGCTGTTTGAATTTAAATAGACAAATGCTTAAGAGTCTATGATTGGATCGTTATTGCAGTGATTATTATGTTATTTACTGCCAAGGTAATATAACATATTATAGCGTTATAAATGAGTAGTACATTTTTATCAAATTAAAATATGAAAAACTTTACTAGACTTATGATGTTGATAACTGTGAAAACGCATCATCACAGTCAGTGATGACGACTACTGTAAATGTAATGCCGCGATCTTCATATTTATAGGTAACGCTTCATATTAAGGGTAGACTATTGGAAATGATAGTCTGTGAGCAAATTAAATTCTTCTTTAGATTTTCAGCATGGATATCAAGAGGGACACTCAACAGGAAAAGCATTAACACAGATGATTGCTTAGCACAGATTTATGACAATAACTTAGTCGGAGCAGTATTGTTAAGATTGATGTGTTGGATCATAAATTATTGCTGGACAAACTGAAATGTTATCAATGTACTTCTTATACTGTACATTGATTTAAAAGTATTCTGTCTAATAGGGGACGATGTGTATTTTATAATGGAAGTTATTCAGATGTGAAAAAGTTGCAATGTGGTGTGCCTCAAGGAAGTTGTTTAAGAGTAAGACCATTATTATTTTCTATTTTTACCAATGATCTTCCTCTTGTTTTAAAGTGTGCACGCAGACAGTCATGTATGCAGATGATACAACATTATATTTACCTGCAACATCAATTGAGCAATTGTCTACTGCTTTGGATGAGGAATTACAATTAGTTGTAAAGTGTGTATGGAATAATAAGTTGTCTCTAAATTTGACAAAAAAGAAAAGCATTCTGTTTGGATCAAATTCTAACTTTAAATCCAAACCCAACCCTCTACGCACACCTTGGCAATAGAATCGCCATTGGCTAGTATATTTTTTCCAGATTGCTATACTATTTTTTTTATATATATATATATATATTACACAAAATCAGCTTAATCTTAGTAAAATGGCGCAGCTTTTAAATATCTAAATGTACACTCTTAAATCAAGTCAATCAAGCATTATATTATGACATTATGATAAAATTAAAACAGGGATAAGTGCCATCCAATGAGATTGCCGTTTGCGCATTAGACCCGCCCACTAACGGAAAAACCAGCATATCTTCTGCTTGTTCTTAAAAGCTGAATAATTCCAGATGAACTCCGTTATTTTGACAGAAAAATACAAACAAGAATATAGTTTACATATAGCGCGTTGATTTTGTGTGGCATGTAAGACTCGCTCTCTCTCTCTTTGCGTGCGAGAAACGCGACACGACCTTTAACACTAGTTTACGGTATGTCAAATACAGGTATGCTGAGCTGAATTTGAAATACTAGTACAGATCGCTTGACGAAGAGCGAGTCTCAGTCAGTGTATATCTATGCTAAACTTATACTTAGCATCTAACACACAAACTGGCGAGTAAAATCTAAGAATTTATTAGCCAATGGCTAATGATAGACATTATTTAGTCGGCCAGTGTGAAATTTACTCGCATTGTAGAGGGTTGAAACCACAGTTAAATCTGTCTGTAAAGAGCATGCCTATTGAACAGGTAGAGGAAATAAGTCTTCTTGGTGTTATATTAGACAGCAAGCTTAAGTGGTCAAAGCAGATAGAAATATGGTAACCGTAATGGGAGGAGGTCTGTTAGTCATGAAGAGAGGTGCAAAAAAATTGACCACATCATTGCATCTCAAATTGTGCAAACAAAGGTTCTTACTTATTTAGAGTACTGTCCAGTGGTGTGGTCGAGGCATCAAGTAAAGACTTAAATAGAGCCGCACCCTTCAACTGTAATAGTAGGGCTAATATAATAATGCATTACACTTTAGGTTGGCCACTGGTGAAGGATAGGGTTATTATCTTCCATAAGAAATATTTCAATGTCTAGAGTTCCTAATGTCCTGTACTGTCAACTTTTGTATAGTAGTACAAGTCATAATTTTAATACCAGGCAGGAATCAAAGGAATCTTTTTTACTTCCTGTTTCAAAAACCAATGCAAAACAAAGGACTGAGGAATGAAAATATGGAAAGACTTGCCATCGGATATTACATATTTTTTAACATTCAAAATAAGGTTTAAAAAAATCTTTAAAGGAATATTTAAATGCCACAATATAACAATAATAAATTGTTGATTTTGATATTGGAATGAATTTTGGATTTGTATGTTTAAATGACTGGACTTTTATTGTTGTTGAATAATGTAGTTCTGTATTTTTACTTGTTGGGACCCCAGGACGAGTAGCCACTATCTATGTAGAGGCTAATGGGATCCAAATAAACAAACAAACTACTTTCTTTGGCCCCCCCCCAACATCGTATTTTGATGTCCTTCAGGGGCTAATGTCCATGGAATATGAAGAGACAATTATAATTAAGCCATTTAAAGGTTTTGTTTAACACTGTGGTGCTTCAAAACATTGTTTGTTTGAGCATCTCGACAAAGAAAAATTTGCTCAACCAATGGCTTGAGTTTGGGGCAACGCTGTATGACTGACCAAAGGAAAATGAGGGGAGTGTTCGGGAAAAAAAAACAGTTTGAAAAAGTTGTTTAGTTACATGATTGGTGCAGAAATGACACATTGCACCTTTAAATAAGCTTATCAAATCATTAGGAAATCAAATTTCTTGCCAATTGACCATAAGATACTTATGCAAATATATCTTACCTTCATCTCAGATCTCTTGGGTGGGGCTATTTTGGCATCATCTACCTTAATCTCTCCAGCAGGCATTTTGTTGAGACACTGGAGCATGATACGCAGAGACTGCCTCATTTCCTCAACGCGACACAGATATCTGAAAGTTCATATTTGTCACTAATAAAATCCGATTAAGCATATGCATACTTTCTATATTTGAACGCAATACATTTTCTGGTAAAAACAAAACCAATCTGTGATATAACGTTATTTACAGTACAAACTCCTCATGTAAAACGTAATATGGAATTATATTTCGTCGATATGTTCTCACAACATATTTGGTCTTTAAGCAGCACTCATGACTCCACATTTCACACATGATACCATCAGCATATGTGGTGAGAAAGCTAAGCAGAGTCTAACACCACTTAATAGCCTGTAGTTGCATTGAGATTTCCTGTCATTGAGCTTCCTGAAACTCTTAAACCCAATCTAAAACAGAAAACATTGACATGTGTGGTCACCTGTCGTAGCAGTCGCCATTAGTTCCAACGGCCACGTCAAACTCCACCTCGTCGTATTTGTCGTATGGTTGACTCTTCCTCAGATCCCATTTAATACCAGAACCTCTGAGCATCACTCCGCTGAAAGAGATCAAGAGCGATTTAAACAACTGTTCAATAGTTCAGTTACTGGAAACTATGTAGATCCTCAGTGAACATCAGTCAGGCTGCTGTATAGAATTAACAACATTACATACACAGATTTTAAAGGGATAGTTCAACCAAAAAAGAATATTCAGTCATCATCAGGCTCTAAACCTGTATGACTTACTAAAACACCAGATATAGTAACAGCTGTGATGTTCAACTTGAATCAATGATGTCAATGTGTAGTCAGGGACTATATTAAATAGTATTAGAGCCAAAGGAGGAAGGTCCTTAATTGATTTGCATGAAAACATAAAGAGCTGTCAATCTATTCAAATATTTAATTGCAAAATTGATCCATTCCAAGAAATCTAAATAATATGACTAATTTGTGTGGATGACAATGTGTCAATTATGCAATGCTGCTCTTTATATGTCTCACACACACACAAAACCCCCCAAAATATTATCTTTAAAAATAATAAAGATTTTATCTTTAATAAAGTTTATCTTTATAAAATTGAATATTAAACTGTACTGTGTAGTATTAACTGTAAACTTGTTTGTTTACTTATTATTAACATTATAGTTATAAAACATGGTTATTTTATCAGCATTATTATTAATAATAATACATTTATCAAGATACACTGTGGTCTACGATTAACATCTCATTAACATACAGTGCTGCACTTGACTTGTGGGTGATTTTTCACATCACTTGAGCCATGATGATGAATAATCTCACCATACAAAGATTTAATAAACGTTGCCTTGGTTCCTGTTTGTGTTTGATTTTTAAATAAATTGGTCTGTGTCCATTACGTATTGTCAGCTCATCTACTATAGTAACTTCTGTGTATGCAGGTGAGAGAGAGTGAGACACTTGAGCTGTAGCTCTGACCAATCAGATTGACTTCATAATAATATAGTTTTACCTGAAGCCGCAATTGAGTGCATCCTCTGCCCCAATAACACCAATGCCAACAGTCCTGTTCTTCCAGATACGGTTATTGGTCAGCATCTGAAACAATAACGGCAGTTGACTTCATTTAGAAACTCCATATAATTACTGCCAAACAAATGAAAACATGCATTTTGGAAAAAGAGACATTAATCTACATGCTCAGTAAGACAAATGTCACATTTTAGAGATACATTTAATACTAACTAACTAGCACTTTCTTGAGTAAACCGGTTGCATTTCAGTGCACACACCTCCTCAAGTTCATCAATGCGAATAGAGAAATTCTTGCACCATTCATAGATGTCGTCCATGAGACCAAGAGGCAAGTCCTGCAAGAAAAGTGATCAGCAGGTTGAGCCAGACAAGTTATAACACTTCAGTATAACCAGAAAAGATAAGGATTTTACGGTTATAATGACAGTAGCTATGTTTCCATCCAAAGTTGCGAATTTGAATTGTGCTCAAAATTGGAATATCGAATAAAAATGTGCAAATATGGCACAGCAAAGTAAAATTGTCACTTACTGGAAAAGTGGCACAAAATATCTGTAATAAAAATGGAAGTTGCTGCAATCGGGGAAGCCACTCCTCCATCGTAAATGACTTGCGTCTCAGAGCGCGCAGACTGAACGATAAACGCTGTCATGTTCTCATGAGACGCTTCTAATTAAACCCAAAGATTTTGAAGACAGATTTTGTGTCAGGCATTTAAGAGTGATCAAACCAACATTTGAGATGCTGTGCGATGAAACTTATCCATTGGTTAGTCCAGTTATCCAATCACATCCACTGTTAAAGCAAATCGAGGGATTTATATGGTAAACGTGTCTCCATTGTAATTTATGCTTAAGTTCTCTTATGGGGATAAAAATTATCCGCCTCAATTGAGCGCACAAGTTTTTTATGCTCATTTTTTTGAATTCATGTGAATCTTAGCATCTTTTATGCGATATCCCAAAATTAGCATAAAAATAAGTGTATGGAAACATGGCTAATGTTCATCAAACTGTACCTGATGAACTCCACCGGGTCTGACGTATGCAGCGTGCATCCTGGCTCCCGACACTCTCTCATAGAACTCAAACATCTGCAAGATACCAACAAACAGACAATTCAATGGTAACTAGGTTCCACACAAGCAAACAACAGTTTAGTATCATCTTGTATAGGGCTGAAACTAAAATTTTAAATAAGACAGGTTTTATATTTTAGTATTTTATTTTAAAAGAGAAAGTTATTACATCCTCCCCAATATTGTCCTCTAGTGTGCAAACTGATGAATTTATATATGTAGGCTATGCTATATGTGAAAAGTGTATATTCAAATATACACAGATGAGCCAAAACATTATGACCACCTGCCTAACGTGCTGTTGGTCCTTTGCCGACCCGCCGAGGCGTGGACTCTACGAAGCCCCTGACGGTGTCCCGTGGTGTCTGACACCAAGACATTAGCAGCAGATCCTTCAAGTCCTGTAGGTTGCGAGGTGAAGCCGCCGTGGATCAAACTTGTTGGTCCAGCACATCTCACAGAGGCTCAGTTTGATTGAGATCTGGAGAGTTTAGAGTGATCCTGGTGCCGTCGCTTCCCCAGGTAAACGGTGCACACGGCTGTCTACGTGATGATGTACAAGAAAACAGGACCTTCTTCCACAGCTCCAAGGTCCCGCTTGCGACGGTGGACATGGGTCATCAGAGACACTCTGATTGGTCTGCAGCTACAGTGGCTTTCTCCCATAACCATCATTCAAATTTTGTAACTTGTGCCACAGTAGACATTCTGTCGGCTTGGACCAGACGGGACAGCCTTCGTTGCCCTCGTGCATCAATGAGCCTTGGGTTCCCAACACCCTGTCGCTGTTTGTGGTTTGTCCCTTCTTGGACACTGTTGGTAAATTCTCACCACTGCTGACCAGGAGCGAACCTTGCTGTTTGCAGATACTCTGACCCAGTCGCTTTGCCATATCAATTTGGCCTTGTCAAAGTCTCTCAGATTTTTATTCCTGCCCATTTCTCCTGCATCCAACATGTTGATAATGAGAACTGATTGCTTGTTTCCATTCTAATCTACCCAGACCTTAATATGTGGCCATGTTAGGAGATGATCAACGATAGTCGCTGTGACTGCTCATGATGTTTTGGCTTATCAGTGTAAACATTACATTCAAAACCAATAAAGTAAAAACAGACAAAAACATATCTTTCTATTGTAATTATATTCATTTATACCCCATTACAACATTTGCTTTAAAGTTACTGTTCTCAGGAAAATACAATTTTAAACGCATTTAATGTCCAACAAAATGCATATGTACCTTTCTGTAAAAAAAAACTAATAAGTGTTTTTACCTTCTCTCTCTCCTCAAACAACCAGAAGAAGGGAGTCATGGCACCGATGTCAAGGGCGTGGGTGGTGACGCCCATGATGTGGTTCAGGATACGGGTCATTTCTCCATACAGGACTGCAGAGGCCATATAACACATTTATGCAGCTAATATACCCAATCAGACACATTCAAAAACAATCAATGCAAACTCAATTCCTTGTGGAACTGCAACATTGTTTATGCAATTTTGGGGGGGATTTCTTTTAGCAAAACGAACTGGCTTAAATCTCATTTGGATAAATGAATGCAAATCAGATTGAAAGCGGTCTAGTTTTTGTTCCTCACCTCTGATCCACTGTGCACGGGGCGGAGCCTGGATGTTAAGAAGCTTTTCTACAGCTAGAGAATACGCCTGCTCATTACACATCATGGACACATAGTCAAGCCTGTCGAAGTATGGAAGTGCCTGCAGCAACACAAACACACAAGACAGCATTACAGCCAATAATATTTGATCATAGACAACATCATAAAAGCATCATTAATGACTAGTGATCGACCGATGTATTGGTTTACCGATATTTTTCCAAATATTTAAGCATTTTCCCATAATCGGGTATCAGTTTTGTAATATCGGATTCGCTGACAAACGGCGCCATCTTGTGGCCATTTTGAGAATTCCGCCATTGCAGCCCACGTCTGTGCACAGGTAAAGTATGTTCTACTTGCTTTGCTTTAATTATTCAACTTTATTTAACATAACAGACATGCAGAAATGAGATTTGAGACATAAATGCCAGATATAGTTTATTTATGCAGCTTGGTTCTAAACACTGGAGACAAACTCATGGAGTCACGTAGCGTAATCCGTCATGTCCTGCCCCAATAAAGACGTAACTTAAAATGAATTAAATAAAACAGACATGAATGAGTGCATGTTGAAAATAAAAGCACTGAATTTAATTCTCAACCTTTGTATTTGCTTACCATTTGTCTCGAAAAAAAAAAGTTTGTTCATATTGCTGAGCACTCACTGGGTTGATGATCAGGAATACTCAAGCACGGCCACTGAATTAAACTTTTGACAATATTATCTTGTTTAAACACCCTAGATTATATTATCATTTACTACATGGTAATTATTTCGCTAATACACATCTAAATATACCGCTTTGTGGAAATTCATTATTTATTATCTGCATGCGCGATCGCGGTTGAGTAGCCTAAGTTATAGTTCTGTTTAAATGCATCGTCAGAAAGCATTTCATGATCTAGACCGACAAAAAATGTATTAATAATTAATAACATACTAGTTGGAAAATGCAATGATGTATATGCTGTTTTGTTTGTTACTTTCCTGAAAACGTTATATTCTTAAAATTCTTAAATTAATGTTACCCAGTGAATTATTCCTCACTCTTTAAACCTATTAAACGGCACATAAACCACATAAAACTGTTTAAAATGAATCACATTTCTGCAAAGGTGATATGACTCCCCTGTCAATTATTTTCTCCATATGAAAACATTAGACTTTTAACATTTATTTTGCCTATTGTTAACATTGTTGCTGCTGAAGATTATAAATTATATGTATAATTTAGATATAAATTATATAATGTAATAATATAAATGTTTTTATTGTAATTTGAAGATTTAATTTAACATGAAAGACTGCTAACTTTCAACACTTTTGTTTTGTTTTTTAAGATGACTGAAAGGAGGAAAAATCAAAGTGAAGTATGGACTTACTTCACTCGGTCAATGGCAGGGGTGGCAGTTTGTTATAAATAAAATGGTTTGTTCAGCTCATTCGTGTATTAATAATTGTGTCAAAAACAGAAGTATAACAGTAAATAAATATCGGTTCTGCATATCGGTTATCGGGCACATAAACATGCAAATAATCGGTATCGGTTATAAAAAAAATCAATATCAGTCGATCACTATAAATGACAGCTTACTAATGACTTAACCAATAACACAGCCAAAAGTTTGTGATGTACAGCATAACATTTCGATAATTTAAGTCCAACAGACAGTTTTATCCAAAGTGACTTATACTGCATTAAAGATATACACTACCGTTCAAAAGTTTGGGGTCGGTAAGATTTTTTTTGTTTTTAAAAGAAGTCTCTTCTGCTCACCAAGGCTGCATTTATTTGATTAAAAATACAAAACAAACCCAGTAATATTGTTAAATATTATTTCAATGTAAAACAGCTGTTTTCTATTTGAATATATTTTAAAATGTAATTTATTCCTGTGATCAAAGCTGAATTTTCAGCATCATTACTCCAGTCTTCTGTGTCACATGATCCTTCAGAAATCACTCTAATATGATTATTTGATGCTCAAGAAACATTTATGATTATTATCGCAGTTGACAACAGTTGTGCTGCTTCATATTATTGTGCAAACAGTGATTCATTTTTTTCAGGATTCTTTGAAAGTTCAAGAGAAAAGCATTTCATTGAAAAATAAATATTTTACATTATTATAAATGTTTTTACTGTCACTTTATATCAATTTCATGCGTCCTTCCTGAAGAAAAGTATTAATTTCTTTAAAAAACAAAACAAAAAAACAAATTGACCCCAAACTTTTGAACGGTAATGCACATTTTATCAATAGAGCGCCACGATGTGGATCCCACTTTATATAAAGAGCTGGGGAATAATATAGCTACTATAGCTCTTTCCATGAATTAAGTGGCTGTGTCTATTTATGTTACAGAGGAAGTATTAGGGGTGGGAATCACCAGAGGCCTCAAGATATGATATTGTCACGATTTTTATGCCACGATGTGATACTATTGCGATTTGAAACACTTTGTGATATGCTGAGTATTGCAAAGAATATATATATTGCGATATATTGCAAATGCCCCAAAAGGAAAACTTTGTCCACACGATCTTTTTTAATTCTAATAAGTTAGTTAATTTCACATCTTCATATCAAGCTCCTTCATCCCTTTCTTTTTCAATATTTTCTTCCTTATATTTTAGAATAACATTTTCATATTTGCACACTGAATTAAGCAGTTGATAATATAGAGTCTTAAGCACCTGTAAATACGTCTTGTACTCGATGAGTTTCTCTGTGCCGCGGTGCAGGAGGCCGATGTGAGGGTCGCACTTCTTCACCGACTCGCCGCTGAGCTCCAACACCAGACGCAGCACTCCATGAGCCGCCGGGTGCTGAGGGCCGAAGTTAATGGTGAGGTTGGACACCTCCCTCTCTGCTGGGGGGTCCTTATCTGAACGAGATGAAGATCTTTTCAATATTGTGGTTGGCCTTATATGGGGATTGTGTAAATACGGAAGTCACTAAGCCAAAATCAAACCAACCGTTCCAAGGTGGAGGAGCCCACTTCTCAGTGATGACACTGGGGTACATCACAGCTCCACTGTACTGCTCTGCCCACTCCACATCTGGCTGCCATTGCTTCTGCCTGGACAGACAGGAAACACACATTAGTTGAGTACCAAATGACACACTATACACTATGTATGGTAACACTTTATTCTACAATGTCATTGTTGCATATGTTACATGAAGTTACTAAAGTAATAACTATAAATTATGCATAATTACATGCAACTAACCCTAATCCTAAACCTATAGCAAGTACATGTAGTTACTTAATATTACTCAGTACTTAAATGTAAGTACAGTGTAACAAAGACACCTTAAAGGAATAGTTCACTGCGACTAAATTATGAACGAATTTTCATTTTGAAGCGAACTATTCCTTTAAAATAAAGTATAACCCTATGTACTTCTGCACTATGTACCCAACCATGTAGTGTATGAACTTTATAAGGTTATTTTGTCATTCAACAAATAGCCTACTACAAAATTTATACTATAATACAGCATAGAAGAGTGCATAAGTATGCAAATTGGGACACGCCCATTGATTTTCATTGACTTGCACACATAATACGCTCAAACTTTAAGAACAAGTGCGAGGTGTCAGCATTTACACAGTGGCCTCATGTATTTGTAAGCCACATTTATAAGTTATAAATTATCTAATGCCACAAAACTAATCATTTTTAAAGTCGGCATGGAACGGGAATATGTGAGTCTTTTCTTTCATATTGTGACATATCCGAGTAAAACAAATTCTCAAACAAAATGTAGGGCAGGACTTGATTTGGTCAATTATGAATTGATTGGATGGTTGTGGTTTGCTATTGGCCGATCTCATGTGAGTGACAGGTTGTCCCGCCCTCATGTCAGTAAACACATCAGAGAAGAGAAGTCATTTTGATTAAAGATTACAAGGGCACATGAATTAAAAGAAACATTATGTGCATTGATAAATCATTTATAATAAATGCTGCAATATGCCACCCAAAAAAGAAGAATGGTCAGTTTTGATTTCTCTTTTAAAAAGTGCCCAAAACTTTGAACTAGGCTATAGTAATCGTTTAAAATTTAAACAACAAAACCCATTTGACTGAAATGTTTTGCTGGAAAACGGTGCTTGTGCTTTTCCCCGCTTAAAAATAATTGTCATTTGGCTTGATGTTTTGTTATCTAATGCAATGACATTCAAACAGTGTGACGTGGCTTCAGTACTTTTTGTAGGCCACTTTTTCTACATATATTAAGATGTTTGCGTTGTCGGACATTTCAAAACATATAAAGCAGAGCAGATGTACAAGTGTTTGAAAAAAGACGACGAAATCTTAAATCCATGATTTAAACTGGGAGTTGTTTGTTTACTGCTCATGTTTCATCTCCACCGGCTAACGTTACATGATCATTTTCAGCAGTTGATCAAAACTTTGGTGGAGGGGGGAAATGACAATCAAATAGTGTCATGCAATAATACGAATTAACAGGTACAGTTTAGTAACATTGTACATTTCCATGCTTGACAGAAACTCGAAGTCGCAGAAATACTGGTTATCTAATCCTGATAACATTGCCAGAAACAAGCCGCTATCTCAAGAAACCAATGCTTAAATTTCACGATACTGGTGACTATAACGTGAGTACCTCTTCTGAAGCAGAGCACAGGCTGGAGTGCTGAGGTTACTGTTTAAAATGACTGAAGGACGTCCGAGTCTGGAGAGCGACCTCAACATAGTCGCCGCCATCTTCCCTCCTGTCAGCAACCGTCTGTTTCTGCGGTGATCTCGTCACGGAGGAGAGTTTTACTGAGGCTCTGTCGCCATCTGTCGGCAGGAGGGTTAAACTAAAGACATAGTAAATACATTAAATACTAAGTAGGTTCAGTGCGCATTATAAGTACGCAAAGATGCCACAAGGTGTCAGTCGACTCTGTAGTTAAAGTTTTATGGATAAATGCAACTGCTGATGTGGAATTTAAAAGTGTTTGTTGTGAAATGTTTGGCATCCAGATTATCGGAGTTAGACACGAGAACCGGACGAATTCGATTCTCAAGCGAATCGTTCTTTTGAGTCGGTTGATTTCAATGAATTTGACCGGGGTGTCCTGTCCAATCCTGCTCCTGGAGCGGGTGTGGGTCACTGTCCTGCAGAGTTCAACTAGCATATTAGGCATACTAGAGACTTCAAGGCAGGTGTGTTGAGGAGAATTTGGCATAACTCTGGACACTGAGGACAGTCCACCCACTGAATTAGGGAAATCGAACTGACTGATTCGGTAACGAATCGACTCTTGCGCTCAATTCACGAACTAAAAGATTCAATCACTGTACAGTTACAGTACAGCTACCGTCTGTCTGTGGTATGCATAGTATTATCATGATAAGGTACATTTTAATACTTAATACTGTTATTGATATTTGTAGTTATTTTTCCAGATAATTGTAATTGTTATAATATTTATAGCAGACACCACCGTTCAAAAGTTTGGTGTTAGTAAGATATTTAAAAAAAAAAAGAAATGAATACTTTCTATACTATAGCCTACCTATATGTTTAACACATTATATATATTCAGCAAGGTAATTTGATCAAAAGTGACAGTAAAGACATTTATAACATTACAAAATATTTATATTTAATATAAATGCTGCGTGTTGGAACTATTTGTTCATCAAAGAATCCTGGGGGAAAAACACAGTAGTTTCCACAAAAATATCAAGCAGAACAACTGTTTTCAACATTGATAATAATAAGAAATGTTTCTTGAGCAGAAAATCATCATATTAGAATGATTTCTGAAGGATCATGTGACACTGAAGACTGGAGTAATGATGCTAAAATTTCAGCTTTGATCACAGGAATAAATTACTACATTTTTAAATATATTTAAATAGAAATCAGATATATTAAGTTGAATATGTCACAATATTACTGTACTTTAAGAGTAGGCCTACACTTAAAAGAAAAACGTATATGTTTTATATATAGGTCCTTCTAAAAAAATTAGCATATTGTGATAAAGTTCATTATTTTCCATAATGTAATGATAAAAATTAAACTTTCATATATTTTATTTTCATTGCACACCAACTGAAATATTTCAGGTCTTTTCTTGTTTTAATACTGATGATTTTGACATACAGCTCATGAAAACCCAAAATTCCTGTCTCAAAAAATTAGCATATTTCATCCGACCAATAAAAGAAGTGTTTTTAATACAGAAAAAAAGTCAACCTTCAAATAATTATGTTCAGTTATGCACTCAATACTTGGTCGGGAATCCTTTTGCAGAAATGACTGCTTCAATGCGGCGCGGCATGAAGGCAATCAGCCTGTGGCACTGCTGAGGTGTTATGGAGGCCCAAGATGCTTCGAGAGCGGCCTTAAGCTCATCCAGAGTGTTGGGCACTCAGCAACAGTCCAGTGCTGCTTCCATAGCTGTAGCCCAGGTCAGGCGCTTCTGCCACTGTTTCTGGTTCAAAAGTGGCTTGACCTGGGGAATGCGGCACCTGTAGCCCATTTCCTGCACACGCCTGTGCACGGTGGATCTGGATGTTTCTACTCCAGACTCAGTCCACTGCTTCCGCAGGTCCCCCAAGGTCTGGAATCGGTCCTTCTCCACAATCTTCCTCAGGGTCCGGTCACCTCTTCTCGTTGTGCAGCGTTTTTTGCCACACTTTTTCCTTCCCACAGACTTCCCACTGAGGTGCCTTGATACAGCACTCTGGGAACAGCCTATTTGTTCAGAAATTTCTTTGTGTCTTACCCTCTTGCTTGAGGGTGTCAATGATGCCCTTCTGGACAGCAGTCAGGTCGGCAGTCTTACCCATGATTGCGGTTTTGAGTAATGAAACAGGCTGGGAGTTTTTAAAAGCCTCAGGAATCTTTTGCAGGTGTTTAGAGTTAATTAGTTGATTCAGATGATTAGGTTAATAGCTCGTTTAGAGAACCTTTTCATGATATGCTAATTTTTTGAGACAGGAATTTTGGGTTTTCATGAGCTGTATGCCAAAATCATCAGTATTAAAACAATAAAAGACCTGAAATATTTCAGTTGGTGTGCAAGGAATCTAAAATATATGAAAGTTTAATTTTTATCATTACATTATGGAAAATAATGAACTTTATCACAATATACTAATTTTTGGAGAAGGACCTGTATATATATATATATATATATATATATATAATATATGTATATAACATATCATGAAGGCTGTATAATGTGTAGTGGTCCTTAAGGAATATTCTTTAAAAACAGTATTAAAACTTGGCCTATATTACTGTATTCATGAAAAATTTATGTGGTCCTATAAACAATAATGTTCTCATATTTTGTATATCTTAAAGCTGACACCAGTTTGTAATTAAAATAATGCTATAAATCATCAATCATTCCCAAACACAAGAATCAACAGTACATTTATATATAAACCACACATTCAATGCTTCATTGATTCTTAGAAAAACAGTGCTTTTATTTCTGATATACTGTGAAAAAATAATTACGTAACATTTTTAAAAAATATTGGAAAAAATCAAAGGGAAATAAAAAAAAAATCAATAACTTTTGTTGTACATCTGTCAAACATTTTCCAGCTACCAAGAACAGTACAGTAAGGTCAACGTTTATATTCTAAGACACAATTATACAGGATACACTCCTACCAGCAGAAGAAAAGTATTGGAGCAGGAACGTGAGAGAAGTAAATGAACGGACTACATAAAGATTTTCATATACTCAATCGCACTCGCACAAAAACACGCATACCTTCATCTGCACACACTCTTCTGGCCTAAAGCCGGTTTATAAAGTGAGGGAATATAAAAGTCATGTTTTCCTAAGGCCACTCTTTATTTTTATTCACTCCTTCATATATTCCTTCTTTCTCGTCTTCATGGAGCTTCAAGTTCTTAGATGGGGCGGGGGAATGCAAATACTGTCCAGCGGGTCACATGATGTCCCACAAGATTTTGCCCAGCCCATCAGTATAAAGGATGAGTGATTGGCAGCTCAAGATGTTTCCGGATCTTCCCGAACACTCTTGATATCGTACAGGTTCCAACCAATCGTCCGCTTTGTACCGTACTGAGTCTGAAAGTACCATCGCTATGGCGTTTGTCAACCTTCTTCACGCAATTAAAAACATAACAATACTGCATTTAAAGAGTGCATCACATTTGGATGATGTCAAATAATACTTGAAGTCGGAATTACACATGGGAAGTATTTACAGGGCTCGTTTGAAACGTGGACGAAGACGAAAACTTGTATCTCACTGCTCTGAGGGATTGTCTTCATCCTCATCCGTCATCCTTCAAAACCCGTTGAAGACAGTTTGTAGCCAAAGACCATCTCTGGTCCCCGTAAGGTAGTTTTTTGAAATTGGCGGGAAATACTTCAAGTTTGTCGTCTGTGTTTGGCACAAATATCAGGTGTGTGTCTGTGTGAATAAGTGAGTGAAAGACTCCCATCTCAAACTTCACAACATCAAAGTCTGGGGCTTGAGACGTTAAAATACCACTCCAGACCTCTGACCTTAAATTAGTTCCAATTTGATCTTCGTTATCTTTAAGACGAATGTGATAGCAGCCTGATCTCAGATCAGTAAGGGTGAGATTGGATACCTAAGGCTGGATCAGTTTAAGACCTTCTCTGCTGTTCCCAACCCTCAAAACAAAAAAGAGAGGGGGAAAAAAAGGGAAAAAAAGCTCTGGGTCAATAGCGACCGAATAAATCCGCAAAACAACGATAACAAACAAATCTGCATATTTTCTTGTTCGTTGAGGTGAATATCACCCAAATAAAGACTGATACTCTAACGTTGAACCTTTGGTCCAGAATCACTTACAGAAATATGACAAAAAAAGAAGATTTTCGGTAATATTCAAAACATGGAGAGAAAACGCTCTAGCCTAGTGTGCAAATGAGAGATTACATATCGATTATGAGGGTAATCTAAGCTAGAATACTGGAATGCAGTGCAAACAATGACCCCACAACAAAAGCACCATGGAAAAGAGTGGGGCATTCCTGTATATGAATATGTATATAGATTTATATATATTCCATGGTTCTGAACTATTTGTACGATAGTGAACTAAATGGCCATGTCTGAAAACGGTTAAATGGCTTCCTCGACTGGTTTCCTTCATAATGTTGAAATTTAAAGGGTAATGTGTTTTATTGCAAATGCTCAAAAGTGCTTTTTAAATGGAGATGCACTAGTGTGAGTGGGTCGCTGCACTGGAAGGCTACAACCTGTTTATCGAGGTAGCTCAGCAAGCTGGATAGCCAGGTACATGCTGATTTACACAGTAATAAAGTCATCTAGACTTTTAAAAAACAAACAAAACAAAAAAACACAAAAAAAACGTTGCTTTGGTGATCAAGAGTATTGTATGAGTATCATGTGCTCTTTATCTCTTTTGTCAAACGCAGACTTTTATTTGAGAATAATGGAAAAGTGATTGATTTTGTAACACTGGTATTTGTGTACAGTGGGGTCTTACAGTCTTCTCAAATATCCATAGATGTATAATTTTTCATTTTCATAATTTTGAGTGAAAGGTTCTACACATCTCTCGCCTATTGTTATTTACTAAACAGAGCAAATTAGCGTGAGAGCGCAATCCCAAAAAATGCCCCGATGGGAGTGTAAAGTTCTGTGCGTGATCTACTGGTGTCGCAAATTAAAAAAACATATGCAGCCGGATCATATCACTTAAGTAAATCACCTTGCATTATTCATTTAAATACTCTCCTCCCATAAATTTAGCATCTGAAAGGTTAACTCCTACAAATGCTAATGCAATAATAATAAGGCCCTAAATCTGGCCCTATGAATTTGATTATTAAATATTTTGGTAAATTTGAGTCATGCTTTCAGCTACCGATAAGAGTGTAGTATTACACCGTAATTGACTCTAATAACCCTCCACCCTCATTATCCACAACAATATTCGAAGGCCCTATAATTTTTTTTAGTTGTTCATGAAATACTGGATAAGGATTTTATACATTATTTTTTTTACTTGCAAATTCTACCTAATAAAATATTTGTTTTAATAAGCTCGGCCTTAACTAGAAAAAACGTATTAATTATAAAAATGGTCATAGAGTTATGTGATTTTCAGATCAGTTTTCAGGTCTTAAAAATGATCAGTATGTCAATGTTTTTCAAGGCTGTATCTGGATCTTCAAAGAAAAAAAAGATGTTGAAGGGGTTACTTAAAATATGAAATATCTTGATTCGTAGGAGTTTTCATTTATTTTAATGCTTGATTTGTCTCATTTTAAATCAATTTAAGTCATCTTGAGGCCTCCTGCTTTAATGGCTTTAAATATGGTAAACACATTATTACTGTATTTAAATCAATTACCCAAGAGCATATTGGCCTTTAATGGAAGAAAGAAAATCGTTTAGATAAGAAGTTCACAATCAAAACTGACTTACATTTGATTAGTGACCTAGAAATAGTGTAGAACCTTAAATATTTCTGCTTTATTTAGCTTTTCCTGTTTTTTAATGTATTGTGTCATTTAAATCCTGACACTTTCAGTTTATATTAAAATAAAAAAAATGTGTGGTTTCAGACTTTTGGATCTTACTGTACATTGTGCAGTTTGCCATTAAATGTAATTTTAAACTATAATAAGCTTAAGGAGAGAAGTCGAAGAAGCCATTGAAGAGAATTCACACATGTATCTCATATGACCACCTCAGTGAGAGAGAGAGAGACCACTGTTAAACAGCCTATAAGAGGCACCCTTCATTTCTCAGGAATCACCTTTGTGATCCTGCTTATTAAAAGCAATTCAGAATTGATTGATCTTTAATTAGATCTTTTCTAAACATCGCTTTCTTGATTGTGACTTTCGCTTTCAGCTCCTGCAGCTGAGAAATAAACGCTCCTGCCCTGTTCTCTTCGTTCGTTCACCCTCCCGTGTTTATCTGTGGTTCATTCAGTATCTCCGTCCTGTGTATCTGTGTAAGTGTGTGTGAACATATCAGCGTAACCTGTGTTAGGTTTCTCTTACACATGTGTCTGCATCCTCTGTGTGTGTCGGTGAGAATAATCAGAATGCTGGGAGGTGTATGAGAACCGTGTGGAACTGCCATATTTCCCAAGTCCAGTTTCTGGGGTCCCGGTACCGCCTCCTGCGCCGACGCTCGGCCCGACCCCGTACATCTCGTAAGCCGGCCCGCCTTCTAGCGGGGCGAGGCTGGGCGGAGCAAAACCCAACCGAAATGCCGGATAGTGCGACGGGTAGCCATAATTCTCATATCCGAGCTGTGCGGTCGAGTCCAAGAGGCTGCATTCAGCAGGGAAGTCGCTAGTCTGTGGGCCGGAACTGGGCGGAGGCTGCTGGGACTGCCCAGCGCGGGTGAACGTGTTGAATTGGGCATAGCTGTTGTGTGAGAGTCTGGAGGGAGGACGAGGGTCGTAGCAGCCCGCTCGTGACCCTGGAGCCAAACTGCTCGGTGTTCCCGGACCTGCCGTGGCCCCAGGAGCTCCTGAACTACTGCTTACAACGGCCGCAGCGCCCCCTGGCTGACCCGAGGTGCGATAGTCTGAGTAGTGCATGGATCGGGAGGCGGGACGTCCCTCATCATGGGTGGAAGCTCGCACGTTGTAGTAGCCGTTTGTTGGGTCCTGTAAAAACAGATAACATCTTCAGTGAAGTTTGTTTAGGCAAAAACAAAAAACGCTATATACAAACGTATACACACTGACAGCCAAAAGTTTGCGGAGTAACATTTAAAATATTTTTTTTATTAAGGCATTAAATGAAATGCGACAGTTACTTTATATTCATCAAATACTCCTGAAAACAAATGTATTACTTTTCCACAAAAAATTATTAACTGCTTTCAACATTGATAATAATAATAAATGTTTCTTGAGCAAAAAAATCTGCATATTTTGAATGATTTCTGAAGGATCATGTGACACTGAAGACTGGAGTAATGGCTAATTTCACAATATTACTATGGTGAGGTTCTTACAGACCCCACTGTAGAAATGATGGATTAAAAAACAAACAATTAGAACTACAATTAGTCTTGGTTCTGGAAATATTTTTCCCATTCATTTTCTCAATGAGATTAGAAAAGAGAAAAAAAAATTGTAAGCCATGAACTAAACCGAACCAAACAAAACAACTGAATGACTAACATTAAAAGCGATAAAAAAAATAAATAAGTAACAACTTTCTTGACCTTTACAAAATTAATAACATTTTATGGTAAAATAAACTGTTATGAAGCACTGCAAATGACAAAACATAACCAGATGAAACTGTGCACAACATTATAAAACGGTTAACTATCCATTCTTAATTATACAGGAATTATATTGGACTTCTTAAAAAGTCCAGAAGCAGGACTTTTATTTTGACGGAGCACTGACTAATGAACAGGTCTCTGTTAAACAGTCCTAACAGTCCGTTATTAGATAGATAGATCTATAAAAAAATAAAAAAATAAACGGTATACGAAAAAGTACTATGACATTTTCTATTGACAACAAATATCGATAGTTAATACGATGTTGCTAATTTCTCTACGGAGAAATGAATAGGATTTTTGCGTGTGGAACCTGACTGTTGAGGTCTATAGAAGCTGCTTTTTGAAGTCCAGGTGATATATCACTTGTGTTAGTGTGTGAAGCATCGTGTGTGTCTATTCACCTTGAGCTCGTAGTCCTGGCGCGTGTCCAGCGTGTCACTGCGTAACTCCTGTTTGAGGTCAATGTCATCTTTAAAAGGCTGGGAGGAGGGAGAGAGGGTCACAGAAGGTAAAAACTAAACCATAAACGACAAGAGAGCAACCAAGAGGGGGAGAGAGATGCAACGTAAGAGGGGAGGAAAACCAACAGGAGAGGAAAAGAGAGGAAGAATATAAAGGAGGAGAGGGAGGTTGAGAGAGAAAAAGGATTAATTTTAGCTTTGGAAATGTTATTTAAGAGGAAATACATTGGAGGAAGTAAGGTTTATTAGTAATTTTTTGTAACACGTTAAAGAAGTGTATTTCAGCATTATCAATGAATTAGTTAGTGTCAGTGTTATTGCATCATCTTCACAGGACAAGGCACAATCACTACTGGAAAAAGACACAACATTGAATCAAGAGAAATTTGTACTCAATATAACCATAGGAATATGAATAATTAATCACATTTATATTATGCAAATTATCCTTCCTACATTTTGCCAGTCCAGATCTTGTTAGAATGATACATTATAATATTCTTGGCAAAATTTAGCAGTTGTGAGCTATTGAACTATTTGTAAGTTTTAACTATTATAAATATAGTCTAATTATAAATGTCTAACTCTCATTAGAGACAGTTAGGTTAAGTAACTTATGTTCAGTAGAATGTCTGTTATGGGAGCATCAAAATAAAGTGTTAGCAGATATTAAGCTGACAGTCCACTAATACTCCAATGACCGTTAGTTGATATTTTCAGGATAAGTAATATCTTTCTTTAAATAATGAAACTATTATACTTCACAATCTCAAAGTCCCTCTACATCCTCCGGTTATTGCTGTTGTGTTGTGTTGTCAGAAGTACTCACAGAGTACATGGCCTTAACCATGCGTGTTGCAGTGGAGACGCTACCCGAGTCTTCCTCCAGGCTGTGGGTCTCTTTGTTTATGGTCTCTACCTTGATATCTGGCTTGCCGAGCGTGACCCCTCGACGACCTGGAAAGTAAACATCTCAGTAAACCTCGGATTTATTGCTGCTACGAACATGCTTTTTGACGTCTTTGTGGCCATTATTTATGTTCTTAAATATGGCTGATTGCCCTTGGGTTTTTGAAGTATTTAAAGGCACTTTTGCTTCTACATTCTCAAAGACAAATTTGCATGTTGCTTTTTGAAAGACTATTTCAGATTATTGTTGGATTAGATTAGATTTATTTTCACACCGCTCACTAGACAGGAGTGCGTTTCCCGTACAACATCGTTGAAGAAATCAACTAGCTAGTCATGACTGTTTCACGAAACCGGTCTCGCTTCTTTTTGCTACAGATAAGGATTTATTAAGTCCACATGTCATTCAAACAAGAAACTATGCTTCTAATTACGGGTCGAGATTTGTCGTTCCAACCACACAATTTTGTGATGCTGTTTACGAATGTTGAAACACAGACTCGTTGAACAATGCTGATAAAGACGGCTAATGATGCTTTCGGGAAATGCCCCTGGTTGACAAATCATTATAAAAAGTCTTTAATAATACAATTAAATAATTCACAGTACTGATGAAGGGTGAATTAAATCAATCAAAAGTGACTGAAAACATGTACAATCCACACTATTTAAAATAATTCAATGCTATTTTAGGAATAAATTACATTTTAAAATATATTCAAATAAAAAAACAGTCATTTTAAACTGTAATAATATTTCACAATATAACTGTTTTTACTGTATTTTTAATCAAATAAATTCAACCTTGGTGAGCACTTTGATAAACATAAAAAAATCTGACCTCAAACTTTTGAACGGTAATGTATAATTACATTTTGATACCTAATTGTGAAAAAGGTGTAAGAGACCTCTTTTGGTGGGCTTTGATAACTTACTTCCTTTGCGTTGCCGGTACAAAAACAGCACCAACGCTAGTAAACACAGGAGAAGCAGAATCGAACAGCCGACGGTGCCGCCCGCAATGATCCCGACTGGAACTATCTCTGTGCCAAAGAAGAAAAAAACAAGAAATACATAAGCACCACTATGCGGTTTGAAATTGTAGCTTTTAATTAATGGTCTTTTTGCTTTTAATCATCAGGACATAAAAGGACAGATAGAAAGAGGGAATGGTATTGTAATATGATGCAGATGTCCAGTGTGTCATCATGAATGTGTGTTAATGCTGCACCATCTCTACAATGCACCCGTATAACTGTACTTACAAACTGTATATTGAGTAGAGAGAACTCTTAACCTGACTTGACGTAACCTGAAGTAAATTTATGAGATTCCATTCAAGATATTTATTATTGAAGACTGTCTTCTTTTACTTCAGTGGAGTAGTCTACTGTACTCTGAAGATGACGTAGCAGCACAGTGAACTTTTAAAGACACGAACTGTACAAATCTTTGTCTTTAACTTTCATGATTAATTTGTATGCTAAACTGTACGCGCACACACACACACACACACACACACACACACACACACACACACACACACACACACACACACACACACACACACACACACACACACACACACACACACACACACACACACAGCTGGGTAGATGACATACTTAAGCAATAGATTAAAGGACAATTTACTAAAAAAAAAAGATGAATTAGTGAGAAACAATAAATTATGAATAATTGACTGCCATTTTGTAAATATTAAATAAATAATCATGTGATCAATACAAATTTTACTGTAGTCTGATTAACAGTATTTTAAATATAATCACTTACTACTCAGCGCTGTATATACAGTATATATAAAAAAGATTTTCAGATGATTGTCTCCCTTATATAGCAGCATCATATATGTGCAAACACAGGCCCGTGTCCTCACCGGTCTCCTCCAGTGTGATGATCACGGTCCCCGGGCCGAATGAATTCCACGCAGTGCAGTTGTACGTCGACTGGAAGTCTGACTCCATGACGTTGTTGATGGTGAGGGTAGACAGCACTGCGCCACCCTGTGAGGTCGGCTTGCTCTGTTCTACTGTGTATCGTTCTGATAGGGTCCCCTTCTCTTTTTCCCACACATTCTCCTTCCATGCCCAGACCTGGGGAAAACACACAGAGATCACTCATGCATCTGCGAGGTCAAGGTTCAAATACATACATATATATATATTTCTTTCTTTTTTGAGAGAGAGAGAGAGAGAGAGAGAGAGAGAGAGTGATAATATTGAATAATATAGTTATTTATTAAAATACTTATTTGAATAAGTATTGTTTTCTTTACTCAAGAAAAACTATATATAAAGGCCAACGTTTTATGTATTTGAGAAGCAGAGAAGAGTGTTGTAGTCTAGCATTTGTCGAGTCACTCATAGTCAATACTGTCTTAAACAGCCTGTGTGAAGCACTCCGTCTTTAATAACATGAAAAAACTGAACGTCCAAATAGCTACAGTAAACTTAATAACCTGTAAGTTGATGAAAACGTAATGCGATGCACTTGCTGCCTCAGATTCGGCTGTTCTAATGATGAACAAAACAGTTATGTCTAAAATCACCTTAACTATTTGAGCTTGATTTTGGTAAAATTATAATAAAATGACTCATGCAAGTGTCTGACCATATATAAAGCCACAATATCAACTATGACAATGAGGTGTTTAATTACTTTAAAAATAGTTTTTTTTTCTTTTCATTTCCTGAAAAGTAGCATTTTTGGGGACAACGACGATAATAATTGTTATTTTGACCCACAAAATGTTTCAGTAAAATGGTCACCTGTCTTCTTCCTAAGTTCCACATGAAAATTCAAAACTACATACAAAATATAGCCCTAATGTGGACATTAAAAATGATACATATAAAAATAATGATACATTTAAATACCATCTAGTAATGCCTGAGAAATAAATAATGAAATAAAATAAAATAATATCACCGCCATCAGCAGTGGTCCTGCAAGAAGCAAGTGGACCAAAAATAATACATAATCTGTACCTTTCAAACAGGAGTGAAAAATGAAATCCTTTATAAATATTTAGGATTTAAAAAGCATATTCAAGTGCATAAAATGTACCTGAACTGTATCTGCTTCACATTGCCCGCATGAACACATATTTCACACCGGCAATGGGATAAATGGCCTTTCTGTGCTGAAACATGGGGCTGGATAATGGTGAGAAAGCACCAGTTCCCCTTTCAAAACCACTAAAACTGTTGTATTATTCATGCTGAGCTGTAAGAATATTTAAAAATGCATACCTCCACATGGTCATGGTAAGCTTCCATTTACCTCACAAACCAAGACATGTGAAAAAGCTACAGCATTAAAAGGAACAACTGCTCTGCCCATATTTCATTTTTCATAAATCTCATCCTGGAGATGCTTCGGGGTCTGAGCTGAGAGTCATTTTAAATTAGAATCACTTGTAGTTTCAGAGAAAGGATGCGTTTGAAAGCCACATATACTGAGCTACAGCAGAGAGTGTTACCCTGGGATCAGGTCTAGTTTGAGTTAGTTTTAACCTAAAAACTGTTAAAAAAAAATAGGTTTCGGTTGGGTTAGGTGTCTAAAATGAAAATTTGAAACCAGATTTCCCACAGAATTGATTAACATAGACAGCAGCAGGTATTTATAGGTTACTGTCACTTTAAGAACTTATGAATGGCTCCAATATGTGATCCTGGAGTCACTTGGAGCAATTTTATGAAATTGAGATTTATACATCATATGAAATGTATACATATCTGAAAGCTGCATAAATAAACTTTTAATTGATGTATGGTTTGTTAGAATATGACAATAATTGGCCGAGATACAACTATTTGAAAATCTGGAATCTGAGTGTGCAAAAAAATCTAAACATTGAGAAAATCGGCTATAAAGTTGTCCATTTATGTTCGCGATTGTGCTGCATTTACTAACAAAAATGAATGTTTTATATATTTACAGTAGGACATTTACAAAATATCTTCAAGGAACATGATCTTCACTTAATATCCTAATGATTTTTGGCATAAAATAAAAAAAAAAACAATAATTTTGACCCATACTATTGTTGGCTATTGCCACAAATATAAACCCGTGCGACATGTGACTGGTTTTGTGATCCAGGGTCACATATGATACACATCAGATTTCTTTTTCAACTGTTTACGTTCACTTAAGACATAATCGACTGTGCTTTTGAGAATACTTGCCGAGACGGGTATTTTGATATTTTGTGTGTATGTGGCCGTTCAAGCTCCGTTCAAAACGGTGACATATCAGAAATGTCAATTGTTTGGAAATATATTTGTACATTTATCTGGAAAATAGCATAAATGTAAATGTGACTTACAATCTTGTCAGGGGGAGGGGTGCTGGCAATATAACACTTGACTTCCCCTCTCTCCCCTCGAACCGCATACTGGACCGGTTCGCTGGAGATGATGGGTGGACCTGCACAAAAATACAGTCCAAACAAAATACATAAATAACAGAAATCATACTATCAGAAAAACTACATAAAGTTCTGATCCTCCAATGCAGAACTCACAATGATCTTAAAAAAAAAAAATCTTAAAATGCCCCTATTATGCAATTTTAAAGTTTCCTAATGTTGTTTTGGAGTCTCCTACAACAGGTTTATATGCATCAAAGGTCAAAAAACGCTTTCATTTTCTCATAATATATATTTGCACATTTTCAGTGATTCTCAAACGACTCGTCAGATGAAACAATCTCTAAATCCATCCTTTCCACGAGCTACTCTGCTCTGATTGGCCAGATTGCTCGGCCTGCTGTGATTGGACGACTCGAGCAGGACGTTTCTCAGTGATACGCTAATAAGTTTAAGGAACATTGAGATGTTGCAACTGTAATTCCTCACCATAAGCATAACAAGTGCATGTCCATCAATAAATCGATTATTTTACTTATACTTATTTATTTACTGAGTATTTTTCTAATTTAGCCGAGCTCTAGCGTGAATGACTAATGTCACATAAACGTTGGTAAAACAAATCTAGCTTCATGCTTAATCTTTCCTCAAAGTAGTGAGAACGACAGACAATCTGCATTCATAGAAACAGTTTTATGTAATAGTGGCCCACAACTGATTAGCAGAAGTATGTCAGTAAGACAGTAATAATGTGAGTTAACCAGTTAGCAGGAGACCTACACAATATAAAATCAAAACTTTGAGATTTGAGAAGCAGTTGTCAGTAAAATAAAGGGAACACAGCAAAAGTTTAGGATTATACTGCTGTGGTATTGTGGCAAAGATTAATTTTAACCACTGATTCTTCACATGCTCGTTCTTGGGCAGTGAAAAACTGGCTTTACCTTCACATTGTAGAGCACAGAGTGTTCTCGACATGATGCTATCCAGTGTCCACAGGAATCAGCAGCAGTGTTTTTGGGGATTCAAGTTTTCCCTGGAGTCTGTGCGCGCAACAAGTGGGCGGCAATATGCTAATGTTTCACCTTAATATGCTAATGTTTCGTCTTCGAATCGGCTTATGACTCGTTTGAAAAACTATTCATTTCATTGACTCAGAGTCGACTCTTACTTCTGAAAGACAATAACTTTATATACGGTGCACGTTCAGATTTAAAACTTTGCAGGATGTTTTCATTCACTTATGTTACACACTACATGAAAGGTTTCAAAATTCAAAGGTGCACTTTAAAAGCTGATTTAACAGCTGAAAAACAGATTTATTTTTTCTGTTGGTCCAAAAAGATAAAAGAGCTGTACTGACCGTTGACAGTGAGTGTGACCTCTGTCTCGCCCACTCCGATCCTAGGCACGATGGCCTTACACACATACTGACCCGCATCTGCCTGACTTACTGAATTCAGATAGAGCTGGTTATTATTACTCAAAACCTGTGTATTAGGGAGAGAGAGAGAGAGAGAGAGAGAGAGAGAGAGAGAGGGGGGGGGGGGGGGGGGAGAGAGGGGGGGGGGGGGAGAGGGGGGGGAGAGAGAGAGGGGGAGAGAGAGAGGGGGGGGGGAGATGGAGGGGAAAAGGACCAAAAAAGCTGTAAAACCATTTCAATGTAGACATTATCTAAAAAGAAATATATGGAACAAAGGATTGAAGCTTCAACATCAAAACACAGTTGGAAGGTAAATATGGAAGAGAGCCAGGAAAAGAGGGACACACATGGAGAACACTCACTGATGAGAGATAAAGTCAGAGGAAAATGGCATAATCTGACAAAAAAGTACACTTTAGAGAACAAAAGAAGGAGAAGAAAGAAGAAACTGCACATGCAACAGAAAGAAGGTTTGATAAACAGATCTACGGCAGACGCTCACCATGCTTGAACCCTTTTTTGTCCAGGTTAGTGTGAGCGGAGGATTTCCAGCCCACTTGCAATTTAAAGTGACGTCCGAGTCTAAGTCCACCGTTACTGGTTTAGGCTCTACAACCAGGATAGGCCCAACTGCATGAAACAGAGGTTAATAACAGCTCAGTTTATTTGCATTTGAACAGCAAAATCAACTAGAATTTTTTACTAGACAGACAGACAGAGAGATAGATAGATAGAAACCACACAAACTATACAAAAAAGCACACACAAACATTTACACAGAGACATACAGTAGATTGCACTATACAGACACACAGTGTACACAAACATCTTTAATTATTAGTTAATTGATTTATTTGCTTTCACATACTGAATTTCACATGAAGATTTTCACGGTTGTGCGCTCTACACGCTGAATTTCCAAAGCTGATACTCACAGTGGACATCGACGAGTATACTGACATTTGTGCTGCCCACAGCATTGAACACCTGGCAGGACACAGGCTCGGTGAAGAAAGAGTGATCAGCCTTGGTGACAAAAACACTCTCCCTCGCCCCCTGTATGACCACACCTCCCTTTGCCCACCTAGCAAAGCCAAAAGGGTCAGTCAGTGAAGCATAAGCAGATTCATGACGAAACCCCCTGAAGCATGTACAGACAGGAATTCAAGGGTACGGCTGCCGTAACAGAAAATAATTGAAGATATATGGGGCTTAATAATACTTAAAGGATGTCTTTATCTCCCTGATAAAACAAGTCATTAATTTTTCATCTCACAGAATGTAAAAGGAGACACTTTAAGCATCACATTTAGTAAGAGACATACTTATAACCCATAATAGGTGGGTTGGCAGTGGCTTGGCAGGTGAAGGTCACTCTCTCTCCTTCCAATACGGAGCGAGGCTCAATGGATAACGTCACCACTGGAGGGTCTGCAGAGAGCATTCAGAATACATAATAAAGACATATCGTTCGTTAGACCAAAGGCACGCTGAAGGACTGGCGGGAAGGAGCTACGAATATAGTGTCAGAATGTAGATGAATGTCACAGTTCTTCCTCACAGTTCATGCTATCATCTTAAAGGGGTTTTAACATATTTGAAGGATTTAATGCGCTATATTTTTAAAAAGCTGTTTTAGAACAGTTTGTATTTTCCTACACTGCAAAATATGTTTGATCAGGTTGCCTAAAAAACGTGTTTTATGTGATATGTAATATCTAAATGAATGGGTTTTATTCAAGCCAAAATCTAAAGACTAAATTAGGTCATATAAAAGTCATTTTTAAGGGTTCGATCAATTAAATAGCTATTTAAGAGAAACAATGGCACCAGGAATGGATTGAGACTAAAAAAAGAGCCCTTGATTTATATCAGCCCATCACAGCCCACAACGGACAATTCATTACTATATTGTACAGGCATTAAAGTTCAAAAGATTTGGGTTGGTAAGATGATTTTAAAAGAAGTATCTTATGCTCAACAGGGCTGCATTTATATGATAGAAAATACAGAAACAAACAGTAATGTTGTGAAATATTATTACAATTCAAAATAAATATTTTCTATTTGAATATATTTTAACATCTAATTTATTCCTGTGATCAAAGCTGAATTTTCAGCATCATTACTCCAGTCTTCAGTGTCACATGATCCTTCAGAAATCATTCTAATATGATGATTTGCTGCTCAAGAAACATATATTATTATTATCAATGTTGAAAACAGTTGTGCTGCTTAATGTTTTTGTGGAAACTGTGATATAATGTTTAAGGATTCTTTATAGAAAGAAGAAATTGGTTAATTTTATTATTTATTCTTGCTGAGTAAAAGTATTAACAAAAAATAAATAAAAAATCTTATTGACCCCAAAGTTGGCAGTGTATGCATAATACAAACTATTGCCTGATGTATTATTTAGTTTATTTATATAGATTTTCAATTTATATTTATCCACCTTATTTTTCCCGTAAAAGCGGCACAGCCAAATTATTAAATTGAAAGTGTCTGGCTTCCGGTCTCATCTGTTTCCAGTTATATTTATCTGTACAAAACAGCTGGTTATGCTGCTCGAACTGGTAATTCTTACCATATTATTTTATCATATTGTCGTAATTATAAACACACTGGTGTGTAGCGCTAACATTTTCTTTTTCTTTGCATTTTATTACTTCAAGTTATTAACCTATAGCAGCTAATGAATGAAAAGTCTTGCACATTCACAGAAAATAGATTCTGCATTGCAAAATAAGGTGGATATGTCTGAAATATCTTTTTTTACACTGCACCACAGAAAATAAAAAATGTAAATAACTTTCCTCATAAATGTTACTAAAGCTGGAAAGGGTTCTAGACTCACGGTGTACGTTGAGGGTGATAGTGGTCCGTTTGCCCATCGGCACGGCCAGGTTAGTAGCCACACAGGTGAAGTTCTTCCCAGTGTCCGTATCCACTGGTAGAATGGGCAGGAAGCTGCGTGTGGTCACGCGTTTCCTGTCTGGAAGCACCTCCTACGCAACAAAATGATACTCTTGATACCATAGATATGTATACGTAGCCAGATTTTTAAACTATGGTAACTAACTTTTTATGTCGTGTTAGCTAATGCCTTTGTCTTGTTGCATTGTGTTAGTTTAGTTTCAGATATAGATATTCATACATGCTTCTAACTACTTTTGCAGACGCTCAGTCAACTTGCTCTCGAATGTTCACAGACCAGCTTTGACCGTTCCAATATGGCGGATGGCGTATGTATATCGGTCTATAGAAACAGCCACTAATGATGCATCTATGTGTATATATATATATGTTAATACCAAGTTTGCCTAAGGTTAATATACCAAGTGTGCCGGACAAGTGCTGAAAAGTGAAGCCAAAGCATTCTGATCGCCCCCTGGTGGCTGGCTGCAGTATAGGTCATAAACCCCGCCATCTCAATGTAATCAAATGGGACATTAGTCAAACTAATACATCCAATTACACTTAAAATAATTTTTTCCCCAAAGATGGTTTCTATCATGTTCACATTACACAGACAGTTCAAGAGTTCATTGTTCCAATCGGTTTGGTTTTAGTTAGTTATTTGATGCTATAAACGGGGTGTTACGCTGTGATTGACAGCTGTGATGCGATTGAGTCTGAGAGAGCGAGAGTGTGGGCGAGACCTTGATACCACGGGTCCATTACTGCACAGACTCGGGCTCCGGGTGTGTGTGTCCTCAGTTTGCAGTGTGTGTGTGTGCTCACTGGGATATTTTGGATATTTTCCTTCTACAGTGGAAGGAAGCGGAGACACGCTTGTCCATCTTGTTTTACAGCCTATGATTGATACCTTTGTTCTTGATCTACATAAGCTATTATATGCATTTAAACTCTGGCATGTGTGTGCCTCACCGTGGTGCTGACAGTCCCTTCTATCGGCAGGCCGTCTTTCTGCCACTCTATGACGGAGGCAGGTTTGGCTCCGCGGGACACACAGCTCATGTTATAGGGAACCCCTGCTGTGAGGAGGATCTCCGGGGACCCCTCAATCACCGGCTCATCGGGAGGAACTACAGACACAAACACATGTGGAGTTCAATTATTAATGGAAGCAACTCATACATCTATTCATTTCATAACACATTAACCCCTTCACTCCTCATATTCTGGCAAAACCATTTTAGTCGACATTTAAAACAACAAGCTATAGAATGCATGACCATAGAGGTGCTTTTCTAAGCAAACACACAAGACTCACTGAGGACGGTGAGTTTGGCCCGTCGCGAGCGCAGCGCAGCCTCCGTCGCCTGGCACTCGTAGAGAGAGTCATCTGAGAGTTCAGCGGCCGAGATCTCCAGATTATACTGCCCAACATCCACCAGCCTTAACACACGATACCGGGGCCAGGCTGCAAGAAGACACGCACACGCAGATCAGAATTTGTCACGTTTTGAACACAAAATCACTGACTGAGCTATTTTGCATTTTCTGAAGGAAAAGTGAGTGGTCTGATTGGTTTTTAGTGTGTTGTTATGCAGTCACTAGGGTGTTCTGGGTAGATTCTTGTGTGTTGCTATGTGGTGTTCTGCGTAGTTTTAGTGTTGCAATGAGGTTGGTAAAGCATACTGAGTGGTTTTTAATGTTTTGCTATGTGGTTGCTACAGTGTTCTGATAGCTTTTAAGGGTCATTCACACAGAACGTGAAAAAAAGCAAGACACATGTATGGTCTCAAGACACGTTTTATAAAAGCTTAACTTGAGCACTGCATTTTTAGAGTGCAATGTTATGCGCAAGACGCTGCAAAAAAGCACGACGGTCAAAAGATGCTTGCATTTTCACATAGAAAAACAATGGGAAAGCAGCGTAGTGAAAAACAAAACACAAAAAAACAAGCTCTGTGTGAAAGGGTTGTTAGGGCCAGATTTGATAACAGATTGCGCCAGCGCAAACCATCTTTTGGCTTGAAAAAAAAAACAACTGTCAGGATTTACTAAAGACACGCAGTGAAAAATTTGTGCTAAAAAGCCTTGGATAGTTATTTTTGCGGCTGATCTTATTGCATATGCATTTGTAGGAGTTTCTTTTTCAGATGCAAAATTTATGGGAGGAGAGTATTTAATTTGAATTGAATCATGCAAGGTGATTTACTAAGGTTTGCGCTAGACAGTATACTGGTATTTGCGGCATCATTTACCCCCCAAAAAAGCATAGTCTTAAACCAGACGCTAATGCTGCGTCTGTGTTCTTTAATTTACGCGTCGTCAGTAGATGACTTGCAGAACTTTTCCACTCCCATCTGCATTATTTGGGAATTACACTCTCATACTAGGGTGTTTTGGGTGGTTGTCTACTAGCCCAAGTGAAAATAAAGTCCACCCTTAAATCTGATCTAATTCTTGTCCTGAAATATATTTTTTCCTCCATTTCGCTTAGATAAGAGATAGCACACCTCTAAATCCACCTGATTTGCGGTCTTATTCATTTCTGCACCAAAAAGGGTTTTAATACTTAAGGTTAAATGTTTGTTCAAATATCAGATCTCTAAGCAAGAGACACTTTCCTACTTACAAGAAAAAAACTAGCATGCAGTGCAGTAATGTTATCCACCACTGGATGCCAGTAGAGTTTGCATGATATATGCTAGCGCTATGACATGGACATTTCCAGCTTCTGCTGCAAGAGAAATGACAAAAATTCTGCTGTGAATTACATCACGCATCCCCAACCCACACAGCCCTCTCTCTACTGTGGGATTGAGTTGTCAGTGTGTGCTGTGCGCCGCTGAGTACGTGCGGATGTATTTCTGCGTGTGCACATTTTGTGTATGTGTGTGTGAGTGAAGGATTTGTTCACATGCTTTTATATGAAAGCCACGGGGACAAACCAGTGAAGCATCACAGTGTAAATACAACTACACTGAGTCAAAGTGAGAGAGCAAGAGAGAGAGAGAGAGAGAGAGAGAGAGAGAGAGAGAGAGAGAGCAAGAAAGAGAAATCTTCCTCATGCCTCATGTCTTTTAACAAATCTGGCAAATGCAGCAAATGTAGTTTATCAGGTCCACATTTATCTATTTATAATGGCAGAGGTTAAAAATACCACATCCTGCCCTCACTGTTCTCATGACAGTCCACAAGGAGCGAGAAAAGATGAGCTAGTGGAGCAGAAAGCCAAAGAGCAAAAGGGAAGAGAGGATAAAAGTTAGACAGAAAACAAGCAAACAGGGAAACAGTGAGACAGATGAGAGATGAAATTGAAAGGGTGTACATAGGGAAAACTAAAAAGTACAGCGAAAGAAAGAAATGCACACATTCTTACATTTTATGAAGAAAAGTGTTGCCAATCTATTGCTATGGTATCCTGGCTGTTTTGTGTTGTATGTGTGTGTGTGTGTGTGTGTGTGTGTGTGTCTAAGTGTTTGCTAGGGTCATTGGTTTTTAGTAGGGCTAAGGGTTCATTTACACGACAACGATGTACTAAAAACGGAAAGGTTTTTTCTTTGTACGGACGACAACATTGTCAAAACGATCCCCATTCATACGCATTCGCGATTAAAAGTGCTGATAACATACACACAAACCGTTTACTTTTATTTGTGTAAACTCACAATAACAACAAAATGTTGTGCTTTTGTAAAATCAAGAAAACAAACTTTCTGCCGTCTCTGTCTCAATGAACTGGAGTGCGTCACAAAAATGAACCGAAACTCAGCGTATATAGGCTACTTTCCTCTCAGACATCAGAAATATATCTATAGAAAGCTTGAACTGTACTTTTAAATGAATCAATTAGAATCGAAAGTTCTTTGATTATGCATTTTTCTCTAAAGGCACGTTCACTTTACTGCGGACATGGCGAGTCAGCATCGTCAACTTCATCTTTACACCCGCCACTGACTCAGAAAACACTAGTTTTGAGAGTGGATTAGGCTATATATTATGCGTATATATACAGTATATATTAAACACACATTATGGTTTAGTTTTTTCCTCAGTATATATTAAAGTAATTAAATTAATATAAACATGCTTTTAGTCGACTAATGGCTCAAATTAACAACTATTATTCAACTAGAAAAATCTTTAGCCTTAAAAAATATGAAAGGCCAAAGAAAGAAAGATAGAAAGAAAGAAAGAAAGAAAGAAAGAAAGAAAGAAAGAAAGAAAGAAAGAAAGAAAGAAAGAATCATGTATCTGCGCTATCCGCTATGTATCACTGACCCCGGAGGTCTTCTCCGATGCCTAAGGCCAGCCCATCCTTGGTCCACTGCACAATGCCCGAATAGTTGAAGACCACGCAGGACAGGACCACCCTCTGGCCCAGAACCACTGACTGGTCTGCAGGCTCCTGAGAGAACCGCGCCGTCCGCACTGAAACACAACAGCCACAACTATTATTACAAATATGAGGTTAAATGCAACAATATATGTAAAAAAAAAAAAAAAAAAAGAAAACTGGAAGAGATTATTATCAGGATAATGAGTGGTTTTGGATAATTTATTAAAGGAAACATTCAAAAACAAAATTTCTTAATCATATTTTAATAATTTATATATCTATTCAGCCTTGCTGCGTTGCGATCAGTTATGTGACACATGACAACCAATCACTGGTGTTCAACCTGGTGTATTGAGTCTTTAGCAGCATTAACAATCTGCAAACTTCACAGACAGGGTTTAGATTAAGCCAGGGTTAGGCCTTAGTTCAATATTAGGACATTTAATTAACTTTTATAAATGTGCCTTGGAAAAAAAACATTACTGGTGTGCATCTTTTTTTTTTAGACAAAATGGCACTGACATATTTTAAGATATGTCAGTGAAAGTTGCTTTCAGTTTAATTTTAGTCTGGGACTAGACTTAAGCCTCTTCTTTGAAACTGGGGGTATATGTTCCTTAGAAGAAAGAAAGTCTGAGGGGGTTTGTATTATGGTGAGTAAATTATGATGGTAATTATTAAATTAATAAAACCTGACATTAAGAAAAGTTCATATGACTGACTAAAACAAGCAACAATCTCAATGACTGAAACGCAGCATTACGCCTACATCTACTGAGCAGTTTCACTCTTACAATCAATCTTCTGAGTAAGTCAATGTGTTTTTTTGGAAGAAGAAACATGTCCCTTGATACCAAATTCCAGACACATTTCTTCACCCGCAAAACATGGTATCCACCAGAGTCGCTCTCTTTCTCTGACACACAGGAGGATATTTGATACTCCAGACAAGCCCGAGTCTCCAGCTTGAAGAACTGACTTACAATGAAAGCTTTCATTCAGAGCCTGAGTTGTGGATATTTAATTGGACTGAAATCAAGAATGTTGTAAATTAAGTAAGGCCAACTCATATTTTCCCCGCATTATTCTTTTCTTCGCTCAGTACTAGTTTCATTCTTTCTTTCTTTTTCTTTCTTTCTTTCTTTTTCCAGGTCCACCAGGAGGCAGTTTGCAACCTTCCTTTTTCACTTTTTCTCTTCCTTTCAAAAATGAAAGTCTTGTCATTATTTTTATCCACCCTCACATTGTCGTAAACCTGCATGACATTCTTTCTTCTCTAGAACACTTAAGGAGAAATTTTGAAGTGTACTAGTTTTCTCTTTTCCATGTACTACAGTATAAGGAATGGAGACTTGAGGGGATAGTTCACCCAAACGTGTGTGTGTGTGTGTGTCTCCAGCATTTTCATTTTTGGGTTTCATTTTTAAGATTAAAAAAAAGACACTAAAGCACCAAAGTAAATCAGTAAAGTTTCATAAAAGTTGTCCGAAGTTTTAGAGATTTGGGTTAAATAATTAAGGGATTTATGTTTTGATTATTTCATTGATTTGGCGACACTCTTGTTTTTCTGATTATCCGTTTTCTTTTCCATTTATAATTTTATAACGTCTTTATACCTCTTCAATTAAAACGTTTTCAACGTTAATTCTGCTCTTCCTGGTTGTTTCTGTTAATCGCACACATGGCAACAGTATCTCACGTAAATGTTGCGTATTCAACCCGTTTACATCTTTAAGCACGTAACACTGTGTATCAAGCGCTGTGTAAGCCTCCAAAGTTGAAATTCACATATGGTAATGAACATTTTGGTTCCAACACACGCTGAAAGCAGTAGACCAATCACAACAGACTGGGCCGTCTGACCAATCAGAGCAGAGTAGACTCTTGGAAAGAAGGGATTTAAAGAGCCTCAATCTTCGAACAAACCGTTTTCAGACTCTGAGAAATGAGGTGATACTGCAGTGTATATTATTAGAAAGTGTTTTTTGTACTTGGATGCATGGAAACCTATTGTAGGAGACCTCTAAAACAAAATTAGCAACCTTTAAAATAGCATAATAGGGGTACTTTCAAATTTAGTAATTTTTTCACACAAAGCCATTAAATGGCTTCAGGACAAACCAGTGTTGTTATTGTTAGTTAAAACTAAATCTATTAAAAATTGTTTTCGATACCTGAAATAAAGCTGAAATAAAACAAAATATAAATATAAATGAAAAACTTTCATAAAATAATTAAAGAATTAGAAATGTTGCCTTGGCAAAAAAAAAAAAAAAAAAAACAGATATTAAAGCTAAATAGAAGCATTAAAATAGAAAACACCATAATAGTATTTAAATGAAGGCTAAAATAACTCTCTTCAAACTCGCTTCAAACATCATGTCACATGGACCACTTTTATTACCCTTAGGAAGCTTGAAATCTTCAAACCCCATTCACTAATACTGCATGGAAAAGATCAACCAGCACAGCCTTCAGCATGTGTCTCACTAAAGAAAGAAAGACAGGTTTGAAATGACATGCTGGTGAGTAAATGACAGAAATTCATTTCCATTTAACTTCGCATTCCTATATGGGATTTCCTAGTAATGGCATCATTTAGTTTGGAGTAAAATTAGCAAGAACATTCGTTACTTCTTGTTTAAATCCATTTTCCTCTCCCCAGCCCTGCCTTCTATTTCTGTGGTCTTCCTCTCCGGTTGGAGGGGGTTTGGAGACACGCTGTCACAATCCATTTATCACATTAAATATCAGCCCTCTAGCCCTCTCTTGTTCTCTCGCTCCCTCTCTCTCGTCTCTCATCCCTCCAGCATTCCTCTGTAGGTCCCCATCTCTCTCAGTTTCTTAACAACTGGCATATGCCCACTCATCCCCCCATGACTCCATCCCTCTCTCTTTCTCTCCATGTCTGTTTCCTCTCCTTCCCGTGCAACATCCGTGATCACTTTGGGTGAAATTTAATGAAGTCAACAAGAGGAAACAATGCTCTAATGACCATGAAAACATCATATATTCTGTAGGATAATGCCGTTAATATGTTATCATCACATAAATCTCATACTTACAGGGATAGTTCACCAAAAAGAAGATTTCATCATCTTTTGCTTGCCCTTATGTCATTCCAAACCTTTACGACTTTCTTTTTTTCTGTACAGAGTTGTAATCGTTAACTAAAACAAAACTACTTAACTAAAACTATATAAAAAAGAATGCTGACAAAACGATTAATCGCATCTAACATAAAAGTTTGTATATAAAGTATATATATATATATATATATATATATATATATATATATATATGTGTGTGTGTGTGTGTGTGTGTTTGTGTGTATATATAAAACCACACTTATATTATTTTTACAAACTTTTTGTTAGATGTGATTAATCATGATTAATAGATTTGACAGCACTAATAAAAAATATCACTTTTGTTAACTGAAATAAAATATAAATACCTTAAACTTAACTTGAACTAAATATAAATATAATAAACAATAAAAACATTCAACAAAATTAATCTAAAATGAAAATGAAAACTGAAAATATTAAATTAAAAGCTAATTCAAAATATGAATAAACGCTATAATAGTATATAAATAGTACTAATAGGACACAAATTATGATATTTTAAAGAATATTTCTACTGTTTTAGTCCATTTAATGAAGGTCAAAACGATAATGCTCCCACTTTCACAATATCTTCTTTTGTTTTCCACAGAAGACAACACAAGGGTGAGTAAATTACGACATTTTCACTCACAAAAGTGACTAGATCTACGATTTACAGAAGAACATAAATCAAGAAAGAGTGACTCGAGCGATCTCAAGGGTCCAGCATATCGAGACTGACTCTTATGAGCCAGTAAGCAACCACCTAGCAAAAAATTAAGCAACTGCATAATCACTCTGTGGTAACTAACCACCCACAACATTCTAGCATCACATGGAACAACAATCACATGGAACGGAAAATATAGTTTCAAGTTACTATAGTTGTTATTATACAACGGGGCAGTATTTGGCCTTCGCTAAAATCCATATCCATTAACATTATTACATCACAGGGAGGTCATGCAACCCAATGTGACAATGCACTTTACTGTTGTGAAAAGCAGCCGTGTATTATGACTCCTTTCTATAGAAGATTATTCAGCTGAAATTGTCCTCCTCCATGCACCTAAAACGTTTTGTGCACATATAAATGTACATTCATCGAAAACATGCATAAAATGGGAGACCCGTGTACAGTACGCAAAAAGTAGTTTTCATCAAACAGCACATGAACAACATGCGGATTCAATATACGTTGGGACACTTCCTATCCCATGAGGCCACTGGAGCCTATAGGAGCTGTCAGATTCAAAACGAGAACTGATTCGGGAGGCTCAAGTGCTAATGCTATAGATATTCCTCATGGTTAATTTATACTTGTTTAATCTCAATCAAACTGTCTATCATTCTGATTTTCTAGACTATTTTAGGTCGTAAAGTGCGCAGGATATTTTAAAATTTAACACATGGCATGTATTTATGATCCTTAGCAGGGCGGTGGGTGCCGGAGCCTTCCCAGCTCTACAGCGCCACACAGTTTTCCAATGTCAATCTGTGGTGAAAAATGGAACTGCAGCGAGCTCTAATAGAGGGCCATAGACTTTATTCACAGCAGCGGCATCTTTGATCTCTAACGGGAATGAAAGCGAGGCTGTGAGGGATAGACATACATATCTTCAGTGGGTTGTACTGTTTGTTATTTAATGTGTTTTTGGAGTATAAAATATAATTTCAGTGGAGAGCTCTAGAAAATTATAAGTGATCTAGGAGCTTTATACAGGGTGAATGTGGGCAGATTACTTCTGACTGCCCGCTAATTTTCACGTTTCCTAAACCTCGCTCCAGACCAAGACGATATCGGTCCCATTCAGATGTGTATAAAATAATAATAATAATAATAATAATTCAGATCGGTCCGATTCAGATGTGTATATAGCCTATTAGTCTGCATCAGGTCAGTAACTAGTTGGCTCGTAATATTCTAAATTAAAACAACATTTGGAGGCAATAAATACTACATTAAAGCAATTCTAAGATAGAGTTCTGAGCGAGTGTGTACTAAAGTCTGTCAATCAACATTAGAGCGCCACCCTCAGGCTGAAAAACGCAACCTCTGCCAAAAATGTGTCCAGCGAATATAAAGCTTACAAAATGTTTCTAATAAATTGTGCCAGAATCTGCCCTACTTAAAGTGATAGTTGAAATTCGGTCATTAATTATTCACCCTCATGTCGTTCCAAAGCAATAAGACTTTTGTTCATTTCTGAAACACAATTGAAGATCTTTTTAATGAAATGAAGGAGATTTTTTTTCCTCCATTGACAGCTATGCAACTACCACTTTGATGCTTAAAAAAGTTCATAAAGCAATCCTAAAACTAATCCATATGAATTGAGCTGTTTAGTCTACAATTTCTGAAGAGACATGATGGATTTATATGATGAAAAGAGTGAATTTAGCCTTTTTATTCACATATATAAACACATTTTTCTATATATCTTTTGTATTCCACAGAAGAAAGTGAGGGTGAGTAAATGATGACAAAAAGTTTTTATTTTTGGGTGAACTATTACTTTACAGTTTGATAAAATCTATTTGAATCTGAATTTCTATTTCTCAACAACGATTCAATACATTGTGTAAAGTAATGTGAAATCTTCTGAATATGACATTTTTGTTTGTCTCTGTAAATAAAAGGAGACTGATCAAAATTGCCACACTTTTTATTTTTTTACCAAAGAATATTTTTCAGAATGGCTTCTCATTACTGTCCAAGAAAAAAGTTTCAGCTTGACCTTTTCTGAAAACATGCCAATAGTGGAGATGTTACAACTTTTGACCTATAACCCTTGTGACAATTAGCCCCGCTCTCTCCTATATGGTCCCACTACAGGCTTGTTATTTATGAATCAACCAGAAGAAGAAAAAAGGGTGACAGAGGAGAAAGAGGAAAAGGGGAAGAGAGAAAGACAGGGGAGATGAGGACAGAAAAACAAACAGAGAGAGAGAGAGAGAGAGAGAGAGAGAGAGACATGGCTGGAGAGGGAGTAAAAGACATCTAATGAGAGAGGACCTGAGAGAGAGCGAAAGAGGGCTTGTATAGTTTTCATTATGTGGGTTATGCTGCAGCGACAAATTTAGAGTGTCCTGATTTTCTTGAGTCACTGATCCCTGGGTACCAGCAGTAGTCCATGCCACACTGCCAACATCCTGACCGCACAAAGACGTGGTCACACACACTCTCAGTCTCCGACCACACTTACACACCACACTCTTGTCAGGAACCACTTGAACGACCTGAGAGAACAGCCTCTCATCAAGGGATCTCCGAATCACGAACCCAGCACACCAGAAAATTCACTTCTGTCAACAAACATAAACCAAGATAACCGGATCCAAAGAAACGGCTTCAGATGCGTGCGCGTTATAGTATGAAAATATTAAAATGCGCAACAAAGACTGAGATGATGTCATTTAAATATAAACCCCTTCATGAATAGAGATTAAAAAGGATAAGCCCCGCCCCTTTCCCCATTAACCAGAGAGAACTCTGCATATGACATATTGAAAGATTTTTGTCTTGTTTTCCAATACCTAAGCCTAAATCAAGATATGGTACCTTAAGAAGCAAAGTGACATAAGATATTAAGTCTTGATGGCTGAAAAAAAATGCTTAAAACAAGAGCAAATATTAACATTTGTTTTATAGGTGCATTGTGTAATATTTAGGAGGATCTGATAACAGAAATGCAATATCATATATACATGTTTTCAGTGGTACCTTACATAATGAACTGTTATCTTTTTATTACCTTAGAATGAGCAGTTTCTATCTACACACACCGCAGGTCCCCTTACATTGAAATGTGCCGATGTGTTTCTACAGTGGCTCTAAATGGACAAACGCGTTTCGTCACTATGTTGTTCTTCGTGCAAATAAGCAAGCTAAAGTCAGCGAATAAAACACTGACACAACGATGAACAAGTAACAATAATATTCGCATAACATATTGTTTTCCTGAATAATTAAGTAAACCTAATTTCTTAATTCATCTTTGTAAAGAAACCTCATTGCTTAACTGGCTTCTCTCTGCTGTCTGAAACGACGACATCTTGGACACCGTAGCTTGTTTTTTGCAATTCGCAACCTCACCACTAGATCCCGCTAAAATTACACAGTGCACCTTTGTTTTAAGCTTAAACTCACTTAAGGTTTATTTTATTTTATAAATATTGCTTGTATCTCGATCTCCTTGATTAAAGAATGTTTAGATATTTGTATTGGAAAACAAGACAAAAACACAAAAATACATACATTTTTTAGGTTTATTTATTATATTGTAGGCTACTGACAAAAGTAAGAAACCAAAAAAAGTTATAATTTACACTTATTAAGCAAATAAAAGGCATTTTGGAGCATCTGATCTGGAAACATTTTCAGTGTCCCATCACATTTTACTGGTTCATCCAGCATTTCATTCTTTTTGTAGCCAACCAGTTAAACAATTACGTAATGATTTTTGAGATTACATATGAGAATCGAAGACAAAAAAAGACTGTCCCCATTACCTTCCTCGGCACACTTTAATCAAAACGGACCCTTCGAGGTAAAAATCCTAGATCTACCACCAGTAAAAGCAGCACACATCGTCAGACAAAAAAAGCAGAGCTGTTCAAACTCCTCGTGCGCATGCAGCGCAGCGGACCAGACACTTCTGTGACTTCATGCGCTAGCCACTCTCAGACAACAAAGGAGTGTGTCTGGACAAGGAATACGTCACCTGCTGCGGTCAAGGTGCCTGTGCTGGAGCAACTGGGGAAACAACGACTCCGAGTGCATTTGACACCTCGACACAGACCAGACAGACACTTCTAATGCTTTCCATGCGCAAATCATTTTATTGTCCATTTCTGATTTCATACATCGCTGGCTCGTTAAACCGCTGTGTGTGGCTGCATTAGCATCATATTATTTATTTGAGTACATAAAGCTGTCATAATCCTTACGTCTGTCCATTTTTGACGCATCCTCTAACCCCTCTCTCCATGCCTTTAATCATCCCCTCATTCCCCTGCTACTCCAACCAATCGGGCACTTTCACTGGCTCATAGTGTAGCGTCACCATAGCAACAGCTGACGTATGCAAAAAACTACCCCAAAAGTTTTTTCCTTGTTTGCAAGAATGTGCATGTGTATGCATTCATGTGCATGTGTGTGTGTGTGTGTATGTAGTGTATGCATACATGTTTGTGGTTCGCTTACGGTATGCGTGTTTGTATACCTCCTGGTGCTTTTTTAACATTTAAACAGTTAAATGTCCTATTAAACAATTACTAGAGATGCACTGATGTATCGGCTGCTTATATTTATTTTTTGATGAATTTAAAACCATCTGCATATCAGCTGTAGCATGAAAAAGGCTAATACTGATGATTTTGATTAATTAACTGCGTTCAGGCACTGAGTTGTATAATGTCTGTTGCATAATCCAACACTTTTTATAGGTAAAATAAAAAAATACTCGTCAAAACAAAATGAAACCAGTACAAAATATAGCAGGGCTCATCAATAGGGATGCCCGATGGCCTGGTGCCAGTCTGTCACTGTCCCGATCGGCCCAGTGCTGCATCTTCACAAAAGTTTATCCTTTGCACGTGCTTTTAAGCCTTGCTAATTTAAATATTTAAGCACAAGAAGATGTGAAAAAGAACTCAATTTGGTACTCACTGTGAGATTAGTTTGATGTGCGCACACATCAGAAACGTTCGGCGGGGAAGCTAACGGCACCACGAGATCTCGCGATATTAAAATGTGACGAGATTTCTCTTTGAGGTGAAAAGCTGACTCGATGTCGCCATGACGAAGCGTGAGGATGAAATTAGCATAGAATTGCTTTTTAGAGATTTTTTATTTAATTCAGTAGAATAACGGTCGTTTCAATTGTAGTCTGCTCTGCCCATCCAGCACGAGCTACAGTCGCACAGAAGGAATCGCAGTTCACTGATCGCGTGACGAGAGGAAGGCGAGATGACTGACAAGACCATGGTGGAGAATTTGTTACACAACAGAGCCTAAGCATCTGACAAATGTCTTATTTTGTAAAATACGCGCTCAGAACCGCCACTCCCTATTCACAGAGTAGCCTACGTGCGATCGCAAATTTGTTTTAAGTTAAATAGGGATTATATTTATCTCATACAACAGTTATCTTACATTAGATTACATTATTCAACTTCTGCACCTGAAAACTGTTAGACCTACGTGAAAAGCACTGTTTATTTCATATCTTCATATGTATGTTGGCCTGTTACATTTTAAATGGATCCAATCAATGTTAAGTGTAGATGATTTGATGATGCAGCAATAAACTAGTACACCTTAATACATGAGTTTTTGAACTTTGCTAATTAAAAACATGATCAAAACAAATCTTTAATGACAAAAGTTACATAGGTATCAATATCGGAATCATCCAAAAATCCCAAACAATTACCAAATGTTTTTGAGATTACAAATGAGAATGAATGTGTATGCATGTACATGTGGTTTGCTTTTTTAAACAATAAATGTTCCTTTCTAACAACTGCAATGACAAAGACTGGTCAAGAATAACCTAAATCACTCAGGCAGCCTGTTTGTACAGTTACTAACAGTGCACGAGCTCTTTGCTTTGTTATATACAGGTCTAGTGTCCCTCTCCGTCGTCAACATTTCCTCCTGTCGTCTCTTATTTGTCCGCAGCCTCATCCGACGCTTTCCCTTCATCATCTTCCTGCTTTGCTTCTCTAGATTCGCCCTTGCCATTCCTGACAGTGAGGAGAAACACCTCTTTCCCTGTGTCACTCTCTCATTCTCATCTTCCTCTTCACACCTCTCTCTCTCTCCTCATCCTTTTCTCCCCCTCTATCCCTCGTTCCTCTCCTTCTCGTTCTTTGTCCCTCGATCCGCGCAGCCCAGAGTTGCTATAGAAACCGATCTATTTGAAATAAAAGGGAAGGAAAATTATTTCTCGCTGGTTTCTTCTCTTCACCCCCTTTTCACTCCTTTCCCGGCCACCGCTTCTCATCTTCTGCAGGATTTATAGAGCTAGATTTTAAAATTGTTTATTTGCGTGAATCGCATTCAGGGCTATTGTTGCCATGGCTACTGTGGGAACATTGACATAATATTACATACAGTGACCATGGCAACCTCAAGGGTCATCAGCAGAGTGCTATGCTAATGCTTGGAAGGACTGTCCACTTCCAATAGGCCGAGGCTTGAAGTATTACCTAATACCTCACAGACGTCCTTTCAGTGCACTAAATATTTGGCTTTCCAAACAAATATCAAGAGGCTGAGAATGCCAGATGTGGTGTGTGTGTGAGAATGCATATGAGGAAACGCACAACCTGACATTAAGCTCGCTCTCAGAAGCTGTTTCATCATATGCCTTTTATTTTATGACTTTGACGTACTTTGATGCAAAAGAATGGAAAAGACTTGTCATTAAAAAGCAAGCGCTGCACTCAACTGTGGGAATCTCCTTCAATGCCGATCTAAAGCTGAGCTATGCTGATGAGTAACTAGCCAAGAGTCATAATGTCTGATTGATGTTTACACGCTCTTAATGCATTCATCAGTCGCTTCAAGTCAACATGAAAATGCCGTTCACAACCATTTTACTGTACTTCAGCGTTATTCCCAAATAAAAAATAAAATGCATTTACGAGAAGGGTTGCAAAGTTCTGGGAAATTTCAATGTTGGAAACTTTCCATGGAAATGAATGAGAATATATGGGAATAAATGGAAAATGTGTAAAATTGCATGTTAGCCTATAACAGGGAACTTAAATTTATAGTTAAAAAAACATCTTGCAGCATTATCTTGGTTAAAACAACCAGATTTAATGCAAATTCAGCTGAATTTCTACCCGGCACATTCCTCTATCACATGCACACAGCAAACTACTTCCTGCAGGGCTATTAAGGCCATACCCCTGGGGGTATACGAAATATGTTTATTTTATTCAACATTCTTGCTTTTTTGTTGTTAAATGACAGAATCGATTAAAGTCAAAAATTTCATTTTTATTTGCATTATTTTTGCATGCATGTCTGCTGTTTATATTTATGTTTGTATATGATACAGTTTTTATAAATTACCCCATTAATTCCATTTAATTCCTGTTAAGTTTGCAACTTGGAATATGTCCGAAATTCCCCAGCTTAACTTACCATGGAAAATTTCGTGAACATTTCTGGAAATTTACCACATTTAAAAAAAAAAATTCAACAAAAAATTAAGGCAGGACTTTATTTTATCTATTGGCAATAGAGCGTTACAATGGACTTGGTAATAAAAGTACCCCCCCCCCCAAAAAAAAAATTGTTAAGAGTTATAAGCCATGGACCAAACCAACCAACTCTTAGGGTGAATCACAACATTACAAACTTTGATTTGAAGCAAAATAGTACTTGAAAATAGGACCAAACAACAAAGGTACAAGACTGAACTGAACTGCTTTAGTGGAAGAATCATGAATAATGGAGGTAATTAAAAGGATTATATAAAAATAAAAGAAGTTGAAATGTTGGGATGTTTACTTCCGGGATGCGACTGCTGCGAGACGGGTCGTAAAGGTTCACAGTGGCTGTGTCCGAAAGCTAAAAAATGCTACCTCAGCAGACAGGATACAAATGTAGGAAGAAAGCAACAAGGCACATCCGAATCCAGTGAACGTGCCACATCCCATATTGAGATACCTTCACCTGAACGATTTTTGAAAGTAACATAGATGTATCCTTCATGGCCTTTGATATCCCAAAAATCCTGTGCGTTCTCATTCCGTGACAGTTGAGCTAAAAAATAAAAACTGCTTCTGAAAGTTGCGGTTGGTGGTCAGTTTGGGTGTACATCAGGGTGCAAATCACACAATGGATACATACAGTGTATATATATAAATATTCATATAAAAACGCAATTGATTGACAGATAAACAGCACACTCCTATATTTCAGTGTTCTCAAGTTGTGGATATTTTCAGCAAACAGTTTACTTTGTCCGTTCAGTTTAACAGCATTAAAGGGGGTTTGTTATCATTCAACTGAGCAGTGTATGCAATTTAAACACATTATGTTTTTCATCCATGCAATAAAATGCACATCCCTGAATGAGCGCGGTTTTATAGCGTATTTAATTCAATAGTTATGGTAAAGATAATGGTACGACACATTTCAGGGGTGGCAAAAATCACAACGTATCTTCATATGTACTGATAAAGCTTCTTTTAACGGTTACTTTACACCCTAAAGTAATTCGTAATTATCTTTTGGCACATTACTCCGACCCGTAGATACCCACACTTGACCGCTGCTCTCTATTGATTGGATCGAGAAAAGTGGAAGTCACACACCAGAATGGAGACAAGCAGTTGTAGGAGAAAGGTTGAATACCTATTTGTTTCAAAAGGTGGAGCGCTACCACAGTTTAATGAAAAAATACTGAAACAATTTTTTCCGGTAACACTTTACATTCAAGTTCAATTTGTTAAAGTCCCGCTGTAGTCAATAATGATCCGTTAAAACTCATCTTTGATCACCAAAATGACATATTTAAATGTTTTTTCCTTAAAAAAAAAATTGTCCTGCCTTAAAATAGCTTGAATGTAATTCGACACCCTTGCCTCATTTAGTATATGCGGTTCTATGAATATGCAAATTAGCCCCGCCTCCACTCACTCACACCAGTGATTCACTCGTTGACGATCACACGTTGACCCGATTGGTTACAAGGTAGTTTGTGACGTCAGAAACACCAGCGATTTCAAACCGCGTTTTTGAGACTGTTTTTGGTTCACTGCCATTTTAAGGAGAAAATACTCAGCAATAGTGTTGACTTATGAATTTGCACATGGTTTGTCTTAAAGCATATTAAAAACACCACATAGACATATAAACAACATTAAAAGCCTGATTTTCACCACAGGGGGACTTTTATAGCATTTAATAATCTAGATTAATGCTAATTTATACATTTACACTACCGCAGGCCTATTAATGTATTATGAAAAAACATGAGCTAACAACGAACAACAGTAAATATATAACATTAGCCTTAATTTAAAAAAAAGTATTGCTCATTGTTGCATTAATTGAACGTTATTGAAAAAGTGTAAACTTTTCTTATTCTATTTTGTATTAACTTGCACTAATGAATGCTCCTCAATAAGCCCAGAAATATATGTTAGTAAAGTCAAAGGGTCCATTTTGGTTTCCCATTGACTTCACAATGCATCTTTGTATTAAGTCAGCACCGGAACAGCTAGCATTTTAACAGCTCTACATTTTGGTCCACAACCTCACTGGGTGACCGGTAATAATGCTTTTTGATGCAGAACGCCTCGCTGCCTCCCCAACTGTGAATGGCTTTTATTGCGAGTCGGCTGATTGGCCGAATTCGTCGATCAGCCCTCCCTGATTTGAAAACTTCAGAGAACGAGAAATGACATCACCATCATCATCAGCCACATTCCAATGCAGTGGGGGAGGGGATGTCTGAAAAACTCCCCCCCCCCACACACACACACACACACACACCAGAGGAGAATCTCATCAGGGTCTAGAGTACAGAGTGGCCTCTTCATCATGCGCTCTCTTTAATTCATGTGCTTCTCCATCTCTCTCTCTCTATATCTCTCCCTCTCTTTTTTTCATCTGTCCCTGTTTCCCTCTCCTATTCCGTGACCCCTCCCCCTCTCCTCTGACTACAGGAATGCAAGAAACACATCTGGAACTTATTAGAAAGAGGGAAGGGGGAAAACGAACTGGGGGATGGAAAGAGGGAGAAGGGAAAATTGAGAAGACTGAGGGAGTGAGGGACGACAAAAGAATAAAAAGCAGAGCGAGGGCCAGAACAAGGGGCCACTCGACAAAACCATTTCTGGAAAGAAAGACATGTGCAATGCAGGAGCTAAGGCACAATTTAAAGGGATAGTTCAGACATTAATTACAACATGTCGCTGCAAACGCGTATGACTTTATTTTGTGAAAGTCAATAGGTGACATTTTGAAGAATGTTAGGGTTGTTTTTTGTCCATTCAGAATGGGAACTGGAGCTTTCAAACTTTAATAAGATAGCAAAAACACTGTAAAAGCACCATAAAAGTAGTCTATATGGCTCATGCATTACGACTGAAATCTAACCTTTAAAATGCATGAGTTGAACTCGAGATCATTCCAATTCATTAACATTCAGCTGAGTTTTGTGAACCGAATCAACTGATTATTTGAAAAGAACTGACTAGATAAAGAATAAATGACTTCTCTCACACAAGTCGTATGGACAACTTTTATGGTATTTCATGGTGGTTTTTGAAGCTTGAAAGCGCCAGTTGCTATTCTTTGTGGTTGTATGGGGAAAAAATGGCTGGTGCATTCTTCAAAATTCCCCTTTAGTGTTCTACAGAAGAAAGATTATGACATGAGAGTACATGATGGAGGAATTTTCAGATTTGGTTAAGCTATTCTTTCAAACATGACAAAGTAACGCTGACAAAAAAACACAATGTGGATGAATGGAAGGCTGTTCATCTGAAGGGAAACATGGCATGTTCAAAATCGTTTCAATGAGATGGGATGTGGGAGCCCCTAAAAGAGGCGAGGGGGGTTCAAAGATCCTCGTCTAAGCCGGGCCTTTGAACTTTTCCCCCCTCACATTCATTGGAAGCAATGAGAGCAGTCGGGCATGAGTAACAATGCCTTTCTCTCCCTCTGGCCTAAAGCACACCCCCCTCTGGTCCCCCCTTCACCCATCCACCCCCCAACAACAACAAAAAGAAAACTTAAATCTTTGTCAAGTCAGTGCCTCAGCTTCACCCACCTGTCCCCAGGGCCGTCTGCTCTTACAGACTCACCTCCAGACTAAAACTACATATTTTCAAAATCCACTAATCCACTGGGTTGCCTGAACGATAAACTGACTAATCGGTTTCAAAGTCGTGATGAAACAAAAGTAGGGACAGATCTGTTCCTCTGCAATGTGACGCATGTTCAAGTAAAACAGATTATCGAGGGGGAAAAAAAGTAGGATAGGGACTTGGTCTGTGGAGGTGCAGGGTTTAAGCGGACTAAATGATTGGACAAGCCCGGCATACGTCACCAGAGAGAAGTCTATCGGCATTCTGATTAAAAAATACAAGGTCAAAATAAACAGAGCAATTCCAATCTAGGGCCCTTACTCATTTAAAAAAATGAAACGTACATGGATGAATCATTCACAATAAGATCAATAACTTGAATTTAGAAAATATTTGGTGAAATTGAATTGCATGTTGACTCAATGGAAGCCAAACATCATTAGGTTGGTTTCAGGTTTACTTGACACTGATCATACGCATTTCTTAGGGGTCCACTGTCCACACGGGAAGCTTTAAAACAATAGATGGAGCACAACCGAATAACGCAAGGCTCTTGATGCCCATATTTAAGGCAAGACACCCCAGGTGAACAGGGTAAAAAAGAAAGTAACTAATAGATATCCCCATATTTCCTCGGTTGATTGATTACATCATGATTTGCAAAACATTTTTTGTATTATACGTTTTCTGAAATGTTACATTTAAATATGCAAACGAGGCATTATCTAAATAAATATGCACTAATTTGTATACATTTCTAGAACAAAAATCTGAACATTAGATAAAGCCATTTCATTTTTTTTTTTTACATATTAGAGTCAGAGGGGATTTGGATATCGTTTTATCATTCCATAAATCAGAAAAAAACTGTCAGCAGACAGAATTATTATTATTTTTTATTTTTTTTAATTTAGGAATCAAATGTTGTATAAAATCAGGAAAATGATGTATGATTAAACCCCTCTGTACAAAACTTCAGAATATAGATAGTGCAGTGCTGGAGAAAATCACATGTACTGTAATTGAAATCTACAAAAGCAAATAGATAAAGTTCTACCAAAGATTTAAAACTTACGTGTATTTTGGATGCTTTTTTCAGCTAGTCAGAAAAAACTTTATGAAAAGCCAAAAAGCACAAAATCTTAAAATTGACAGATGCGTGAAAAAAAAACTGTAGTGCCTGTAGTGTCTCGCCTTAAAGGTTCAAAGGTAAAAAGTAGGCTACATTTATTTCTTTTAAAAAACAAAAATTTTTAAATGCATTGCTCATGCCAGGATTCTGCGTGCCTGCCAGCGATTTCGATTATTACATTAAATGCACTAGAAATAAATACCCTTCTATAACAAACAGGTACAGACAACAAACCAATTCCTCAATCTGATATTTTCTTTAAGATCATCCAAAAATGAAGATTCTGTCATCATTACTCACCCTCATGTTGTTCAAAACCTAAATGAGGATAGTTTGAAGAATGCTGATAACCAATATGAATTCCATTGAACAGACAAAAAAAGTTATAATCAAATCTCAAAATATCTTGTATGTTCTGGAGAAGGCATAAGCTGAAAGTTAAGTGCTGATACTCTTCCCCTCTGCAGAAGAAATTTGTGTTTAGAAACAAAAAAGATGAATCAATACATCACATCACTGACACAAAGAGCCATTGGTTGAATATGCAAGAAGAATGAAACCAAAATGTCAATCTCCAATTTAGGTTTCTTACACAAAACTATCATATGGCTCTAAAATTTGGAGAAGAGCACATAAGTCTCACAAACTACATGTATGGTTTGTTTATGGTGTTTTTGGGGCTTGATAGATCCCGTTGCAAGAAGATTCTTTCAAAATTCTTTCAAAAAAGTGTTCAATGGACAAAAACAGCAAATGGGTTTAAGACAACATGGGGGATAGTAAATGAAACGCTTTGTGAGCTTTCATTACACACGGAGCAGGTGTGTTCATGTCGCTCACTGAGATATACCTTCAGTTGTATCCCTGCTCAAACACACCTGCCTGTAATTTACACGTGAACCTGGAGTGATTATCTGGTTCAGGAGAGTTTGATTAGAGATGGAACTCAACACAGATATCCATGAACAGGAATTGCACAGCTCTATAAGGTAATGCGTGGAAGAAAATAAAGTAGCTTCATTTATTTTTCTTGATATCTTAAAGCACCCCTATTATGCTATTTTAAAGGTTCCTAACTTTGTTTTGGAGGTCTCTTACAATAGGTTTACATACATCCAAATTCAAAAAACACTTTCATTTTCTCATAATATACGTAACATTTGCACATCACCTCATTTTATAGAGTCTTGTGATTGGTCTACTCTGAACTCATTGGTCAGATGGCCCAGTCTGTTGTGATTGGTCTACTCTGCTCTGATTGGTCAGATGGCCCAGTCTGTTGTGATTGGTCTACTCTGCTCTGATTGGTCAGATGGCCCAGTCTGTTGTGATGATTGGTCTACTCTGCTCTGATTGGTCAGATGGCCCAGTCTGTTGTGATGATTGGTCTACAGCTTACAGCGTGTGTGTTGGAAGCGAAATGCCCATCACCATATATGAACTTCAGCTCCGGATCTTCCTTAGCACTTCATACACAGGGATACGAACAGTAACGATGAGTCAGTTTTTCCATATTAATCCGAGTCTTCATTTTGAAGTGCATTAAAGTGGATTCACAGCACTGAAAACTGCGTATTCTCGATATGAACAACACAAACCAAACTCTTCCAGTCTCAGCTACAACTAGCTGTCTTTGAGGGTGAGGAAAAGTAGACATTGTTCATGGGTATGCAATTTTTATTCTTAGTTATGTAGGTTTGTAATCGGAAGTGAGACTGGAATTTCTAATGACTCGTTTCAGCAGTTCAGAATCGATTCTTTCTTTTAGGAGACAATAACTTTATTATAATTCAAATTTAAAGACTTTTTACATTGACAAACAGCTATATTACACACTACATGAAAGATAGTATTAAAAAAAAGCATAACGGGGGCACTTTAACCATAAGAAATACCGATACAACAGGAAATCATGCTGACACTGCACAAATGTAGAGAATCTAGAGAAAAAAATTTATAAATCCTGCACAGTAAAAACACAATATCAAAGTATGATGTAGATTAAAAGTTAAAAAGTTATTTGTTTGTAAAAGGTTAAATTTAAAGTGAATGTAAAGTGTGATTCATGGGTCTGCTGCATGTTTTATTTGAGGTATTGCTTCTGAAAGACTCCGGGCTGCTATGATGGAGTGGGCCTGATGCTTAAACTCACATTACAACGGCTTTTCACTGTACAAATTATGGACCTCTTCATTATACACGAGTGCGCAATGCACAAATATAACAACACCTGACATGTTTAAGAATGCCTGACAAACCACAGGGAAAAATACACTGCTAGGGTAACAAAAAATTCAATTATCCACATATTACCTGGACAGAATCTGCAACTTGGTCTAATTTCTAATGCATTACGAAAATTTAGTGCACCATTACAGTAAGTGCAGATGGAGTCGTACTCACTTCAGTCAATTCAGCAGGTTACTATGCTTCACAATGTGTGCTTAATCTTGACCTATATTACTACGCTGCATTCAGTGTATCATTGAACAGCTATTTAGAAGGACAATGGCTGTATTGTTGTGAGGTCATCACTATTGTCTCTGCTAACCTTAGAAAAGTCATTACAGTTTAAAAGAGGAATCTGAAGGGCCAATTTACATGCAAAGTCATGTTGCTTTATGAGCTGAGGCGTCTGAACCGATGATCATTTAGAAGTACCTTAATAGTAATACATTCCACCTTAAGACATAATAGCAATACATCATTACAAATGACATCAGCGAGTGTGCGTTACTGTACAGTTGTTCCAACAAAACCAATGCAGTCAACTTGAAAATTCGTTCATTTACTCATTTTAAATGCGTGTAAAATTCTGCCTTTTGTTTTTCCACAGACAAATGGACCTGGAACAACACTGAGGTTGATGACAAAATGAACACATTTTCATGTTAGTGTGAACTATCCCTTTAATGCGTAGCTACCTGTAATGCACATTGTACCTTTCATTCATTCTAGTGAGTCATTCTGCATTCTGCTTCATTTTATAATGGCTTTAAACGTTGTGTGATGCAGAACAAAGCCATGTCTGTATCCCTGGAAGACAAATCTCCCCAGATCTTGTGGCATGCTGACGTTCAAAGCACCTGAGCCTGTCTTCAAAAGGTATTTCTCGATGAATATGCATCTTTTTGCTTTGATTCTGGACCTTATGAGAATGGGTTACATCATTCGTTACCTTCCTGGGACAAAAACACGCCCCTCACCTATGATGGAGTATGTACCTGCTCTCTCCCTCTCACACACACGCACACATGCACAGTGTGTGACAATAGGGAGGGTGTCCGCATAGGCGCGATCACGGGAAAAGATGCTGTAATCTAACAGGTAGAGCTGTCGCCTAGCAACTCGCTGGATACATTAATTCAGGCGCACCTGGATTTGCACAATGCAAAACATTAATTGGCCATGCGATATGCAGGGAAAATTCTGTGATGAAACGTGCTTGACTGTGAGAGTCAGACATGATGCGCAGGTGCTGAATTACCTACAGGAGCCAGAGGGAAGAAAACGAAGTGGTGCGTTTCTTTATGCGGGAGTCTGTCAAAGAACCCCCTGCGTGCGTGTGCATGTGCGCGCGTCCTCAAACCTCTCGTCTACTTTGTATTCTCATGACGAGAACACGTTTGACGGGAGCGACCGCCGTTTTTCAGTCTTCCGCACTGGCAGAGTTTTCAGTCAACACGTCATAGGGATCGAACGAACGACATCACCGTTAACTTTGCGCGTGGAACGCAAAGGTCACGTTGCGCCTTGATGACCGGACGGACACGAACGCTATAAGATCCACAGACAGTAGCCTACATCTACATTTCCCTTGTTCTCCCATTTCTCTATCATATACTCTCACACATTAACAACTTTCAGCTCGCGGTTCATTAAGCCGAGTCTCTTACCTCTGTGGAAACTCAACGCCAAACTCAGAAGCAGCAGCAGTCCATGCATGGTTCAAATCTCCTCATGGGGAGCGTCAAAATCCCTCCAACGGTGGATTTATAATCCTTCCATTCACGTGTTGTCTGTGTATTGCCCCTTTTGTCCCCCCTTCGATACTTTTTAACGCATTTCTGGTCGTTTTTCTTCAGCCGTTCCTTCTTTTGCCCTCCTCTCTTGCGTCCTCAACGACGCTCCGGTTTCTTATTAGTAGCACATTCCTTGTTCATCGCTCTCTCTCTCTCTCTCTCTCTCTCTCTCTCTCTCTCTCTCTCTCTCTCTCTCTCTCTCTCTCTCGCGCGCGCGCGCACGCTCTCTCACTCTCGTGTCAGCAGCTGCTCCCTCCCTTTCTGTTTCTTTTCAGTGATGTCGAATTCATGAACGTTCTCTTGAACAGAATCTTTTCAGTGATTCTGATGAATCGGTTCGCTCACAAATCGAACGGAGTCTATCCTGTCGGTTAACTCGCTGACTCATGAATCAGAAACTTCCTTCTCGATTTCGGATCAAAGAATCATTCGAAATTTAATTAGCTTTTTTCCATTTAACTTTTAGAGCGTTACGAAGAGGTTATTTGATGAGGTTATATGTCATTTGTCCGATCCGGGTTAATAACTCACCGAATCAGGATCGTGTAGGTGCCTTTTTTGTAACGTTTTTGTCTGAATAATATTACTCTATTAGCCTATATTAGCCTACAATTCCTCCGTTTAAAAAAAAGAAAGAAAAATCAATTGTAAATTCATGTCCTAGTTACACTTAATGTTATCACATTTTCCTGGTTAAATAAACATGTTATATACACTGAACATAATATAAACATGTACATACAATGTAATTAATGTTCTATTTATTAAAAGCACGTTTACATTTAGGCCTATTCTAAAATAATAACTAAAGGTAGTAAGAATTTAAACAATATAATTTATTCTATTCAATAAACTGTTCTTTAGTCAATTCATTTTCGGATTATCAGTCATCAGCTCGGTGATCATACAGATTCGTGATCTGATCACTGATCATAGACACGAAAATGTAGGCTAATTTCACCGAGCTGATTGCTCACTAAAACCCTCCATAGTCATCATGTTTTCTGATTTGTGACGTGAACCAATCACATCAAATCATAGCTTGATGGAGAGAGACATCGCATCCTCTCACGTGACCTTCCCTCCTTCGTTCTCAATTAATTACCCCCCACTAAACCCACCGCACACATGAAGTGTGTTCTAACATAGACTGTAAAAAATAGGGCTATAAATCAATGGGCAAAGAGAGATGTTGCTTTTGGACAGTGTTACTTTATAAAAACGAGTGACTTTCACATTTTTTACTCTTACATTTAGTAATATTTATGTTGATTTTTTTTGTAATATGAAATATTTTCTATTTTTCTATTTTTAAGGAGGCACTGCCAACATTGCCTCCTCAGAGGAAACGCCCCCTTTATATAATAACTTAATAAATTAAATTAAAAATAAATGAAATGGCTTTATTGTAATTTTAGTGTATAATTAATCAATTATAAATTAATATTAATTAATATTTTCCAACGTGGAGTTTTATTGGAACATTTAGCTATTTTTCCCTTTTATCCATTGCCTACATGAAATTAATCCAACAAGTAGCCTATATAACAGGCCTGTAAGAGGTTAAACATTCAGAGTAGTTTTTGACCAATTCAATCTGAATCCAAGAGTTTGTGTTGTAGCCTTATAGCTACAGGATAAATAATACTTATTCAATACAGATTTTTTTTCTGAAAAAAAAAAAGGTTTTGACAAACCCATTTACAAAAAAGATCGTCTATAGCCTTACAGAAAGAGCATTCTTTTCCTCGATACTTTTTTTTTTTACGCTGAACTGTTTTTGAATCGGTTCATTGAAACGAACGTTCGAAAGAACCGATTCTCGGCACTGAATCGAATTCTCCATCACTATTTCCCTTTGCCCACCCCAGTTCAGTTGAGTTGCCCTCCCTCTTCAGAACTCCAGAGCGACAAAGAGAACAGACCCCGCGGGGCGAAGAAATAAACCTTCTCTTTTCTTCAGCGTATCCTAAGATTGGACTCGCGTTTTTTCACTGTGCGTTCAGCCCTGTTGGAAGGAGACGGACTTTAAGGGGCAAAATGTTGACAGCATATGCATTATTATCTCACTTGATAATATGCCAGTACAGATGGAAAACATAGGAGCGCATTAATTTAAACGTGTCTATGGATGCAATTGCAGTTTGGCAGTGGAATAATATTTAAAATCGCTGGACTGTCAAATATGAAAGTTGATTTTCGTGATCACTTTCAGACTTGAAGTTTTCTGAACGTATACTTTGTTTGCTCTGCCATCTGCTGGACAGAATATCAACTAATGGGCAGAATTTGAACTTGTGACCAAATGACAAGGAATATTAGATTGGACTGATGATAATGTTCTCATTATAAACTTCTTATAGGCTATTTTCAACCCAGAATCAAACCTCAATACAAGAAAAAATTTTGGCCATAAAAATAACCCAGATCTGGTGCTTGAACTTGGCTACTTAATACATATTAAATAACGCTCAATGGGCCCATTAAAAGAATTCAATTTAAATCACGTATTTACCTCTGTCTCAACAAACACACCACACAAAGAAACATGTTTTTTTGATGTATTACAATTCTTTCAAATAAAATTAATAACATGGCATTATGAGAAATGTGTTATGGGATTGAAATTAAGGCATTACATGTGCATATTGTGAAGGGATTGAGAGAAGAAATATTGGGTGTTAGAATTTTTTTTATAGTGTATAGAATATACTAATATTCTTCTTAAATATTTCTTATTCTTACATAAAATATATATGTTTATATATATATATATATATATATCTATATATAGCCTTTGTTTGTTTGTTTTTAATGTACAGCACTTTGAGCAACCTTGGTTTGTATCGAAATGTGCTTTATAAATAAAAGAAAAGAAGAAAAGAAGAAGAATATTTGTATATTAATATATTAACATGGCCGTAATATTAAAAAGCAATTTCAGTTAAACTCATTTTAAATCGCTGTTACCATAATGTTAACCTGTGTGTACATTTGACAAAGATAATTATCATTATTATTATTTAGCAAATCGTAGCATTTTTTGCACACCAACCAAAACATTTGATGCATGTAATTTTACAGTGATTAGATTTTTATTCAATTAATCAGTCCATATAAAATCTATTTTTTTTTTATCCATATAAAATCCATTCGTTTTACATTTATTACTTACATATTATATTCTGCATGCTTTTGGTCAACGAACAGAGATAGGAAGCTGCCTTAAACTATTACAGTCACATCCTTTATGTGCACAAAAGGCATAATAAAAGCAGTTAATATGCCCCATCCAAGAGCTGCACTGCATCTCTGCCGGGACTCGAACCCGGAGCCTCTGGATTAGAAGTCCAGCGCGCTATTCCATTGCGCCACAGAGACCGAGCCAATAAAAGTCGATCAGACCCGCTTTAGTGACACACTGAACAGCGAATGCCTTCAGCATCCAGCAGCATCAGGACCACTGCCGCCATTTTGGTTCTCCACGGGCGGCCAGTAGAGGGCGCTCCAGCGCAACTAAACTGCAGCTCTGAACCAACATGGCGGATTTTATGTATCTTAAAAAACATTTACTTTTAAGACTTTAAATTCAAACATACACATATTTATTACGGTTAACATTTTCATAAAACAAAATTAACAAAATGACATTTCTTATATATATATATATATATATATATATATATATATATATATATATATATTAAAGTTATTATAAAAATAATATTTATACAATTCTTTTTGTAGCTTTGTTTAGATTGTAAACCGTGCAAAAACACCAATGAGCCCATAAATGCAGCTTTAAAATCAAGCATGGAAAAGTTCAGAAAAGGTGTGCAAAAAGTTTTCACGTTCCATGAATATTTTTGGAGTGTATTTCTATCGAGCTATATTAATGGTGTTGATACTCATGTCATCCGCTGGCCTCTGGATACACCGCTGGCTACATATACAAGGTAATCAGATCCAACCATCCTGCCACAGTAAAGTCCGTTGATTGCTTTTCCTATCTTCACAATACATTCATCGATAACAAGTCACTGTCGTCTTAGGAAGAGCAATTTACTGGCAACACATAGCAACGTGAGGTCGAAGTCCATTCAAAACAAGGGAGGTGGAGCCTGGATTCATTGTTCATTAACAGATGGCCCAGATGTATGGCCCATAAACAGACAGCAGGAGTTTGCTCCTCCTCCTTGCGTAGACATAGTCATGTCAGTGTAAGTTTTGAGTGCACCCTGAGTCCATCCTGATTTACTGGATATTTACAGTCATCAGAAATGGTTATTTCGGCTTGTCTGGCACATTGTTCGTGGATAGTACAAATGGTGTGTCAGTTTCAAGTCTTATCCTGGTTTCTACGATTTCTTCAGTGGGGACATACAGTCTGACCGATTCAGGAATCTGGTGGTGGGAGAGATTAAATTGAGAATATTAATATAATAATAATAATTATTATTATTATTTTTTGGTAGCACTTAATCTTACAGTCCTGCTAGCCCTAAACTTAACCCACGTAGTTACCTTTTATCACCCAGCAATTTCTTACATGAGTACACAGAAAGTACACATACGTGTATGTACTGTAAAATAAAATGCAACCAATATTTTTTGTAAATCTGAGAGGTTTTAAATGAATGAATGGCTGGCTACACAATTTACCTGTATTTCCTCTGTGGTTATGATGTTGTTGTTGAACATGTCCTTAAAGAAAAGTGTTGGCTGTGGGATTTTTGGGAATATGATGTCTTTATGTCTAAAGTAAGAGAAACAAGTTTGAGTTTCAGTTCATTTCAGGCCTCACTAATCAATGGATATATTCCGTTCTTAAAACATGATAATCATAATATACAATAATATTGTTTCATATTTGATATTTTCAAATCAAAGAGCAGAACAATGAAAATCAAACATTTATTACCTTCTGAGCAGCACAAGAGAGACTAGCAGGACACAGGAAACTACGAGCGGGATTATAATGATAGCCAGCAACGCAGGCAAGTTCGGGTCACTGTTCTCCCCTACGAGAGCACAAAGAAAAACATTCAAGTTCATCTGTCAAACACCAGAGGATGTGAAGCAAGTAACCCTACACACACTGCCGTTCAAAGGTTTGGGGTCAGTACGAGGTTTACACAAAAATATGAAACAGCACAACTGTGAAGTATGAAAAGTATGATTTTTGAAGGAATTAATCTTGCAGACCCCAAACGGAACGGTAGTGTATTCATGTAAATAAAGTGGACTATTAATATAAAAACATGAAAGCCTAACTTAAATCTGTCCATCACATAAAGCGATCGAGTCTCCTCAGAAAATTTGAACAAATTCATATGAATTAGTTTTATGATCTCTTTTTTTTTTTTTTTTTACTTTTTGAAGCGTCAAAGTGGTAGATGCGTAGCTGTCAATGGAGGGACAGAAATCTCACAGATTTCATCCAAAAGATCTTCATTTGTTCCAAACATGAAAGAAAGTCCCATGACAAAACGTTAGGTAATTAATGATAGCATTTTAATTTTTGGGTGAACTATCCCTTTAAATCTGTCACTCTAAACAGAGAGTGGTGATCATTGTTGATTATGACACAAGGTCCAGACGTACCATATTCCACCTCATCACTCGCATCACTCTCTCCTGAACCACAAACACTTGAGAAGAGGACTCGCACACTGGCTCTGTACTTGCAGGCGAGGTCATACTGCACTTTATATTTCATTGTGTTGTTTGCAGTTACATTCTGTAAACACAACAGAAATATGTAGGATCAAAAAAAAAAAATTCTGGAACTTGTTTAACATGACATTATGTGCTCCACTACAAGGCGCAGATCTGCTGAAATAATGCTTGAAATGAATGAACATGTTTAAATGAACACTTTCATTTTCCATTTCTGCTATAGTCTTAAGCATCAGAAGAGTTTTTGTATTGAAAGTTGTAATGAGAAATGGCGAGAATCTGATGCTGTATTATTAAACATAAAGGTACAGAACATGGTTTACCTCATTGCACTTGCTGTATGTGTACTGGTAAATGTAGCAGTCATTTTGAAACTCTTTTGAATCAGATTCTTTTGTTTCAAATTCGAGGTCCTGCCCGACTCTATGGATTTTCAGTTGAGGTTTGTTTAGTTTCACTGCAAAATAAGCCCCAAAAAGAAAAAGAGACTATTCATTAGTGTATGTGTATGTCTATTTAAGCAAACATTAGAAAAACTGGAAAATGTAGCTCATATTCTCTAATGCAGTTATTGCAGGATAAAATATTCATAGTTTTCAGTTATGCGAATGGCGCGAAGACCTGGAGGGCAAAACATCCATAAAACTGCAGAACGGACCTGAAGATTTAGATCACCTCTCAAAAGAAGCAAAACTAAAATATGTGAACAACAGTTTTGGGAACTTGTGACCCATTTGGAGCACCTGCTGCAGAATTTCAATCGCTAAAAAACAGCAGGACATTGTGAGACACTTCATGTGAAAAACGCTTTAATGTACTAAAACAGTGATATTAAAAGACCACTTATTGATGATGCATATTATATAGGTGAGCAGATACGCTAAATGGATGAGTGTTTTCTTTATAATAATTATCTTAGGAAAAACGTTTAATGAGAAATGTTTTTACGTTTACATTCTGGGTTCATCTGCTTGCCAGTGCATAGTATGCATCATCAATAAAGTGCATCTTGAATTTAGTCTTGTAATTTCACTGTCTTACTACATTAGTATATAGTACAAACCTGGTAAAAAAAAAAAAAAAAAAAAAACTTGCAGGCAATGGTTCCTTGTTTTGCCCTCCAGGTGGGCATTCCTATGTGAGTGTGACGTCAGGTGAAAACCATTAATAATGTGCCATAATTGAGTAGCCGATTCTGTGAAAAGGTGCATGTTTACCGCATTGTGCTGGAGGTTTCCCCATGAACGCGTTGTTTACAGGAATACCATTGTGAGTCCCATTGAACAGATAGTATATTTCCATTATGTTCTGGAAATTTTCATGTATGATACATTCAGACTTCATCGTATCATCAGGTATACACTTCATTATTAACTCATTCACAGGTAGCCTGAAACACAAGTTCACAACCGATTCATGGATGCAAGGAACTTAAATGACAAATGAAAGGGAAATATGCAAAAAAAACAAAAAAAAACAAAGGAAAGACAAACAGAAAATGACATACCAGTAATAAAAACTGAGGTCTTGGACAACACCAGCAGGTTTCCAAGTGCACTTCATCCTGTTGTGGGAATATTCGCAGTTGTAGTCATTCACCAGCTTCACTGAAATAAATGTGCAAATTTCAAATCAGTGCTCAACATTAGATAGCAAAAGGGAAACATTTGGAATATGAATTTCATCTGTGGATTATGGAAGAGGTGAATCTTAGTGGTTGAGTTCCCTGATGTACTGTATTACAGATGCCATTGTACCTACAGTAAAAACCAGAAGAACCGTACCGATAAAAGTAAAATGTGCTGCTATTCACCTGATATTCAGCCTATTTGTGGTCGACCAATATGGGGATTTTTTAACAGCGCAAAATTGCCAAAATACAGTATGTATATCACATCACACTATTTAACTTAAAAATAGTAAATAGCACATGCTACAGCAATAATGCACTGGTTGTGTGCACTTGAAATTCCCATTTTCTCAAGTCAAGACCAGGCAACGCTAATTTTCATACAGTTTGAGTGAATATGACTTATATTAGACTTAAAGGGATAGTTCACCACATTTTTTAATTCTGTCATCATTTATTCACCCCCATGTCATTCCAAACCTGTAAGATATTAGATTCGTCATCTTCGGAGCACAAATTACATTTTTTTTAATGAAATTTTAGAGCTTTCTGTTCCTCGGTTGACAGCCTACGCAACTACCACTTTCAAGCCCCAGAAAGGCAGGAAAGACATTAAAGTAGTCCATGTGACTAGTCCTCAATTTTAGGAAGCGGATTCCTCTCTCTCTCCCTCTCCATCTCTCTCTCTCGCTCTCTCTCTCTGCATGCGCTCCGGGTGCGTGCGGCTGTGTGCACAGATAACGAGCGAGTCCCGATTTTCACCTCTTCTAAAAAATGTTTTTTTTTTTTTTTTTTTTAAATAATATAACCTGTTCATCTTTTGACTTTCTTCTTTGGTAAAATGAATCAAAGAATTCTGCAATCTGTAGGCTATCCATTAATTCCGCTACGCATAATAAAATAAATGTACTATACACACTATACATTTAAAAATATGATACCACAAATACTGTAAGGTAAGATAAACATTATTTATAACCAATATGTAATATTAATTATTATTTATAACCAATACATATATATAACCAATTTAACTACCTCAACCACAAGACTGAATAAACTAATAAACATACTGCTCATGATCATAATTGAGTCCACTGCTAATGAATCAATATTGAATGATTAAAAAAGGACATATGAGTGTTTTCCATCAGATAGTTGTCTATGGTGGCGAGTACCTGGAGGTGGAGGCAAGATAATGTGATTCGGTTGACTTAGGCCTCTGTCTCCACAGTTTTCAGGGTTTGTTGAAACGCTGATACACAGTCCATTCTCATTGGGGACATTCAATGTATGGCTCAGGGTTGAGACTTTCCAGGTCTTGGAATTATCTGGTACTTTCTTGGAACAGTCCTGTTGGTGAAAGTGGGTTTTAGCGTTAATTACTGACGTAAAATACAGCATGTTTGTACTTGTGTTCATTTTGTGTTGCTGTGTTTGTGCATTACTCCGTACTAAGAAAGCCTCCCCTTATTCCTTTCCCAACAGTAAAATAAAATTCCTTTATAAACACTCAAAAATTATTGTAATCTTTACTAGGCACCAACACATTAGATGGTTATATAAAATGTGTGAAATATATTTCAGAAACTTTTTGTGTTTAAATTAAATTTCAATGCAAAGCAACTGGTTCATGTTGAACAAGCAGTGCCTGCAGGCCTACAGACGGGCTCCAAATACACAAGAGCATAACCAAAAGTATTACATCATGTAGTTAGACAAACTTAAAACTTAATTTGGGGACAATTTGGGGTTTGGGGGGACAATTTGCTGAATCGGAAATGAAAAATCATGATCGATGTATCGAGTAAGGTAAGCTAGTAAGAGCCGACTGATGCTAGTCCTTGTTAGCGTGCCCGTCTCCCACACTGGAGTAGGACTGGTTACATTTGGTGCCGTGACCCGGATGGGAGTGAGGTTGAGTGTAACAGAGCTAATTTACTAAGAGCTGTGCATGTAAATCTCACTCCCCTAGCTTCAAGAGGTGCGCTAGAGACTGCGATCTCCCATGCCGGAGACAACAGTTTGAATCCTGCCCGGAGCAAGTCGAGTAAGACCGGTTATAAATCAATACAAGAGCCACAACCCACACCCATCCAAATCAGATTATCTGTCATCTGATGAAAGCTTGGTGATATTTGTAACCTTGCATTTTTTTACAATTGCTCCAACATGTACAAATTTCCATTAGTTAACATTTTATTTGTATGAAAATCATCAAAAGGAAGTACTAAGAGTAAGTTGCTCACTGAGGGTTTTATCTGGCATGCTACCGCCACCACAGAAAACAATGACAGACTCTTAAAAGTAAATGAAATTAGTTATTTTAGTACTTGGCAGAATTATTAGACTAAGTACTGTAGATTAAGAAGGTCTTTATGTCGATTACATTCCCTGTACCATAACAATCAATGGGGAACACAAGAGGAAATTAAAGGGCTTTAAGGGAAAGGGTTGCCAGGGTTACATGGTTTAAACAGTAAAATGAAAAATGAAACTTAACATGTAATACGGGGAAATGACAAACACAATGTAGACTTTGAGTTTAGATTATATCTGATCTGATTTTCTTTTATTGACTTAAATTCCAGTTCAGCGTTTGTTCTGTGCCTCTCAGGCTTGCGTGAAATACGTTCCTGCATATTTAAGTGTGCCTGGGTCACTTGTGCTAATCCGTTGTTACTGTTTCACCATTATACCATAAACCCAACCATTAACATAACCTTATCTCTAAAATCAAGTCTTGACCCCAGACCAGGAGTGGCCGTCGGGAGAATTCCCAGTGGGCCGCTCATAAATTGGGAAGGTAGTACCACCTCGACAAAGGCAGTTTCACACGGGACACGGAAAGAGGCACACAGCGGCAAATCGCATACTCTGAGAGAAAAATGTTATCCGCATAGTCCTATCTACCATGTACAGAAAAGATCATAGTTGCAAAATAAAAGTTTAGGTGCTTTATATATGTTTATTCTTGTTTTTTTTCCCCTGTCAAAATAATGAAAAACATTTTTAATGATCCGTCTGTTTTTGAAAGTAAATAAGTGAACATTTTTTTTGAGGCAATCAATCCTTCCTTACAAATAAAGAAGCCATCAAGACAATATCAAGGTGTTTATATAGTTGTGTAACATGACATTTCATAGATGAGCATAGTCAGACATATTAGTGTCTGATATTCATTTTAATTTATTTCACTTTTTGTGTGCAGTATTTTTCATCTGTGCCTATTATTAAGTTTGATTCTACAGGTCCTTCTCAAAAAATTAGCATATTGTGATAAAGTTCATTATTTTCCATAATGTAATGATAAAAATTTAACTTTCACATATTTTAGATTCCTTGCACACCAACTGAAATATTTCAGGTCTTTTATTGTTTTAATACTGATGATTTTGGCATACAGCTCATGAAAACCCCAAATTCCTGTCTCAAAAAATTAGCATATCATGAAAAGGTTCTCTAAACGAGCTATTAACCTAATCATCTGAATCAACTAATTAACTCTAAACACCTGCAAAAGATTCCTGAGGCTTTTAAAAACTCCCAGCCTGTTTCATTACTCAAAACCGCAATCATGGGTAAGACTGCCGACCTGACTGCTGTCCAGAAGGCCATCATTGACACCCTCAAGCAAGAGGGTAAGACACAGAAAGAAATTTCTGAACAAATAGGCTGTTCCCAGAGTGCTGTATCAAGGCACCTCAGTGGGAAGTCTGTGGGAAGGAAAAAGTGTGGCAAAAAACGCTGCACAACGAGAAGAGGTGACCGGACCCTGAGGAAGATTGTGGAGAAGGACCGATTCCAGACCTTGGGGGACCTGCGGAAGCAGTGGACTGAGTTTGGAGTAGAAACATCCAGAGCCACCGTGCACAGGCGTGTGCAGGAAATGGGCTACAGGTGCCGCATTCCCCAGGTCAAGCCACTTTTGAACCAGAAACAGCAGCAGAAGCGCCTGACCTGGGCTACAGAGAAGCAGCACTGGACTGTTGCTCAGTGGTTGCATGTCATTCGGAAATCAAGGTGCCAGAGTCTGGAGGAAGACTGGGGAGAAGGAAATGCCAAAATGCCTGAAGTCCAGTGTCAAGTACCCACAGTCAGTGATGGTCTAGGGTGCCATGTCATCTGCTGGTGTTGGTCCACTGTGTTTTATCTAGGGCAGGGTCAATGCAGCAAGCTATCAGGAGATTTTGGAGCACTTCATGCTTCCATCTGCTGAAAAGCTTTATGGGGATGACGATTTCATTTTTCAGCACGACCTTGCACCTGCTCACAGTGCCAAAACCACTGGTAAATGGTTTACTGACCATGGTATTACTGTGCTCAATTGGCCTTCCAACTCTCCTGACCTGAACCCCATAGAGAATCTGTGGGATATTGTGAAGAGAAAGTTGAGAGACGCAAGACCCAACACTCTGGATGAGCTTAAGGCCGCTATCGAAGCATCCTGGGCCTCCAGAACACCTCAGCAGTGCCTCAGGCTGATTGCCTCCACGCCATGTCGCATTGAAGCAGTCATTTCTGCAAAAGGATTCCCAAGTATTGAGTGCATAACTAAACATAATTATTTGAAGGTTGACTTTTTTTTGTATTAAAAACACTTCTTTTATTGGTCGGATGAAATATGCTAATTTTTTGAGACAGGAATTTGGGGTTTTCATGAGCTGTATGCCAAAATCATCAGTATTAAAACAATAAAAGACCTGAAATATTTCAGTTGGTGTGCAATGAATCTAAAATATATGAAAGTTTAATTTGTATCATTACATTATGGAAAATAATGAACTTTATCACAATATGCTAATTTTTTGAGAAGGACCTGTATAATGTGTTGCTTAAAAAGGTAAGTAAGCTATTGTTTTGGGGGGGGGTTTAACTTGAAAAAATAAAATAAAATAAAAGGTGTGTGTGTGTGTCTTGGAAATTAAAATCCTTGGATGAAAATGGGCCCCACCCCGGCTCTGTTTGACCATCAAACAGGCCTTCAAGGAGTCTCTGAAAGTGAGGACTGGCCAAAATGTCCTACTCTCTTTGTCCTCACTTCAATGGTCTAAAACTCAAACTGGTCCTCACAAAGATACTTGTACAAGTACACACACACACACACACACACACACACACACACACACACACATACACACACACACACACACACACACACACATGTTGTGTTTTCATGTTTTATAGGGACTTTCCATAGATAGACATATTTAGACAAATTTGTATACTGTACTAACTGTATATTCTCTCCCCTTAACACTAACCCTACCCATCACAGAAATATTTCTGCATTTTTACATTTTGAAAAAACATCAGTTAGTATGAATTCTAAGCTTTTCTAAGCTAAGTTTTCCTCATGGGGACCATAAAATGTCGCAAAAATATATTAAATCTTTAAATTAACTGATAGGTTCACATACTTTCTCCAACAATAAAGAAATTAAATGATGATAATAAAAAAAATATAAAAAAATAACAATTGAATACATTTTAATATTATATTATTGATCACATAAAATGAATAAGCTCATGACCACATAGCGATATGAAGAAAAGTAGGCTAGTTCACAGAGTTTCTATCGCGACTGTAGCCTATCTACCGAGGGAAAATTCTTCTTTGAAGAGGTGTCTCACCTGAAATTTATTCACATGTACAGTGTAGTTCACTTTACAGTAAGGATCCAAATCCTCCGGCTTTTCCCATGTCAAAGTAAGCCTGAAAGGAGTTTCCCATGTGAAGTTCAGATTCTTCGGAGGAGGGAGCTCTAAAACTTTAAGCAAAGAGTAACAATAGAGGGGGAAAAGAGAGAAATATAAAATAAGAACAACAAATGAAACTACAACTTAAAGTGCAAGTTCAGACGAGAATGTCTCTGACGTCACGGTTTCGGGAATTGTACAGGATATCCCGCACGCGCTGTCATGAACACTTCAGGCAGGGAAAAGCGTTCCAAACAAACACACAACATAACACAACATCAGTAGACCCACCTGTGTTCTCAGACCCGACGAACATCACTGAGACAGAGAAGCAAATCATCAGGGATATATTCCAAAATCGATACATTGTGTTGGCTGTTTGCGTAAAAAGTGTAAAATCCGATGTGAAATCCTGTAATCCCGTTTTGATATGTGTTAAACGCTACATTATTTATTGTAGGCTACCCGTAAGTGCTCGTAATCTTGCTGGACATAATAGCCTAATTCAACAACAGCAAAGTAAAGTCACGTCCGTCAGCCTCGAGCTCGAAACAGAAGTGCGACTGGAGCTTGGACTGACACTGTAGGCTATGTCAGACTGAAGTGTGTGTGTGTGTGTGTGTGTGTGTGTGTGTGTGTGTGTGTGTGTGTGTGTGTGTGTGTGTGTGTGTGTGTGTGTGTGTGTGTGTGTGTGTGTGTGTGTGTGTGTGTGTGTGTGTGTAAATATGCCACTGAAACTGAAGTAGTGTGTAGCCTACGTGATTCCTGGAGAAGTGTGTGTAAATATGCAACTGAAACTGAAGTAGCCTAGTGTGTAGCCTACGTGGTTCCTGGAGAAGTCCTTAAATGAGTCACACACGTACACACTACTTCGGTGGCATATTGCCTTAATACGGATTTATCTGCTTCATGTCGAGTTAAATTATGAATATCGTCCCTGTCGACCTACAATTAGAGAATCGTTTTGTTCACACCAAAGTTCTCTCTCTCTCTCTCTCTCTCTCTCTCTCTCTCTCTCTCTCTCTCTCTCTCTCTCTCTCTCTCTCTCTCTCTCTCTCTCTCTCTCTCTCTCACACACACACACACACACACACACGCACGCACACGTACGTTGTGTTTACAAATGCTGTATAGGGACGTTGCGTAGACAAAATGATTTTTATACTGTACAAACTGTATATTCTATTCTTTCCCCCATTTTTACACTTTCAAAAAACATTACTTATGATTTATAAGCTGTTTATAAATCCTGTCCTCACAAGGACAAGATATTGCCATCTTTGTGGGAACATTTTAATTCCCATAATCTAGGTTTTGCCAGGACACACACACACGGTGACGAAAGAGGCTTCGAGTGCATCGGGATATAGATTTAAAAAAAATAAATAGAGATGAGTAAATTTTGTTTGTGTTTACAGCAAAACAGTACACCCACATATGACTAAATAAATACATGCAAATATAAATAGGCTACATGCAAATAATGGTACTTTCAGGGAAAGGCAAAGGAGACAGTTCTGAACAACTGATTTTTTTAAATGAACTTTCTCAATAATTGATTTTTGTTGATTTTAACCAAAAAATACTCTGAACTCCAGGTTTAAATCAATCAATAAAAAAGACAGAAAGGGATAATATTTAGGATTATCCATTTTGATTTTTAGTCTTAAATAGTCAACCCTGACACCGTAACTTTACTGAGCTTTCGATTGCACAATGTAATTGACACTTATAGATTCCTGTTAGAATTAAATAATCGAATGTTTAAAATCGTGAAGATATTTAGCTTGAAATGGAGTAGCCTAAATAAAGGAATTGGTTAATACCATTTTAAGTAGCCATTGTTATTTGTACATTTCTGAAACTGTAAACTCTGCATCGACGCACATTCATGCTAAAACCACAACGTAAAAGTCACTTATTAACGCTTTAATTTTCAAACCATTCATTAAAAAATCATTGACAAACACAAGTTTTCATGACAAGAACTCGTTGTCGTCAACATCTGCAATTTCTCCCGCTGTAGCCTAGACAACATTTAGGCCTAAAGCAATGTTCTTGTACAAATCATTGTGCAAGACATCACTGTCATTTTGTCTTTGATTTAGTTGTATGATAAATGACTGTGACCGGGTTTGGTCATGACAGTTAACCGTTGAAGCTGATCATGTACACATGTCAGATAATATATGAATCACCTCCAGTGTCTCCCAGAAAGCAGGTATCAACATGAATTGTGTTAAATGACATCTTGGACATAAATTAGATGGAAATGAATTTAAAAGATGTGAATGCAATATAATTACATGTTTAATGTTTCCAATGCAAAGGTATCAATTTCTCTTTGAAATAAAATAACAAATGGAAACCTGTTTTACTGACAAGGGTCACAGATTTGATCAAACATTTTTTTTTGTGTGTGTGTGTGGTTACCCACAGTGTGTGTGTGTGTGTGCGTGTGGTGTTTAAATAAAGCAGCACAGTTATGGGAAAACAGCTCAAAATAAAACCCACAAAAGACTTTTTTGTGTGGAAATATTTTGTTTATCTTATGAACTACAGACCACAGAGGAGAAAAAAAACATTCATTCATTATATGCTGACATTACTTGAAGGAAATAATGAACGTGATCTTCGGAAGTAGCAGCTTGTCTCATGCTATCCTCTTTCTAGAAAATTCATTGTCCATTGATCAGAAGATGACTTTATTACTAAACTAGTAATTGCAGACATTTAAAAGATGAAAACTGCTAGCAAATACTGCTATGTCAATACTGTAGATGTTTCCATTCTCTCTCTCTCTCTCTCTCTCTCTCTCTCTCTCTCTCTCACACACACACACACACACACACACACACACACACACACACACACACACACATACACACACACACACACACACACACACACACACACACACACACACACACACACTTCCTAAATAAATCTACATATCCTCTGTTTGCAATTTGCATATTCAGTGCAGAAAGGTCTGATTAGTATTAACAGCATTGGATAGGTTGTGAATCATATCTGGATATCAATATCTATGCTGTTACATTCTGCATTATATCATTCCTGCCCATAAAGTCAGTTGTTCTCTACCATCTGGGGTATGCATTCATTTTAAAAAGCTTTGCATATATATATTTATATTATATCGTTTTAACTCCAGATGGATGCTATTTCATTTACTGATGGAAATGATGCATATCAATGATCTTAGTTGAGTCTTACAAACTTGTAGCCAGTCAGTAACCACTGTGTTGAAGTCTACCACTGAAAATAGGGAAGAGGGACGGTATGATTTGACCACATACAGTACGCAACACTGACCTCTCAAAAAGCCAACCACGTTTCTCTCAAACAACACAACATTCAGTTTGCACCAGGCAACAAGCATAAATAAGGGCAAAGTAGACAAAAAGGTCAATTAAGGTCATGATTTTGTTCAGTGAACAATTCAATGATTAAAAAGTCAAATTTTCATTGTACCATTGTTTTTTGACTTGATTACATAATTCAAAAAACTATAAAAATAAAAAAATCGTACCTTCCAAATATATGTATACAGGATATAAGTTTGTAATGTTGTGATTCACCTTGAAAAGTTGGGTTTGTATATATAACTGTTTATAAATGAATTTTTTTCTAGGAGAAAATGAATGTGGGCATTGCGCTCTACTGTTGTCACGCTTATGGTTTTTTACAATGGTGAATTTCATCATTCAGTACAAACATTCATCTTTAGACTTTAACATCACCTGACATTTCCAGAAAGTAAAACTGTCAATGTAAAAGCCATATGATATGGAAATGTCCATTTGATCTTTGGTGTGCTGGGTGATCTACACTGCACGTTTTGTTTCCAGTGGAATCCCTGCAATTTAAATGGACAGTTTGGCTGGGATGAAAAACTAGATTGTACAACACAGAGAAAATGGGCAAATACAGGCAAAATGCAATAGCATTGGTACCGCATTTTACTTAAATGAGACATATTTCCAAGAATACGAAAAAAAAAAAATCATGAAAATGTGTCATAGAAATGGGTGAATATATGGTCTATGGAAGCCCAAAAATCATGCTTTGATAAATCATAATTATGACATACTAATGATACTTTTTAATCTCATAATGACTGGTATCTCATAAATACAGAGTCCCTAAAGGTACATGGTGATTGAAAAAATATGAGATGGGAAAAATATATTTCAATCTCTGAGAAAATTAGTTTGCTCTCAAAATGTTTGAGTTCTTTGTGAGAGAACGCAAAGCATTGAACTATTTTTTCCATCACCATGTCCCTTTAATGGCTCCGTAATTAATGCCATAATTTAGACTTGTTTTATTTCATTATTATGGCATTTTATGTCAATTTCACCTTTTCTTAAGTCATAATTATGACCTTTTATGTCCGAATTATGATTGACCAAAGCATGATGTTTTTCTTAAGTGGTGGAAATAAGCTTCCATAATGATCAGAGGCTAAAGGTTGAAACAATTAAAAAAAGCTTGGCAATGTGAGCCTAGATCGAGGCAAACACGTCACATGAGAAGAGTGGGAATGTTTCCTTTCAAATGAATTGTAAAAGCAATGTGTACTGGTTGTACACAACAAAAACGTGGCAAAGACGCTGAAACTCTTGTTCTCTGATGGGATGCTTGTTGAAGGCCTGGAATCTTGATTTGTACATTCAGTTGTGAGGAGAGCTGATAGGAACGAGCATCAGGTTCTAGATCAGGTGGAGGTTCCGCTGATCGCATGGAACACATGGAGAGAGTTCTGCAGCAGGGAGCGCATCATATCCTCCTGGAAGATCTGAGTGACGGGAGATGAGAACAGGATAAGGATTTCAAAATGTGACGGATAACTGGATTCACGTAATTAGCTGATGACATGATCTCACACACACACACACGTACAATTATACAGTATATAATCATAGGATATACAGTAGCAACTGCATGCACAAATAAAAGAAAATAAGACAAATACTTTTGGCAACAAAAGCGGTTACCTAGAACTCAATCTTATAGGACACGGCAGCATAAGGAAGAAAAACAGACACGTTAGAAGCGGAAGAAGTAATAAGAGGACAGCATTAAAAAAGAAGAAGGAAGCACTTTATAATCAATTACTTTGGTTAAAACTTTTGAGGACTTGTTTTAACCAGTGACTAAATCATGTTGCACATTCTCATTTCCAGTGATAGTTGATTGTTTAATATTAATGATTATACATTAGGCCTTAGTCACACAGACGAGGCGCTTGCTGCAATTCTGCCAGTCTAAACAACCGAGTAACAGGGGAAGTCATTTCATTTTTTTATTTTTTTTTATTTTGTTTGTTTATTTAACAGGGAAAATACACTAGGCATTGTTACACATAGACAACAGATGCCGTGTACATAGGGCATATAGAGTAAAGCTAGAGTAAATCTATTAACAAAGGTCTTTATAGAACACTATCATGTTGTGTCATCATGAGTGCTTCTCTCACTGTGCAATACAGAAAAATTAATGCATACATTTATAACTAGCAGGCTTGACTATTGTAATGCCCTCCTCTCTGGTCTACCAAAGACTACAATTAATCAACTACAATTAATACAAAACTCTGCTGCTCGAATATTGACAAAGACCAAGAAGAGAGAACACATTACACCTATACTAAAATCACTACATTGGTTACCTGTTAGTTTTCGTGTTGATTTTAAAAATCTTTTATTAGTTTATAAGGCACTGCATGGACTTGCTCCAGACTATCTTTTAAAAATGCTTACAGTTTATAAACCTGTAAGGACTCTCAGATCATCAGATTCTTTACTTTTAACAGTACCACACAGTAGAAGTAAAAGATTTGGTGATGCTGCTTTTAGCCGCTATGCTCCTCGTCTCTGGAATAATCTTCCAGAAGAAGTAAGACGTGCCGAAAATATAAATAGTTTTATGTCTAAATTAAAAACATATCTTTTCAGTTTGGCCTTTTTATAAAATTTTATGATGTTTGTAATTTAATGTTACTCATTTTTTACTTGTATTTTGTATTTGCTTTATATTTTTGTCCCTGTAAAGCACTTTGAACTGCATTCAATTGTTTGGAAAAGTGCTGTATGAATATAAAATTTGCTTGCTTGCTGTGTTGAAAGGAAAGGTGCTTCCAAGCATGGATTTAAAATAATGGTTAAAGAGGATGTGTGTGTGAGTGTGTGTGTGTGTGTGTGTGTGTGTGTGTGTGTGTGTGTGCGCAGAATAACCGTCTAGGGATTAAATTGCATTAAATTAAATCAAATTAAATTTTTAAAACTTTGTTTTAAAAATTGGGTGGGACGGGAGTGTGTGTGCGCGGGGGTAGAGATTGCTGGTTATACAGTATCAGAAATGTACAATAATAAATGCACAAAAAATAACATTATGATGACCAGAAATTAATTTCAGTAGTACATTGATTTTAATGTATTGACATAGAACGCATGTTTAACGTGATAGTTTCATCTACTATACTACAATAAATTGTTAATATCTCGAGTATTTACACAAGTGAATAAATATGTAGATCTGATTTAAATATTAATTTGTCCTAATAGTCTGGTGGTAGAATTTTTGTTAAGCGTGCCAGAGGTTCTTGGTTCTAATCTGCCCTCGTATATTCTTTTTTTCTCATTAAAACCAAAGATGTTCATCAGCGATTGTATATCAAGAGCAGGGACGTGTTTGTGTGCATTTTTCTTTGTGATTTCACCGGAGAGAATCCAGTCTTCGCAACAGCGTTAAAGGGATAGTTCACCCAACAATGAACATTTGCTGTTAATTTACTCACTATCAGGCCATCCAAGATGTAGGTGACATTTTTTCTCCAGTTGAACAGTAAATATTTTTCCTGTTATAAAATAAATGTGGTCCTTTGAGATTCTTATAATGTAGGTCAATGCCTACCATCATTTTAAGAGTCAAAAAAATATATACAGGCCAAGAAAAATGAATACCCGTGAGTTCTGACGATACATTGAAGCCTTATAAAGCGAAATGATCAGTCTGTGCAAGAAACTGAACATTATTTACAACATTATTACCTGTAATCCAAAGCCTCGACAAACGGTCCTGAACGAGCTCAAGGCGGTCTGGAGCGCGAGCTTCCTGTCGCATAATGACGTATGTGCGGGAGCGAACTCACACGCAAGCTGACGCTGTTTGTTTGCTACAGAGAGTCACTGTGGCTAGTGGTTTTCCAAAGTTACTAGCCACTCAGCATTTTCACTGGCCACAATTTTGACATCGATACAATGGGGAAAAATTACCATAAAGATATTTTTAATATTATCTCATGATTTGGCAGCAGGTATATTGGCTGCTGTCACTTTAAGACCTGACGCACGGATCCATTATACTGTTACACATGCGTTTTCTTTCTCAACTGTTGACGTTCACTTAAAACATAACTGACTGTGTTTATGTGAATACTCAACAAGACCGGTATTTTGACATTATTTTGTGTGTATTTGACTGTTTACGGCAATTAGCAGCGAAAAATAACTCAATTTAGTGCTGAGAGGTGGCTTTATGTGCAACACTTTGGGGGTGAGCAAAACATCACCAGGAATGAGTAAAATGATGTGCAATAAGTGTAATCCCACACCGAAATTCAAACCCTGTAACACCAACGATATTCATCCAGAGCAAATGAAACGAGTGAGTGAGGAGAGGCGGGTTTGTGTGTCACTGCCTGTCAGAGATGAGAGAGAAAGCACAGCTGGTATCGTGTATCTATTCTGAGGAAAATGAGAATTGGAAGCGTTTCAGATATTTCAACATCGATATGTATCAAAAAAATCTATATTTCTGACAACACTATTGCACTTAGTTTATTATTTCAGATGCCTTTTTAAAAGACAACAATTTAAAACTGTTTATATTATAAATAAAATTCAACCCGCCAAAGTGGCTAGTAGGAGTGACTGTGCTACACGCCACTGCTGAAGTCCACCCGTATACGGGTGTTAATGTCAAGCCCTGCTTGTGCTTATCCTACAACAATATATGCGTGATCTCAATCGGGAAGATTGACTTTTCATACATTCTCAATGTTTCCACACATACGTCATCATGCGTCAGAAAACTGCCACCGCCATGCTTCACTGCGAGAACCGTGTTCTTTTACTGATGTGTTCTGTTGTTTTTGCTCCAAACATACCTTTGACAATTTTGGCCAAAAAGTTCAACCATTGTCTCATCAGACCATAACTAATTTTTCCACATGGTTTTGGGAAACTGGATATATGTTTTTGGAGTTTATCAGGGCTTGGATGTATTATAAGCCGGTCATACACCGTACGAATTCTTCAGTCATTTGTGGTTTATAAAAATATGAGATTTTTTTCTCTCTCAGGAGAAATCGTGTGGAAATCGCTGATGCTTGTACGGTCGCGGCTCGCATCGTGCGAGAGGAATTACGAGCCGAGCCGACTATGTCACGAGCACCTCCCCACCTCCTGATCATTTTGTACCGATTTTGACCAGCGTATAGTATGTCCCCTATTGCCAAATCATACACAAGCACGTCACATCGGCTAGATCTACGAATGTTCGTTGGAAATATTTGCCATCAGGATGGATCATTTAAATCATCGATCTGGGCAGCTTTGAGCAGATCTTGAGGGTCTTATCCAGTATTTGAGATGAAAACCTTGCCGATGTAGCTGTGTTTGCCGACTGATGAGGCCACTTATTCCTTTGCACTGTCCATTTAGTTGTCATCAGCGGAAAAACCTCTCTCTACATGATTACGTGTGTATGTTCACTATGTGTGTCCACTAACTTGGATGGGTTAAATGCAGAGGACAAATTCTGAGTATGGGTTACCACCGTATTAGGCTGTTACCACCGTAAAGAGCTGTTGCTCTAGGCCTCCTGTCAACCTCCCTGACCTGTTTTCTCTTTGTTTTCTCTTTGTGTGTGTGATCTATTCTTGATAATGTCACTGTTGTGCAATACTTTCCTAACTTTCTGATAGCAGTCTTCTTTACTGTGTTCCATGGCATATCTAATCCCTAGGAAATGTTTTCATACCCTTACCTGAGTGCCACCTTTCAACAATGAGATACGGCTGATGCTTCGTAAACTCATTTAATTGGAAGTTAAATAGAGACAGATATGTACTATTTCACATGAGCTTGATGATTAGTTAATGGACTACTTGCACAACTACTTATTACAACTCGAGAGTTTCCGGTCACAGCGTTCAGCGCACTCACATACATGAGAACGCAGATTATTACTACGTTTTACGGCTGTCAATTGATTAAAACAATGAATCATTTTCTTTGCTTTCACAAGAATTATCTTGAACCTGCTGAAATGTTCCTATATATTTATTTTCTTTCCTACTGTGCATTCCGAATAATAAATAAATGTTTTCCCACTAGCCTGCAGCAGTCCAGCGCTCGTCTTCTCATGAAGTGTTTTTCTCTTACTGATTATATTACGAACCTGTTTAAAAACTTTACGTTTTTAAACTAATTTCACTGATAAAAAGGATTGCTTGTGTGCGCTGGTGCTCTTATTACAGTCTTTTAAAATATTTGAATGAATGAATGCACGGTGCATGGCTTAAACAAATGTTAAATAATTAATTAACCATTCTGGGCATAAACATGTAAATTACATACAGTAAAATGATTGACAATGATAAATGTCGCCTTTAGCTTTTGGCTTGCTTAATTGGGGACATTTAATATATCATCAACAATATTATTGATCTGCCTGCATTGACACCATTATAAGAAAACTGAACTGAGCCGGACGATGACATCACTGTTTTCTCCAGAGCGGCTATATATACAGTCAGATCAAAATTTATTCAGACACCTTCAACATTTCTCACATTATCACAGTTTATTCGCTGTCATTTAGAAAATGGTAATAAAATATGACAAGAACTCAGAGTTATCAAATCAGCTGATATTTCTCTGGTTTTGGCCATCCTTCTGTTAGATTCTCACAAATGAATTAGGTTGAATAGCTGTCAGTTTTCAGCTGTTAAATTTAAGTACACAATTAGATGATACCAATTTAGGTCAACCAATTACCAATCAATGCTTAATTTTGTTCAGTCTGTGGTGTAAAAAGGTCACATTAGCAAGACTTAAGAAAACATGGTCAGGTCAAAGTGTCTGAATAATTTTTGGTCCCAAATTTTTATAAATTTTACTGGTAGTCCACTGTATGAAGAATGTTACGGTATAATATGTCACAGTTTACTTTATTTTGCTATCCTCACTTACATAAATGAACTATAGTGTCCTGCACCCGTTAGTAAAATATAAAAAACTATATCTGGTGTTTGAATAATTTTTGGTTTGACAGTATAAATGAACTAAATTAATAGCTTTTTTACAACAAAAATTAACTATCACTGAACTTAAGCTGGAGTATGACGATATTTTCTTCTAGATCTGCTGTACAGCCGAATCAAACTTTGTTGCATTATTTTCCTGTTTATCACTGTAAAGCTTCTTTGAAACAATCTGTACTGTAAAAAGCGCTGTATAAATAAATGTGACTTGGCGACTCAGAATGGCTTAGTTGGATTAAAACTTCACGTTCCGTTGAGTTTGGACAATTCTTTACACAGTAATCATCAGAATATCTCTTCTCCTGTCACTGAAAATGTCCAGATTTTTAAGTCTTCTTGCGAACATTAACTGGAAACCATGGTAATTTACAGTTCCATTATTTCCATTAAAAGTATTTTGAATCTTTCACTCTTAAAGTCTTCAGTCAAGTATGTAATCTCAGGGCACCATCTCTCCGGGATAACCAAGTTTACGGGCCAAAACAGATCAAACCTGTTGTTTTGTAATTGTCCCAACCTAACAAACCTGTCTGGCAATCACTGGCTGCTAGTCACGAGAGGAGGAACACAAAAACTAATTCTCGGGTGAGATCTCATTCAGTAAATTAGTTTTTTTGCTTGTTTATGGAGGGAAATGCCCAGTTAAAGTAGCTCATTTCCTGGAGTCTGCATGGACAAGAGAATAGACAGTACAGAACCACAAATTTATCTTAATTCAGTCTGTAATTGCTATAAATGCTATGTAGTACAACTGCAAAAACAATCAAAACCAATGCACAGGGTCCAAAAGTAGGGATGTCCCGATCAGGTTTTTTTGCCCTCAAGTCCGAGTCCGAGTCATTTGATTTTGAGTATCTACCGATACCGAGTCCCGATCCGATACTTACATAATACATAAAAAAGAATAAAGAAGAGAGAAAAAACAGATCCAGGATGTTCCTTATTTTTTATTTAATTCACCTTATTTTAACATTCAACAACTCTGTTAGCAAACAGAACACTTCTGTGAGGTAGCTTGAACAATCAAGTAATACAGAACATAAAATCTTCACTTTTGGACTTTAGTGCAACAGTAAATATAGAAAAAGTCTAATATAAAAACAAATAGCACCTTAACTTAAAATACCCGGCAGGCATGTAAACAAAAAATAAAAATGTTTTAAAAGTGTATAAAAAAACCAATGAGAATATATATATACATTAGGGGTGTAACAGTTCACAAAATTTGCGGTTCGGTTCGATACGATACAGGAAAAAGAAAGAAATGCCAGAGAAATTTCCTATTTATTAAAAGAAAAACTATTTTTAAATAAGTTTGAGTTCTCCTACATCTTGAAACTCTCGGGTTTATAAATGGGGGTAATCTTTGAAGGATGAACAAATAATATTTTGGTAATCACATTAAAAATAACATTTAAATATATATTTATAAAATATTTGAGTTTTGAAGTGCAACATTAAATCCATGTTCATTCACGGCACAATATTTCTCCTGGTTCCCACGTCATCGCTGTTTGATCTAATAGAGATCTACAGTTAATAACGGTGAAATTCGAATGCTTCCAGAGACTATTTATATAGAGACATGCCACTTACTCAATCCTCAATACAACTATTGAGTATATAGGGAAACCCCGTAACGCCAAAGATGGCGGTTGTATGCACATGTCCCGCCCCTCCCGCTGGAAAGCCAATCGTCTGCTTTTAACAGTCAAGCCGGGAAACATTTAAGCCTATCGTCTGGTTCCACTGACGCATGCGCACAGTTGAGGTTTGCGACAGAGGAAAATATGTTACCGTTTGAAAAGGCGGCAGATTTGATATGTAGTGTATGTGTGCGCTGTGTAAATATCAGACATCCCAAGTGTCTACCGCATATTGATAGCGGCTCCCTGATGCCCGCAAATTAGTTCAAATCTTCCAGAATCTAGAGCGAGCGAGCGAGAGCTCACACATACTGTGTTTCAAACCATGCCGCGCGCGCACGTCAGAGAGGGAGAGAACCCTTGTGCATGCGTAGTAAAGTATAACCTGTGGGGAAAAAGGCGTTTTAAACCTTATTTTGGGGCAAAGTCATCAAACTTTTTCAGCGGTTTTTATCATATTTAACTGCTGTTTCTATACATGCAGTTTTTATGTCCCGGTGACCAGTGAAAGTGCAGTTCTGACTCTCTGCCCATTCATTTAGATAGGAGCCTGGTCTTGTTAGTCCGAAATAGCTGCCCGGAGCCGTTGCCAAGATGGCGGCCGAGTGGCATGACTTGCCTAAAAGGACTTTGATGCTTCTCACTAGATCTCGCAGCAATGTTATTACTTCAGTGGCGAATTCAAATGTTTTCTTCACTGGATCTCTTAGCACAGTGTCGCTTAATCTCGCGCTGCACAGATGTTGCTGGTCCGAACTGATAAATGGTCCGTTAAGCACAATATAATGAGTTGCGAAGTTTCGTCCCGCTTTCATTACGTTTGCCATTTGATGTTGTGCAACGTTGTGGTGATCGCGCCAGCGCGGATTTTGTCTGCAGGAAAAATGGTCCTAGGAATCGTTCGGTTTGTATGCGTTACGAACCGGAAGCCTCGTACCGAAACGGTTCAATAATTACGAATATATGTACCGTTACACCCCTAATTTACATATATCCGAGTCCTGATCGGGAGGCAACGTCCGATTCCGATCGAGTCTGAAACCACATGATCGGGCCCGATTTCCGATCGCGTGATCGGATCGGGACATCCCTATCCAAAAGCAAACTTGCCAATCAACAAGTGCAAGCCTTTTAACTTTCTTTATGAAGTGCATCATAATGCATGGTCTGACATTAGCGATAAGAATGAATATAATCAAAGAGTCATAGATCATCTAAGGAATCAAACCCTTTTTTGTCTTGTATAGTCAAATGACTTAGTGTGGCAATACATTACTGGGGTTTCTAGACCGAAACAAAAAATGAGGAACAAAAATCATGATGGGTGAACATTTTCTGGAGAAGTGGCATTTCACATAGAGACTGTCAGATATGTGAAAATGACGAGTGCTTTAATCAAAGCAAAAAAATCAGGTAATGTTAAAAAGACGTCACCGCCACCAGGATTTGAAAACTTTAATAGCAGTTTTAAAAGCAGCACACCTAATTACCTAGAAAGCATTTGAATGGAGTTTGGGCTGAATTAATTGCAGTTATATGTTTATTAGGAGAAGTTGAAAGAAGAACAAGAATGTTGTGCTGCAAGAAGATGGAAATGAGCGATGAAACATACCTGCTCGTGGATGATTTCAGAAAGTTCTTTAACCATGCTTTTGAAGTTAGCCTTTAGTCCCTCATGATATTCATACTGATCCTCCTTAATCAGTCTCTCATTAATGTCCAGAGCCATACTGCATGCACTGACAAATTGCCTGCAGCACATATAACCAAACAATTAGGCATAACAGAAACAATTTAATCAAGAATAAAGGGTAATCGTGTGTATAGTGTGTGTGCGCATGTATAATTTGTAGCACCCTAATGTGTTATTTCTAGCAAGTAGTTAACTTCAAAAGCTTCAGATGATTTAGTTTGACGTCTTATTTTATGGGGGAAAATTTGACTTGTATTACAAAAACAAAATATTGCTGTTTGGAGAAAACTAAAAAATGTAATATAAATGTCATCGAGAGTGCCATGACCACAAATTCCTGAGCCAATTCCAAGAATGAGATGCGCTGGTATGATAACAGATACGTTCATGCAACATGGCAAGATGATACATGTTAAATAAACACTGAGTGCAGTTGGAGGCTTCCTGAACATAACTAACTTCATCTTCACCTATTTTTAGAACACTTACTATGGTATTGAAATTAAAGTTCTTTGAGAAGAAAAACTTCCCCAGATGAGTCTTTTTATAACTTTTATTAAGTTAAGAGAATTCTGATAATATTTGTATAGATATCTCTATATGCTAATTCATAAATGCTGTATCAACAGGACCCCGTTTCCACTTGGTATTAAGAACTGGACGACACTAAATACAGGCATAAACGCATTTATAAATGACGGTATGAGTAGAATACGCATTTGACCGGATTTCTTTCATTAGGTAAACGCTCATGTTGTCGAATACATTCACAGCCACATAAGACCGTCTACTGACCTGATGCCTGAACAACATTATGAGAAGCACGAAAAATCTGAAAAGCCAATACATTTACCCGCCCATTGACCCTCTCCTCGAAGAGATCAGGACAGAAGTGTTTGAAAGTGGACAAAAGAGACGGATTAAAACACCAGGTGTAAACGTGAATGTGTCTCCCTCTTCTACTTGTGATCCGATCGACCAAACGTATCTTAAAACCAGGTGTAAACCGGGCCTTGGTGTTGGACAATTTACTTGTAACTGTTATTTTAGGTTCTTGTTACCAAACTATGCTATTTCCTTGTTATGTACCCACAGTTATCTGTTACCTTTCTAAGTTCAATAAAAACTGCAAAGGTAATACCGCATACCTGAATATTTCTTTGAGCTCCTTGACTTTCTTATTAGGTTGACCTGATTTGGATTCATCCAGGAAAGCTCGGGCATAGGCCATCGGTCCCGCATTCACCTATAAGCCCAAAAACGGTATTAGATGCATGAAATGATTGCGTGATAAACTATTATTAATGAACAGGGACTGTGACATCATGCGCAGGATATTAGAATTATAGGTAAAAATGTAAAAACTTTTGTTACATTTAATTTGTTTCCCTGTTACTGGGCAACAGGAATTTTGTTTTGGATGTAATTAACTTAATTGAGATTTCTGAGAAAAACTGTTGATATTTGAAATCAACTCAAACAAACACACCCCTCCCTTCATTGCTCTGCCCCCAAAATGCATAAACCCTCAATACAAGAGTGGATGTCGCTTTATCATAGCTGAAGCAAAACAATACTTCGCAAAAAAATAGTGAAGATGGCAAATGAAATAAAAGGAAGAACAAACAATGAACATACAGTACACAGGAGTAAATACAAGCAAGAGTTGGTTATTAGTTTCCAGCAACAGCTCCAGACAAACAATGACACTCAAAACTGTCCTGTTACTAGAGCTCACATTACAACAACAGCATATCTTGATTCTGTGAAACAGAGCAAAACCAATGTTACTCGCGTATGAAGCAGAAACAACGCAACTGTTAATTGTAATATTATTTTCATGATAACTTGAACATGATAACATATTTCTCACCCAATTCTCATTGACCTAATGCATGAACAACATTATGGGAAGCGAGAAAGAATGCTAAATGCAAAAACATCTCATTCTCATTGTTATAATGGGGGGAAAGCTGATTTTAATGGGGAAAACACAGCATTACAAATTATAATAAACTGAATTACAAAAAAAAAGCAATGCAATGTTTTTAAAAAGTATTTTTAAATCAGTTTAAATTGAAGGCAGTATAACAAATACTACCATGATGTATAAACACATTGTAGATAATATATAAGAGTTTTTTTCACAGAGATTAATTAATTAATGAGATTAATGACATTTCTTTTGGGGGAATTTTGGGGAAAATTGTCATAAAAAAAGCCAGATGCAAAAAAAATCTTGATGTTTTCTATGTTCATTTTAAAATGTAATTTATTCCTGTGATCAAAGCTGAATTATCAGCATCATTACTCCAGTCTTCAGTGTCATCTTTCAGAAATCTTGCTGCTCAAGAAAGATTTATTGTTATTTTGAAAACAGTTGTGTAATATTTTGTGGCAACATTTTTTTTCAGGAATCTTTGATGACCAGAAAGTTCATTTATTAAAAAAAAAAAAATTGTAACAGATCTCTTAACTATCATGTTTGATCAATTTAATGTGCATTTGCTTCTTAAAAAAACGAACTTTTGAATGGTAGTGTAAATAGTATGAAGGCCCAATGAGTCTGTAATGCATACTAGTACCTGCACACTAACACAGCCTTGGAGTTTGAGTTGAAGCGTGATCATGTTAACCTCCTGATTAGAGCAGAGCTTAGTGAGTTCTACACTCCTCTCTCTCATCTCATCTATTGCCACATCGATCGGCTTCAGCTCCAAGTGCTTCTCTCCCACTACCTCGATGCGCTTCTTTACGTAGGGAAATGTGTTGGCCGCTGTAGACACAAAAAACAAACACACACACACACACGGTGCGCTTTTGAACCCTCGACACAGACAAACACCACCACTCAAACAAAAGATAGTAATCATGGTCTAATAGAGGTACATCTAATCTTTCATCTATGACTGACTGTCAAACAGAGTCACAGAGTTCACAGGTACCAACGCACCTGTTGTCGCCATTATTGATTGATGTATGACAACAACTGAGTAAAGAGGCCAACTGAAAAGACTCATTATCTAAATGATAGGTTGCTCACGAAAGTTGTCACACAAGAACGTGTTAGTTTAAAGAATAGTAATGCTATTGGCCCTTGGGAAACTTGTCATTGCCATTGTTCATACATGTTTTTCTTAGTTCCATCAAATATTTACACAGATGTTATACAGTATTAAATACATGCCATTTAATTCATGTTATGAAGATGTATGCAACTAGCATGTAAACAATGATTATTAGGGTAACACACTGCAAAGTTTCAGGAGTGATAACTGCATTTAAATGTGAGAGTGAATGCCCTATATTATCATTCCATGCATGTATGGAACTAGAGTCACTTAAGAAATCTGATGAGAGAAACTTTTTGGTGTTTTGTATTTTTAACTCCACTGAACACTCCCTGTGTTTATAGTGTGTTCTGTACGCTTCTGTAAATGTCTGAACTAGAGCAGCTAAGGGGCGTTGTTAGCCCATGGCAGATTTTAAATTCACTGTAAACCACGTCTTCACAGGGCTTATTGCTTCTATAAAACAGTTATAATTATAAAACTGTATTGACCTTATGTTGGCCCGCCCCTTTTCAGCACTGTGCTTGTTGTGTTCTCTCTTCCGGTTTGTATTTCCACAGCATGAAGGAAAGATCTTACGGATTTATGAATGAACTGCTTGTTTTAAAATCTTCCTGGTTTACTGACATTTGTTACAATATCTGCTTCAAACATTACAATGCTCATGATCACTTTCGTTAACTCTATAATAAGTATATCCACTTCAGGTTGACTGATTTTCAACCTGCTTTGTATTGTTATAGTGTCGGTAGTAAATGAACAGTGTTTACTCCTTCTCCGTGTTAACTGGACTGAGAAAGTCCTGTTTATGTATCAACAAAACTCTTTTGACATCTCCATGGCTTTCGTGAAAACGACATATTGTTTTGTCCGTGGACTGTTGGATCAACAGAGAGTTATTACTAAAACAGTTATTGGAAGGGTAGGTTTATCCCTGAAAATTGTGTCATACTTTGTGTAATCTTTAAACAGCATTATGGTAAAAATACTATTGAAACAGCCTTCTTTGTTGTACTGAACCCACAGATCAGCAGTTTAGTTTCTTTCAGTTTTCCCCTTCTGTTTGGACTAAAACAGTGTTTATAATCATCCAGTTTGAAATTGACACTACAAACATGGAGGTTTTTCAGATTTTCTGTTGTGGCGGTGTTCTCTCCATATTTACGAGTGGCGCTAGATGGTTAGAGATTCACACTGGTAACCTGAAGGTTGTGGGTTGTGCAAGACACCTAACCCCCAATCATTCCCTGGGCGCCACAGCAAAATGGCTGCCCACTGCTCCGGGTGTGTGTCTCTATGGTTTGCAGTGTGTGTGTGTGTGTGTGTGTGTGTGTGTGTGTGTGTGTGTGTATTCACTACTCACTGCTCCTAATGTGTGTGCACTAACTTGGATGGCTTAAAATTCAAAATAAATTTGAGTATGTGTTAGTTATATAGAGTATGTGAAGTCATAGTTGGCTTCCACATTTTACTTTGCAGCCACTGCCTACCTTCACTTGAAACTGAAAATAACTCCTGCTAAACATTTACTCTCTGAATTCTTGCACCCAGGAGCAAAACAAGTCGACATCAAGTTAGCATTTCCTACTCAAGCAAGGTGGTATTTGATGACTGAGAGTGGTCTTGGAAGGCAAAATGCCCAGTGCATTATGGGTGTTAAAGTTTTCCTACATTTTTTGCAAAAGCGAAGACAACAGCCCATTTTTTGTTTTCTCTAGTCAGGTACCACATAATAAAAAAAAAAAGTCCTGCCTTTCTATCGCAGAGGCAGCCATGTTTTATTGAAAGCCCATCTTACCAGTGGTGAAGTACAACCTTTAAAGGATTAGTTCACTTCAAAATTAAAATTCTGTTATCATTAACTCACCCTCAAGTTGACAGATAACAGAATTTTCAATTTTGAAGTGAACTATTTCTTTAAGCACTAAAAAGTGAAGTGACAACCAAATCAGGATGTCTTGTGTATGTAGCCTAGGTGTTGTTAAAAAAGCAAACTGTAAGAGTTGAAAAAATGTTGGCAATCTCAAAAATATGATGTACTGTGGGAGTAATGCCAGATTTCCTGCTGTCTGCGTGCTGCAAGCTTACTGGTAAGTACCGTCCTCCGCTTGCACTGCTCCTCAACTCCTCCTTGTTTCTTCCCCGTTAGTGTGAACGGAGTCTCAAAGACGAAGCGATTGATGTTATGGCACTTCTCAAAGTCCGTCTTCCTCTCCACCAGCTCTTTCTCATCAAAGAAGGGCTTGACATACGTGACCTGAATGTAGGCAAACTTTGGGTCCAGATCTTTTTGGTTAACCTGTGGGTAAAAATGTAATGTGTTTCCAAATGTTACCCAAAAATATGCAAAGACTGGAAGCTAGAAATGTTTGTCTCCAAATGTTTGTTCTTGAGATAAACAACAGTAGTTATTACCGGACACCATGTGTCAAAATGATTGATGACTTCCGGTTGACCTTTGACCTTTTCCGGTCCCGCCCTTTTCCTGGTGTGCATCCGTTATCTATAGATAAGGATTGACCTATTGACCCCACCCATCCAATCGATGTGTTTTGAGAGATTGTGCATCCGGCGTCTATTGTTAAGGGTCAAGCAGTTGACCCCGCCTATCCGATCAATGAAATGTTTTGACCATCTGGCCTCTATTGATAAGGGTTGTGGTGTTGAGCTATCTGATCAATCAACTGTTTTGGCATTCCAGAGGCCATAGTGGTTTCAATGTGATGTGGGTAATGTGAGAGGAAAAAAGTCAGTGTCACAGACGCTCCCCCTACCTCTGCTCTGGCCTCTATTGATAAGGGTTGTGGTGTTGAGCTATCTGATCAATCAACTGTTTTGGCATTCCAGAGGCCATTGTGTTTTGCTGTGTAATGTGAGAGGAAAAAAGTCAGTGTCACAGGCTGTCCCTCACCTCCCCTCTCTACGTGTGTCACAGACACTCCCCCTACCTCTGCAAGTGTGGCATTCCAGAGGCCATTGTGGTTTCCTGTGTAATGTGAGAGGAAAAAAGTCAGTGTCACAGGCTGTCCCTCTCCATGTGTGTCACAGACACTCCCCCTACCTCTGCAAGTGTGTCACGGGGGTTCTTGCCTACCCCTCCATGTCTGCTCTGATATCTGAAACAATGTTACATAAACAGGGTCTATCGTTTAAAATATTATTCAAATGAAAGCAGAGTTGAAAAACATACTGGTCTTTATAAATGGTTATAAAATAATTTAACTAAGGTTGAAACATACTATTCTTTATAAATGTATAAATGAAATGTTTATAAAATAATTTTACTATAGTTGAAAACATAGTTTAAATGATGTAAACGAAATGGTTATAAAATAATTTAACTAAGGTTGAAACATACTATTCTTTATAAATGTATAAATGAAATGGTTATAAAATGGTGTAAATGAAATGGTTATAAAATAATTTAACTAAGGTTGAAACATACTATTCTTTATAAATGTATAAATGAAATGGGTATAAAATAATTTAACAATAGTTGAAAACATATAGTTAAAATGGTGTAAATGACTGTGTGTGTGTGTGTGTGTGTGTGTGTGTGTGTGTGTGTGTGTGTGTGTGTGTGTGTGTGTGTGTCATGGTGTCAAAGCACTAAACAATCTATCTCTGATACACACGGATGAATAGGTATTTGTTTAAAAACACTGATCCGATACATTTTGTTGACCGTTTGAATTAAATTAAAAAGTACTTATACATATACATATATTATACTCATATACATCCTCATTGTAATTTATTTATCCAATTTCAAAGACTTTTTCAGTATGCGCTCATTAAAAACCTCTCAAACATTTTTAAGTTTTACTATTGTAAATCAGAAACACCTGTCATTTTGACTACCCTTATTTATTGTATCTTAAAGAGGTCATCTCTTTTGGGGTTGAATATTGAGAAAATTGTAATGATCTTTTGAAATAATAGTTCAATGTTTTTTAATGGATAAGCTGCAAACACATTTCATTTTGTAAGTGTAAGTTCTAGATGTGTGTTGCACCTTCCACTCTGCATATCAGAGGGGATGATAATCATTAACTGGTATTTTGGTCAGTTTCTCACACAAAGCTACTGTATGGTTTTGAAGATTTTGATATTATGGTACTTTTCATATGATAGCCTACTTTTATGGGGCTTTTTTTATTGTGGAGCTTGACAGGTCTCGTTCCTTTCACTTTCATTATAATGAAAAGAGGTGTGCAGGATATCTTTTTTAGAAATTCACCTTTTGTGTTTTACTGAAGAAAGAAAGTTATACAGGCTTAGAACTAGGTTTTCACAGTACCAACATTACAGTAGTCGGTACCAATATACCAGTCTCAATACCAGTTCTCACTACCAGTTTTGGTACCATAGCAGAAACGATTTAAACTATTTTGTTTAATAAAAAAAATTTAAAAAAAAATTTGAATGGCTTATATAGAAAACGAGCAAAGAATGCTCCTTTTAATAAATATGCCTGGGAGCCAGGGTTGCCAGGTTTTTGCTACAAAACTAGCCGAATGGTCAAAGTCAAAGTTTATTCATATAGCACAATTTATACAGCGACAGATGACCAATGTGCTTTACACTACATCATAAAACATAAAACAAAACAAAGGAAAAGGATAAAAAAAACATCATATATGAAAGGAATGTGAGTATATATCAGCATTTAATGATCATTAAATGCCAGAGAGAATAAATAGGTTTTTAACAAAGACTTAAAAAGAGGAAGGGATGGCGCGGATCTAATCTGGATAGACAAGCTGTTCCAAAGTTTAGGGTCCACAACAGAAAATGCACAATGTCCCCTTTGCTGTAATCTGAATCTAGGGACAACTACGTTTTTTTTTGTCCCAGATCTGAAAGGGACTAATAGATTAGAGATGTAGGATGGCGCCGGATTATTCAAACATTTACAAACAAACAAAAGGATTTTAAAATCAACTTTAAAACGAACCAATGAAGTCATGATAAAATTTCAGTGATCATCATGTTTTTGCATAGACATGGTTATAAAATAATTTAACTAAGGTTGAAACATACTATTCTTTATAAATGTATAAATGAAATGGTTATAAAATAATTTAACTATAGTTGAAAACATATAGTTAAAATGGTGTAAATGAAATGGTTATAAAATAATTTAACTAAGGTTGAAACATACTATTCTTTATAAATGTATAAATGAAATGTTTATAAAATAATTTAACAATAGTTGAGGTCACCAGCATCAGTTGTCAATGTTAAATAAATATAATTGAGATTTGGTACTGTGGAGTGCTCTGAAGCCAGACTGAAGTCTCAAATAGAGATAGTATTTAGGTTAAGATAAGAATCAAGTCGACGTAACTCAACTTTTTCGAGACCTTTGAAGATGAAAGGTAAATTAGAAATGGGCCTATAGTTTTCAAATGAAGTTGCTACTTTTTATACTCATTTGTATAATTATTGACCAAATATATGTTCAGCTGTGGCATTTCCACCAGCAGAGAAGCACTTCCACTCACCCGGAAAGTAATTAGAAATATTAATATTTCCTTTGACTGTTGAATTTAATATGACAGGTGCTGAAACATTGCTTCCATTTTGGGCAGAGATATTGATTTTAGAGACTCCATAAGGCTCCACGGTTTCCCCCTTTTTCTTCTGATAGAGAGGAAAGACACATAATTAATGATATTTTTTAACCATAGTTTGTACGCAGGGCCTATAACAGAAATCAGCCCTGATCTGACTGGTGTGTTTCATAGGGCTGTGTACATTACCATAATACGACGTGTCCATCTGCTGTTTTCAGTGCACTTTTCTAATCTGAAATGACCAGCTCAACCTGAGAAAAAAAGGCAAATATTATGTAGGGGTGAAGTTTGGTTAATTGTGACACTTTTTGCCACTGAGCTAACTGGGAAAAAACTATTATGCAATTGTTCACTCATAAGTGACGATTTTTTTTTTTTCTTTTCTTTTTTTTTTTTACGTAATTAGCAATATACTAGGTAGCCTAGAAATTGCATTGATTTATCTCCAAATAAGTTTACTACCATTTATTGATGAAGTGTGTCAGATACCAATCATAATAATTTATTTATTACTTACCTCCTTCCCAAATGTATAATTAGAATAAAATTCAGACAGTTATTTTTATGGCAGTAAAACGATGCTAACCTGTCACTAGCAAGCACTATTATAAACAATGGCTGAAAGAATCTGAAAGCTTCTTAAAAACGATACTATGTTAAAATTTTATTAGGATAACATTATTGTTTATATTTGAACAACTAGTTGCCCATGGTTAAATTAAGGACAGGCTACATCTTTTGTTACAACAAGAACGGGTTGGAGTAGCCTATTAAAGAGGACATGTGTTCTTAACAGTATGTTGTCATATTTCTAACAACAGCAAGCATTTGATGAATTGAAGAGATACATTCGACTGCGCAGGCGCACATAAATAATGCGTCACGCTGAACGTCAATTCACGTCACGCCCTTTATTTTTTTTAACGCAACAAAAAATATACAAAGATTAGCATACATGCGTACACCTCACAACAAGTAGAAAACATACATAAGGATATGTAAAATAAAGTAGGGGTAAAATTACAATAATTTAAAGTAACAAAAAGCTTCATAGGTCTTCCTTGCTTTTTTGTTAAATTTGATCTAATGTAGTAGCATTTTTTATTACTTGCGTGATGACTTCATAAAGTAGGCTTGGCTATACTGCGTGGTCATCCTTATGCTTCCATCTATCCATCACTCAATCATAGCAACTAGTTAAGTTTCGGTTTTTCATATGTTGTGCAAATGTATATTATTAGGCTAAATATTATTTTAAATAACTTATTTATGGTAAAAACCGAGTCTCAAGTAGTCTATCACTTACAACTGACGAAGATTTCTAATTACATAGTTACATTTATAGCGCATTTTACAATAGGCTACAGATTGTTTCAAAGCAGCTTTACAGTGATAACGGGAAATAAGGCAACAACGTTTGTTTTGGCTGTTCAGCAGCTCTAGAAGAAAACTGTCATCCAGCTCGAGTAAGTTTGATTCAATTCCGTTGTAAATCGGAATGTCATCGGCCAGCTCAGTTCAGTTATCAGTGTCAGATCAATAATATTGTTGATTATTAAGATATATGTAGATAATCTTCTAAACGTAATAAAATTAGGCTTCGTCTTGTGATTGTAACAATAGTTTAATAGATCGCAGGAAATACTGTGATTCGGTGATCTTATTATTACTTTTTTTAATTATTATTAATAAAGTCAAGAAAATGATAAACCCCATAATTACCTGTCGCTTGTACATCGCTGTGTATCCTGCGTGCTTGAGCAGATAGTGATGCCTGAGAGGAAAAAAACTTTCACGTTTAATTTGACAATGAGACCAGTCAAAGTGCACTACATACATTTTTTTTATCACTGTGAAACCATCCATCCTGTACACTCAACTCTTTAGAAAGCAATCTTTTTCCCCAGAAATGTGTCACTTTGGTTTTCAGTGGCATTGCATAGGCTATAATTTTTGCATTATAGGTGCTGATATAATTGATCTTTGTTTTTATTTTTTAAATGTTTCAACAGGGGTTTAGATTTTTTTTTATTATTATTATTATTATACATTTTATTTATAGGCGCCTTTCTTGACACTCAAGGTCACCTTACAACATCATCAACAATAACAAATTTAAAAAGCAATGAGACACAAGACATATATAAAAAACAAAACAAAACAAAAAACAAAGTGTAGTTATGGTCCAAGGGAATAAGCTATTCTAAACAGATAAGTTTTGAGTTTGGATTTGAAAAGTGAAAGAGAGTCAATTTTACGGAGGTCTGGTGGAAGCGAATGCAGAGAAACTGAAAGCTCTACTCCCCATAGTAACAAGGCGGACACGGGGAACAGTAAAATGAATAAAAGAAGTGGATCTTAGAGTACGCGTGTGTGGGTATATGGAGGAGATCAGAAAGATATGAAGGGGCTAGATTATGAATGGCTTTAAAAGTAAGAAGAAGTATTTTGTAGTTGATACGATAAATAATAGGGAGCCAATGCAGCTGTTGTAGGATAGGAGTGATGTGATAAATAGGAGGGGTGCGAGTAATGATACGAGCTGCCGAGTTTTGGACCAGTTGAAGTTTATGAAGAGTTTTATGTGGGAGGCCAAACAAAAGGGAATTACAATAATCTAAACGGGAGGTGACTAAGCTGTGAACAAGAATGGCAGTCGAGTGCGGCGTGAGGAAAGGACGCAAACGGTTGATATTACGAAGATGATAATAAGTAGACCGGTAACGTTGTTAACATGAGATGTAAAGGAGAGGGTGCTATCAAAGATGACACCCAAACTCTTAACCTGAGGGGATGGGGGAAATGAAGGAGCTATCAATAAGAATAGAGAAATTATGGATTTTGTTTAATGTTGATTTTGTACCTATAAGAAGCAATTCTGTTTTATTACTATTTAATTTAAGGAAATTTGATGTGAACCAGGATTTTATGTCAAGAAGGCAGTTAGTAAGGGAAGATGGTGGAAGTGTGGAATTAGGTTTAGTTGAAAGATAGAGCTGGGTGTCATCTGCGTAGCAATGGAAATTAATATGATGTTTACGGAAGATGTAACCAAGGGGAAGAAGATAAATAATAAACAGTAAGGGCCCCAGAACAGAGCCCTGCGGCACGCCTGTTATGACAGGGACAGAATAAGAGGTGAATGATTTTAACTGAATAAACTGAGTGCGGCCAGAGAGATATGAATTAAACCAGTTGAGAGGTATATTAGTAATTACAATAGAGGAGAGTCTGTCAAGAAGTATGGTGTGTGAAATAGTATCGAAGGCCGCACTCAGATCAAGCAGAAGAAGAATGGAAAGTAAACCAGAATCAGCTGCTAGAAGAAGGTTGTTAGTGGTTTCAAGTAATGCTGTTTCCGTACTATGATGCGGACGGATTTAGGACACCAGTAGGTCACCTGATGGAGTTTTAGGACACCAGTGGGTCACCTGGTGGAGTTTTAGGACACCAGTGGGTCACCTGATGGAGTTTTAGGACACCAGTGGGTCACCTGATGGAGTTTTTCGGTTCCTTGCCACTGTTGCCTTTGGCTTGCTCAGTTGGGGATATTCAAATTAATTAACCAAGCATTAATACCATTGATCAGCCCTACCAAACGTGGATGTGTTTTCACTAAGAAACAAACATTGTTATGTTATTTGATTGATATTGTGAAGCTGCTTTGATGCAATTTATATTGTGAAAAGCGCTATATAAATACACTTGACTTGACTTGACTTGACGGAAACCTGACTGGAATTGCTCATATAGATTATTGTAAGAAAGATGAGTATGGAGTTGAACAGCCACTATTTTTTCCAAAATTTTGGAGATGAATGGAAGATTCGAAATAGGTCGGAAATTATTATATTCACTGTAGTGGAATGCTACTTTCAAAATATTTACATTAATGTAAATATTTGACATGACAGTATTGCTTTAGTCTCTGATGAGACTTTGACTCACATTGATAAAACATTTGTGCTGAACATGCTGATCAGATCAATCAAAAATACATTTTTTTTTCCCACTTCTGTAGCCTGTTTTGTCTCACTGTATCCCTAAGATTGGTGAAAAGTTATCAGGGTACCCCCAGGATCCTCCAACTTAAATTCAAGGCTTTTTAAGACCTTTTTAATACCATTACAAATGAAATTCAATGCCAACTTCGTACCCATTCCGACAGAAGTATGAGGGGAAAATGTCAAATCTGTATACATTTTAAACCCTAGAAAATAATTATGTACAAAGAGGTTACTTGAATTAAATATATATTGAATTATATATCAGTCATATTTAACACATTCGCAACAGCATTGTAGCGCGCACGTGTGTGTAGGCCAGTGTTAATTTTGGCAGCCATTTTTGATTTAGTCTTAGTCTTCAGACGAAAATGCTTATTGGTCTTAATCACATTTGAGTCATACTGTTTTTTATAGTTGTTGTTGACGAAAAGTCTTTGCATTTTTTGTCAACTTTTAGTCAAACTGCAGTTACTTTACTTTTGGTAAAAACTAAATAAGACCTTTGTAACGAAATCCAAGACTTTGTATACTAAATTCAAGGCTTTTAAGGCCTTAATTTGAGATGATCAAATTCAAGACTTTTTCAAGGCTTTTAAGACCCGCGGGTACCCTGATAACTTTTCACCAATCTTAGGGATACAGTGAGACAAAACAGGCTACAGAAGTGGGAAAAAAAATGTATTTTTGATTGATCTGATCAGCATGTTCAGCACAAATGTTTTATCAATGTGAGTCAAAGTCTCATCAGAGACTAAAGCAATACTGTCATGTCAAATATTTACATTAATGTAAATATTTTGATAGCATTCCACTACAGTGAATATAATAATTTCCGACCTATTTCGAATCTTCCATTCATCTCCAAAATTTTGGAAAAAATAGTGGCTGTTCAACTCCATACTCATCTTTCTTACAATAATCTATATGAGCAATTCCAGTCAGGTTTCCGTCAAGTCAAGTCAAGTCAAGTGTATTTATATAGCGCTTTTCACAATATAAATTGCATCAAAGCAGCTTCACAATATCAATCAAATAACATAACAATGTTTGTTTCTTAGTGAAAAAACATCCACGTTTGGTAGGGCTGATCAATGGTATTAATGCTTGGTTAATTAATTTGAATATCCCCAACTGAGCAAGCCAAAGGCAACAGTGGCAAGGAACCGAAAAACTCCATCAGGTGACCCACTGGTGTCCTAAAACTCCATCAGGTGACCCACTGGTGTCCTAAAACTCCATCAGGTGACCTACTGGTGTCCTAAATCCGTCCGCATCATAGTACGGAAACAGCATTACTTGAAACCACTAACAACCTTCTTCTAGCAGCTGATTCTGGTTTACTTTCCATTCTTCTTCTGCTTGATCTGAGTGCGGCCTTCGATACTATTTCACACACCATACTTCTTGACAGACTCTCCTCTATTGTAATTACTAATATACCTCTTAACTGGTTTAATTCATATCTCTCTGGCCGCACTCAGTTTATTCAGTTAAAATCATTCACCTCTTATTCTGTCCCTGTCATAACAGGCGTGCCGCAGGGCTCTGTTCTGGGGCCCTTACTGTTTATTATTTATCTTCTTCCCCTTGGTTACATCTTCCGTAAACATCATATTAATTTCCATTGCTACGCAGATGACACCCAGCTCTATCTTTCAACTAAACCTAATTCCACACTTCCACCATCTTCCCTTACTAACTGCCTTCTTGACATAAAATCCTGGTTCACATCAAATTTCCTTAAATTAAATAGTAATAAAACAGAATTGCTTCTTATAGGTACAAAATCAACATTAAACAAAATCCATAATTTCTCTATTCTTATTGATAGCTCCTTCATTTCCCCCATCCCCTCAGGTTAAGAGTTTGGGTGTCATCTTTGATAGCACCCTCTCCTTTACATCTCATGTTAACAACGTTACCGGTCTACTTATTATCATCTTCGTAATATCAACCGTTTGCGTCCTTTCCTCACGCCGCACTCGACTGCCATTCTTGTTCACAGCTTAGTCACCTCCCGTTTAGATTATTGTAATTCCCTTTTGTTTGGCCTCCCACTAAAACTCTTCATAAACTTCAACTGGTCCAAAACTCGGCAGCTCGTATCATTACTCGCACCCCTCCTATTTATCACATCACTCCTATCCTACAACAGCTGCATTGGCTCCCTATTATTTATCGTATCAACTACAAAATACTTCTTCTTACTTTTAAAGCCATTCATAATCTAGCCCCTTCATATCTTTCTGATCTCCTCCATATACCCACACACGCGTACTCTAAGATCCACTTCTTTTATTCATTTTACTGTTCCCCGTGTCCGCCTTGTTACTATGGGGAGTAGAGCTTTCAGTTTCTCTGCATTCGCTTCCACCAGACCTCCGTAAAATTGACTCTCTTTCACTTTTCAAATCCAAACTCAAAACTTATCTGTTTAGAATAGCTTATTCCCTTGGACCATAACTACACTTTGTTTTTTGTTTTGTTTTGTTTTTTATATATGTCTTGTGTCTCATTGCTTTTTAAATTTGTTATTGTTGATGATGTTGTAAGGTGACCTTGAGTGTCAAGAAAGGCGCCTATAAATAAAATGTATAATAATAATAATAATAAAAAAAAATCTAAACCCCTGTTGAAACATTTAAAAAATAAAAACAAAGATCAATTATATCAGCACCTATAATGCAAAAATTATAGCCTATGCAATGCCACTGAAAACCAAAGTGACACATTTCTGGGGAAAAAGATTGCTTTCTAAAGAGTTGAGTGTACAGGATGGATGGTTTCACAGTGATAAAAAAAATGTATGTAGTGCACTTTGACTGGTCTCATTGTCAAATTAAACGTGAAAGTTTTTTTCCTCTCAGGCATCACTATCTGCTCAAGCACGCAGGATACACAGCGATGTACAAGCGACAGGTAATTATGGGGTTTATCATTTTCTTGACTTTATTAATAATAATTAAAAAAAGTAATAATAAGATCACCGAATCACAGTATTTCCTGCGATCTATTAAACTATTGTTACAATCACAAGACGAAGCCTAATTTTATTACGTTTAGAAGATTATCTACATATATCTTAATAATCAACAATATTATTGATCTGACACTGATAACTGAACTGAGCTGGCCGATGACATTCCGATTTACAACGGAATTGAATCAAACTTACTCGAGCTGGATGACAGTTTTCTTCTAGAGCTGCTGAACAGCCAAAACAAACGTTGTTGCCTTATTTCCCGTTATCACTGTAAAGCTGCTTTGAAACAATCTGTAGCCTATTGTAAAATGCGCTATAAATGTAACTATGTAATTAGAAATCTTCGTCAGTTGTAAGTGATAGACTACTTGAGACTCGGTTTTTACCATAAATAAGTTATTTAAAATAATATTTAGCCTAATAATATACATTTGCACAACATATGAAAAACCGAAACTTAACTAGTTGCTATGATTGAGTGATGGATAGATGGAAGCATAAGGATGACCACGCAGTATAGCCAAGCCTACTTTATGAAGTCATCACGCAAGTAATAAAAAATGCTACTACATTAGATCAAATTTAACAAAAAAGCAAGGAAGACCTATGAAGCTTTTTGTTACTTTAAATTATTGTAATTTTACCCCTACTTTATTTTACATATCCTTATGTATGTTTTCTACTTGTTGTGAGGTGTACGCATGTATGCTAATCTTTGTATATTTTTTGTTGCGTTAAAAAAAATAAAGGGCGTGACGTGAATTGACGTTCAGCGTGACGCATTATTTATGTGCGCCTGCGCAGTCGAATGTATCTCTTCAATTCATCAAATGCTTGCTGTTGTTAGAAATATGACAACATACTGTTAAGAACACATGTCCTCTTTAATAGGCTACTCCAACCCGTTCTTGTTGTAACAAAAGATGTAGCCTAGTCCTTAATTTAACCATGGGCAACTAGTTGTTCAAATATAAACAATAATGTTATCCTAATAAAATTTTAACATAGTATCGTTTTTAAGAAGCTTTCAGATTCTTTCAGCCATTGTTTATAATAGTGCTTGCTAGTGACAGGTTAGCATCGTTTTACTGCCATAAAAATAACTGTCTGAATTTTATTCTAATTATACATTTGGGAAGGAGGTAAGTAATAAATAAATTATTATGATTGGTATCTGACACACTTCATCAATAAATGGTAGTAAACTTATTTGGAGATAAATCAATGCAATTTCTAGGCTACCTAGTATATTGCTAATTACGTAAAAAAAAAAAAGAAAAGAAAAAAAAAAAATCGTCACTTATGAGTGAACAATTGCATAATAGTTTTTTCCCAGTTAGCTCAGTGGCAAAAAGTGTCACAATTAACCAAACTTCACCCCTACATAATATTTGCCTTTTTTTCTCAGGTTGAGCTGGTCATTTCAGATTAGAAAAGTGCACTGAAAACAGCAGATGGACACGTCGTATTATGGTAATGTACACAGCCCTATGAAACACACCAGTCAGATCAGGGCTGATTTCTGTTATAGGCCCTGCGTACAAACTATGGTTAAAAAATATCATTAATTATGTGTCTTTCCTCTCTATCAGAAGAAAAAGGGGGAAACCGTGGAGCCTTATGGAGTCTCTAAAATCAATATCTCTGCCCAAAATGGAAGCAATGTTTCAGCACCTGTCATATTAAATTCAACAGTCAAAGGAAATATTAATATTTCTAATTACTTTCCGGGTGAGTGGAAGTGCTTCTCTGCTGGTGGAAATGCCACAGCTGAACATATATTTGGTCAATAATTATACAAATGAGTATAAAAAGTAGCAACTTCATTTGAAAACTATAGGCCCATTTCTAATTTACCTTTCATCTTCAAAGGTCTCGAAAAAGTTGAGTTACGTCGACTTGATTCTTATCTTAACCTAAATACTATCTCTATTTGAGACTTCAGTCTGGCTTCAGAGCACTCCACAGTACCAAATCTCAATTATATTTATTTAACATTGACAACTGATGCTGGTGACCTCAACTATTGTTAAATTATTTTATAAACATTTCATTTATACATTTATAAAGAATAGTATGTTTCAACCTTAGTTAAATTATTTTATAACCATTTCATTTACACCATTTTAACTATATGTTTTCAACTATAGTTAAATTATTTTATAACCATTTCATTTATACATTTATAAAGAATAGTATGTTTCAACCTTAGTTAAATTATTTTATAACCATGTCTATGCAAAAACATGATGATCACTGAAATTTTATCATGACTTCATTGGTTCGTTTTAAAGTTGATTTTAAAATCCTTTTGTTTGTTTGTAAATGTTTGAATAATCCGGCGCCATCCTACATCTCTAATCTATTAGTCCCTTTCAGATCTGGGACAAAAAAAAACGTAGTTGTCCCTAGATTCAGATTACAGCAAAGGGGACATTGTGCATTTTCTGTTGTGGACCCTAAACTTTGGAACAGCTTGTCTATCCAGATTAGATCCGCGCCATCCCTTCCTCTTTTTAAGTCTTTGTTAAAAACCTATTTATTCTCTCTGGCATTTAATGATCATTAAATGCTGATATATACTCACATTCCTTTCATATATGATGTTTTTTTTATCCTTTTCCTTTGTTTTGTTTTATGTTTTATGATGTAGTGTAAAGCACATTGGTCATCTGTCGCTGTATAAATTGTGCTATATGAATAAACTTTGACTTTGACCATTCGGCTAGTTTTGTAGCAAAAACCTGGCAACCCTGGCTCCCAGGCATATTTATTAAAAGGAGCATTCTTTGCTCGTTTTCTATATAAGCCATTCAAATTTTTTTTTAAATTTTTTTTATTAAACAAAATAGTTTAAATCGTTTCTGCTATGGTACCAAAACTGGTAGTGAGAACTGGTATTGAGACTGGTATATTGGTACCGACTACTGTAATGTTGGTACTGTGAAAACCTAGTTCTAAGCCTGTATAACTTTCTTTCTTCAGTAAAACACAAAAGGTGAATTTCTAAAAAAGATATCCTGCACACCTCTTTTCATTATAATGAAAGTGAAAGGAACGAGACCTGTCAAGCTCCACAATAAAAAAAGCCCCATAAAAGTAGGCTATCATATGAAAAGTACCATAATATCAAAATCTTCAAAACCATACAGTAGCTTTGTGTGAGAAACTGACCAAAATACCAGTTAATGATTATCATCCCCTCTGATATGCAGAGTGGAAGGTGCAACACACATCTAGAACTTACACTTACAAAATGAAATGTGTTTGCAGCTTATCCATTAAAAAACATTGAACTATTATTTCAAAAGATCATTACAATTTTCTCAATATTCAACCCCAAAAGAGATGACCTCTTTAAGATACAATAAATAAGGGTAGTCAAAATGACAGGTGTTTCTGATTTACAATAGTAAAACTTAAAAATGTTTGAGAGGTTTTTAATGAGCGCATACTGAAAAAGTCTTTGAAATTGGATAAATAAATTACAATGAGGATGTATATGAGTATAATATATGTATATGTATAAGTACTTTTTAATTTAATTCAAACGGTCAACAAAATGTATCGGATCAGTGTTTTTAAACAAATACCTATTCATCCGTGTGTATCAGAGATAGATTGTTTAGTGCTTTGACACCATGACACACACACACACACACACACACACACACACACACACACACACACACACACACACACACACACACACACACACACACACACACACACACACACACAGTCATTTACACCATTTTAACTATATGTTTTCAACTATTGTTAAATTATTTTATACCCATTTCATTTATACATTTATAAAGAATAGTATGTTTCAACCTTAGTTAAATTATTTTATAACCATTTCATTTACACCATTTTATAACCATTTCATTTATACATTTATAAAGAATAGTATGTTTCAACCTTAGTTAAATTATTTTATAACCATTTCGTTTACATCATTTAAACTATGTTTTCAACTATAGTAAAATTATTTTATAAACATTTCATTTATACATTTATAAAGAATAGTATGTTTCAACCTTAGTTAAATTATTTTATAACCATTTATAAAGACCAGTATGTTTTTCAACTCTGCTTTCATTTGAATAATATTTTAAACGATAGACCCTGTTTATGTAACATTGTTTCAGATATCAGAGCAGACATGGAGGGGTAGGCAAGAACCCCCGTGACACACTTGCAGAGGTAGGGGGAGTGTCTGTGACACACATGGAGAGGGACAGCCTGTGACACTGACTTTTTTCCTCTCACATTACACAGGAAACCACAATGGCCTCTGGAATGCCACACTTGCAGAGGTAGGGGGAGTGTCTGTGACACACGTAGAGAGGGGAGGTGAGGGACAGCCTGTGACACTGACTTTTTTCCTCTCACATTACACAGCAAAACACAATGGCCTCTGGAATGCCAAAACAGTTGATTGATCAGATAGCTCAACACCACAACCCTTATCAATAGAGGCCAGAGCAGAGGTAGGGGGAGCGTCTGTGACACTGACTTTTTTCCTCTCACATTACCCACATCACATTGAAACCACTATGGCCTCTGGAATGCCAAAACAGTTGATTGATCAGATAGCTCAACACCACAACCCTTATCAATAGAGGCCAGATGGTCAAAACATTTCATTGATCGGATAGGCGGGGTCAACTGCTTGACCCTTAACAATAGACGCCGGATGCACAATCTCTCAAAACACATCGATTGGATGGGTGGGGTCAATAGGTCAATCCTTATCTATAGATAACGGATGCACACCAGGAAAAGGGCGGGACCGGAAAAGGTCAAAGGTCAACCGGAAGTCATCAATCATTTTGACACATGGTGTCCGGTAATAACTACTAACAACTCTTTCCTGAATGATGACTCAGATGTGCTGCTCTTCATTTCATCTCAATACAGGAAGCTGCACAGTGAAATAGAAACTTCATGACTCACTTTGTTGGAGTCTTGGATGATTTTGACGTTCTCTGCTCCAAACTTTTCTCCATAGAGGCCTGTGAGGCGAAGGGAAATTTCAGGAAGCTTTGTGAGCTTTGGCTCTTTGTAAATGTATTCTTTTCCATCCTCTTCTTCAAAGAAGCCCTGAAGTCCAAAAAATCGTAATTGTTTTAGTTGCATGATTGACATGTTCCTCCTGTTGTATTATCGTGCTGTGCTATTGTGATAAATCTATTTTGATGATCTTTATGTACACCAAAGTTCAAAAGTCTGGGGTCAGTAAGATAAAAAAGGAACACATTTATTCAACAAGGATGCCTTAAATTGAAAAAGTGACCGTAAAGACTGTATAGTTCCCTTTCAGTCGCTCACGTTCGACATAACGCCTTGAGAGACCAATCTACTTCGAGTGTATTAAAACGAGCCAATGCACATTGGCATGCGATAATTGCATCAGCTGCTCTGCTTGCAGCACGAGCATATAACGAGCAGCAGGTGCGTCGCATATTGTCTTTCGCTTCGGAGCCGAGCGGTTCTACTGGTCCTGCTCTACAATCTTCTGACAGTGTTGAACTTCTAAAGAAGAAAACGAGTCTGCTCTTCAGGAGAACACCTCTTCAAAGCAGGTGTTGGCGCAGACTGTACTGGCCGTGATCTCACAGAGAGCCGTCAAAACAGCTGTTTTCACAGCTCAGAATTGTTGCGCCTAAAATGAGAATGTGAGTACTCACATCAGGCTTGCACTATCGTCCTGTTTGTGTAGCCGCGGTCATCCCTGGGTGCTTCAGCACCAGAGAGAGCAGTTATTTCTGAAAGAGCATACACGGTTTGACACTGCGTCTTTTTCAAGACGTCATTCAAACCGTGTGTTTCTGGATGCGGTCGTTTCCTATCCTTATGTGACGGCCACGATCACGGTTTCAGATGCCTGGGCTTAAGTGTGCTGAAACTGTGCTCGTGGGTGGTTTATGTTCTCTCTGAGCATGACCACATCGGCATGTTGTTCGTCTTGCCTTTCTCATTGAGGTTTAAGTGATCAGAGTGCCGTGTGCCGCCAAGTTGACGGCCACATTCACTGTCTCGCATGCCTGGCAGCTTCTGGATGGGATGCTGGTCATTCTCATGATGGACCTAGCATTTCATTCGGGGCTCCAGGGGAGGATTAGACGTCGATCGCTGCATCAGAGAGAGGGCTGTTACGCTCTGGAAATGAAGATGATGCTGAGCTCCCACTATAATGGTGTGCATGCTCATGCTGAATCAGATTCAAACTTGACAGCCATGCTTTACCTGGTTACGCTGAGGGCGCAGTGCAACGTATAATTGCCTTGCCCCGCCCGTGCCTTCGCGGATGTGTGTGAAAAACGTTTTGCAGTATGGAAGCATTTTGGTGCCAATATGGCATACCAAACGTGCCAAAAGTTGCAGAAAGTTTTTCCGCTCTCACTACCCTCAGTGGTGGGGCGGCGGTGCTACTGCAGACCACCTCTTCCCTGCAAGATGGGTTGGAGCGAAGGCTGTCTCCCTCCACCCTTAAAGTGTATGTTGCCGCTATCGCTGCACATCACGATGCAGTTGAAGGTAAGTCGCTGGAAAAGCACGACCTGATCGTCGGGTTCCTGAGGGGGGCGAGGAGACTGAATCCTCCCCGCCCACTCTCTATACCCTCTTAGGATTTGTCTCTGGTCCTTTCGGCACTTCAGAGACCACCCTTTGAGCCTTTGCAGTCAGCGGAGTTAAAAATTCTGTCATGTAAAACAGTACTCCTGGTTGAATTGGCCTCCATCAAGAGGGTAGGGTAGGGTCGCATGCATTTTCGGTCGACGAATCGTGCCTGGAATTGGGCCCGGCTAACTCTCACGAGATCCTGAGACCCCGGCCCGGATACGTACCCAAGGTTCCTACCACTCCCTGCCGGGACCAGGTGGTGAACCTGCAAGCGCTGCCTTCGGAGGAGGTAGACCCAGCCCTGGCTTTTCTCTGTCCCGTCCGCGCTCTGCGCCTGTACGTGGACAGAACGCAAAGCCTCAGGACCTCAGATCAGCTCTTCGTCTGTTACGGAGGCTAGCAGAAGGGAAAGGCTGTCTCCAAGCAGAGGATGGCCCACTGGATAGTGGATGCCATCGCCTTGAAATACGAAGCCCAAGGCGTGCCTTGCCCGCCCGGGTTGAGAGCCCACTCCACCCGGGGTATCGCTTAGGGCGCTGGCACACGGCGCCTCGCTGACAGACATCTGAGCACCTGATGCAATTATCGCATACCAATGTGCATTGGCTCGTTTTAATACTCTCGAAGTAGATTGGTCTCTCAAGGCGATTCCAATTACCTTGTCACGTCGACGTTACGTCTCCCGTTCCCTCCTTCAGGGAACAAGGGTTACATTAGTAACCGAGACGGTTTCAACCAAAAAGTTTTCTTTTTAAATAATTTATTTTCTTTTGAACTTTATATTAATCAAAGGATCATGTGACACTGAAGGCATGAGCAATGATGCTGAAAATTCAGCTTTTCATCACAGGAATAAATTACATTTGAAAATGTATTAAAATAGAAAACACTTATTTTAAACTAATTTTTTTTTTTAAATATGGCTGTTTTTACTGTATTTTTGATAAAATAAATGCAGCCTTGGTAAGCACAAGATAATTTAGATCAAAAACATAAAATAAAAAAAACTTTTTTTACACATACGACCCATACTTTTGAACAGTAGTGTAAAAATTTGTTTTATGTGATAAAACATATTTCAGCTGTCAGACTCTAAAGTGCACAATATCAGTTGCGCAAGAGATACACAATATCAATGGTTTACACAGAGATGTCATTTTGGGAAGTGGTAGCAAAAAGCAAGTCAAATCTAAACAAGCATAAACTTTTGAACATACCTGTCCATAAAAGGTGACTCTAAAGTAAGACCCCAGCAGACGCCGGCCAGACTTTATTACCTCTAATATCTTCGCATAAGCTCGCTGCAGTGTGTCATACAATCTCCTCAGTTTCTAGGAGAAAGAAAGAAATAACAGCTCTGTAAGAAAACGTTTGAGAACTGCTAGCATGTCATTTTCATGCACGGTAAAGTCGTGTAACAATTGCGTTGTTCAGCTTTTTTGCTTGAAACTGTCAACTTTGGATTGCTTAATATGAATTGTGAAAAGCATAATGCAAAGAAACGAAACTGACTGCTTTAATTTATCAGCATATTTATCAACAGGAAAAAAGAGAGAGATAAAAGACAAGAAAGACAGGGAACAAGAGCAGGAAATGAAAAGTCTGATGTGATGAGTGCATTAACCACTAGGCTGCAGGACTGCAACGGTGTCATCTTTAAAGTGAGTAACCTTTAATAAGGATGTGTTTGTTAGCAGAGCCAAGGTACATAATCTAAAGTCTCCTGCTTACAGTTTTCCTCAGAACTGTTAAGAGTACTTTATTAGTAAATTTGCTTATGCGACAAAAAACATCAGCGGCACTTGTGTTCCTTCATAACATATTGTCCAATAAATTTTCCTGTCTGACTTTGTGGTGCCATCACTCACTTCCAAACATGACTTGGAATAAGTGTCAAAAACAAATTGTCAATATGATCATACTATATTCATACATATAAAATGTCATTTAAAAAAATGGATTTGGAAAATCAAATGGAAGAAATGGAATCAATTAAATACAAACACTTCAAATAATTTAAATACTTAAAAAAACAGTTTAAATAATGACTAGCGAGGTGTTAAAAGTTCATTTGCACAAGGCAACGGTAGAAAAGAAACACAGGTTTTCATGTTTGCTCACCTTTGTAAGCACAACATCCCCTAAACATTGGTTTGGAGATAATGATATTTGATTTTACAGCTGGATCAGCTTGTATCCATAAACACACATGAAGTCAGATCATTTAAAGACACGTAGGGATGGGTGATACCACTTAAATTGCTTTCAGTCCGATACAAAATATCATCAAGACAAATATCGGCAATAGCGATACCGTCGCTGGACAATTTTATAAATGTAACGACAATTTTATAAATGTAACAACAATTACGGAACACGATCAATCCTTAAATAATTTTCAAGTCAAAAGTAATACCATCTAAAATACAAATCAATAAATTTCACACACAGCTTTGTTGTAATTAAAAGGGCTAGTTCACCCAAAAATGCCGTAAGACTTTCGTTCATCTTCGTAACACAAATGAAGATATTGTTGATGAAATCTGAGAGGTTTCTGTCCATCCATAGACAACTGAAACTTTGATGCTCCAAAAAGTTCATCAAGAGATTGTAAAACTGATCCATATGAATTGAGTGGTTTAGTCCAAATTTTCAAAAGAGACTCGATCGATTTACATGATGGAAAGACTGAATTAAAGCTTTTATTCACATTTAAACATTCATCAACTCACACATCAGTAGTAAACAGAAGCTCAAGCATGTTCGCTGGACGTGCGAGAACCAATGAGGTTCATTCTCGTGTTACGCATCACGCTTGAGCTTCTGCAAGAACCAATGAGGTTCATTCTCGTGTTAGACATGACGCTTGAGCTTCTGCAAGAACCAATGAGGTTCATTCTCGTTACGCATCACGCTTGAGCTTCTGCAAGAACCAATGAGGTTCATTCTCATGTTAGACATGACGCTTGAGCTTCTGCAAGAACCAATGAAGTTCATTCTCGTGTTAGACATGACGCTTGAGCTTCTGCAAGAACCAATGAGGTTCATTCTCGTGTTACGCATCACGCTTGAGCTTCTGCAAGAACCAATGAAGTTCATTCTCGTGTTACGCATCACGCTTGAGCTTCTGCAAGAACCAATGAAGTTCATTCTCGTGTTAGACATCACGCTTGAGCTTCTGCAAGAACCAATGAAGTTCATTCTCGTGTTAGACATCACGCTTGAGCTTCTGCAAGAACCAATGAAGTTCATTCTCGTGTTACGCATCACGCTTGAGCTTCTGCAAGAACCAATGAAGTTCATTCTCGTGTTAGACATCACGCTTGAGCTTCTGCAAGAACCAATGAGGTTCATTCTCGTGTTACGCATCACGCTTGAGCTTCTGCAAGAACCAATGAGGTTCATTCTCGTGTTAGACATGACGCTTGAGCTTCTGCAAGAGGTTTGTTCAAGCGTGACAAGTTCGCTTGAGCTTCTGTTTATGTTCGCTGATCAATGTTTATATGTCAATTAAACCCTAAATGAAATCTGTCCATCAAATAAAGCGATTGAGTCTCTTCAGAAAATTTTGACTAAACCGCTCAATTCATATGGAGTAGTTTTACGATCTCTTTATGAACTTTTTGAAGCATCAAAGTGATAGTTGCGTAGCTGTCAAAGGAGAGACAGAAATATCTTCATTTGTGTTTTAAGATGAACGAAAGTCTTACAGGTTTGGAACGACACGAGGTTGAGTAAATAATGACAGAAATTTCATATCAGGGTGAACTATTCCTTTAATGGAATGAAATATCTCCACATGGTGCTTCAAATTTTCAGCAAACGTATCTGTTGAGCTTTTGAAAGCACTGACAAACCCCACACATACATCACTTTTTCCCCCTCACAAAAAGTAAAACCCTTTTCATTTGTGAAGTGAAATCGTCCTGTACTTTCTGTAACCATTGTTTAGAAAGCCATTCACAGACACAGTCTCCAACATGGAAACTTTCCCACAGTGCCAGCACTGACATGAGAAGTCATGATTTATTTAAAACGGTTCCCTCGTCCAAAGTAGGCTGTCTTCAGCAGTTTTTTTCAGGAGAGCCCACTATTAAGTATCTAAAATAACGCAGCCCCTATATATTTCTAAGGGTTTTTCCTGCAACATGATTTTTTTCATACTTATTTCTACGGTTTCCTCATTTAACTGAGAAGGAAAAGTGAAACAGATTGAGACTCTGTTCATAGTAATATTGCCCTCACCAATATCGCTATACGCAGATGATGTGATAATTTTCTTGTCCAAATTATCAACTAGCATACCAGCAATATTACAATTAATTAATAGGTTTGGTAAATTTTCGGGATATAATATTAATGACACAAAATCTTCCATACTCTTCCTAAACAAGGAGGAAAGGAGTAACCCAGTCGTAAGATCACCCTTTTTTAATGCAAGAGAAGGATTTACATATCTTGGAGTTAAGATTACCCCCCAAATTAATAAAATTGTTAAAGCAAATTATGATCCGCTAATGGGTGAAGTACGTGAATCAATTGAGAAATGGACAACAATGCCCATATCAATGATTGGCCGAATTAATTTGATTAAGATGGTAACTCTGCCGAAATTGTTATAGCTGTTTCAGTCACTCCCACTGCCACTGCCAAAACATTTTTTTAAGGAAATTAACAAGATTCTTTATAGGCTTATCTGGAACAATAGAAAACCTAGACTTAGGCTTAGACTACTATATCTTCCATATGACAGGGGTGGTTTACAGATGCCGAGTTTACAGTGGTGCTACTGGGCCGCTCAGCTTCGATGCGCTATGTTTTACTTCTGCACACAGTCTCCTCCAGCCTTGGTCTCTATTGAACAAACAATATCTAAGCTCCCATTAAGTTCTACTTATATTCATCAGATCCAAAGACCTTAAAAAAAAAAACTAAAAAAAAAAATCCTTTCCTAAAGAATACTATTGATATATGGTTCAAAGCTCACAAACATATTGGTGATACACCTTCTATTTCTCAGCTCTCTCCTATTTGGAGTAATGGGGCAGGGCAGACGTTGGTTTTAAGGTTTGGGCTGGTAGAGGTGTGCAAAAAATTGGAAATTTATATGACAAAGGCATTTTGTTAACATTTAATGACCTAAGTCTGAAATATTCAATTCCTCAAAAATGTTTTTTTTAAGTACTTACAATTGAAACATTTTATTTCATCAAAGCATTGTGATGCCCTTCGGGAGCCGCCGCTGTCCTGTTTGGAGAATATTATGATAAAGCATGGACATGGGAAATCCCAAATTTCTATATTATATGATGCACTTATCTCATATGATAAGGAATCCAGTAAAGATAGAATAAGGGCTTGGAGCTTGGATATTAAAGAAGATATCGAGGAAACTGAGTGGTCAAAAGCATGCTTAAAAGCTCAAATACAAACGATTAATACAAGAATGAAGCTATTGCAACATAAATGGTTGATGAGGACATACATAGCCCCTGAAATGCTTAACAAATGGTCCCCGGAAATTCCAGACACATGTGTGAAATGTTTAATTGAGAGAAGGGAACTTTAATTAACTGTTTATGGGAGTGCCCTAAATTGGTAACTTTTTGGAAAATGGTTGTCTGTACTCTAAGTAACATCACAAAAGCTGAAATACCGTGCATTGCAAAACTTTGCATTCTGGGGATGTACCCAGATCATCTTTCTATCAATAATAATCAGAGAACTCTCATCGACTTTGGCCTCCTGCAGGCTAGGAGGATGGTTGCTTTGAGTTGGAAAGAGACTGAAATATCTTCTGCACATTCTTGGATCAAGGAGATGGCAATGTGTGTTACTCTAGAGAAGTTAACGTACATTACAAGAGGTAACGCACAGCAATTTGAAGAGATGTGGGCACCTTTAATTGATTTCCTTAAGAAATAAGAGGGTGCATGTATTAATATTTTGAGTGTGACATATTTTTTTTGTTCTGTTCTGTTTTGTTTTATTTTAATTACTGCTGCTTTGATACATATTTGGAATGTTTTTTTTAACTTATTTTCCTTTTGGAGATATAATTTTTATTATTTGGTTACTGTTTGTTTTATTGGAAAATCAGTTAAAAAAAACATTGTTGAAAAAAAAAAAAAAAAAAAAAAAAAAATTATATATATATATATATATATATATATATATATATTGCCCTCACCATCCACACAAACGTCTGACTGAGCAACTTCAGTCCTCTCACGTTCGGTCAGAGTGTGCATTTGCTTTCTAAGAGTTAAGTTATTGAGTAAAGAAAAAAACACAGGTGCCACAAAGTCTTTTACCCACAGTGCTGTGAAAGATTATTCAGAGAAAATGAAAGGGTTGGGATACTGGTAATTGTAGGACAGTTTGTACATTTCTTTCTACATTTCTTTCTACATTTCTACATCTGCATTGCATCAGTACATCCTTTTTTTTTTCTCTTTTTTTTTTTTTTTTTTTTTACCTCAAACTCATGCCGTTTCTCGTAAACAGGAATGATGAGCCTCGCAATGTGTGTTATAAGTTCAAACCTCTCAGCTTTCCATAGACCCTCCACACACACCTCCAACTGCTCGACCAGGACATCCTGTCATGGAAGTACAGCTGAAGTTTCACAAATGCAACTTGTTCATCAAACATATTCTTGACAGTCTTTTATGGGGTTAAAAATCCCTATGATGGTAGCATGATCTGTCTGGGTTTTTTTTTTTTTTTTTGCATTGATAAAACTCCCCCAGCGTTGTTTACCTCAGTGTAGTACACATCTTGCATCCCTACATCTTCTTTCATAGCTCCTTCTTCATCAATGTTCTGGGTGATTCTCTTAAAAGCTGCCAGTCCACTCGGGAACAGCTCTGAAACAATAAGATAGCAGAATATGTGTCACTACACCGAGAAAAGAATAGCAAAAACTCTATATATATACAGTTACAACAAGTGCTGTCAAATGGCATCTACCATAAAAGTTTGTAAATATACACTGCACTTCTCAGCCAAAAAAAGCCGGTATTGTTTGGATTTAAATATGTAAATGCTTAAAGTCCCCCTGTAGTCAATAATATTATCCCTTAAAACTCATCTTTGATCACCTAAATGACATAATCAAATGTTTTTTTCCAATGAAAAAAAATCTTCATGCCTTTAAATAGCTTGAATGTAACTCTGCACCCCTTGGTTCATTTAGTATTCGCAGTTCTATGCATATGCTAATTAGCCCCGAATCCACTTACTCACACCAGCTCAGAGGCTTGGTTTGATTGGTATCAAGGTAGTGTGTGACGTCAGAAACGCCAACGATTTCCAACCTCGTTTTTAAGATGGTCTTTGGTTCAATGCCGTTTTAAAGAGAAAATACTCAACAATGATGTTGACATGAATTCGAACATGGTTTGTCTTAGAGAATATAACAAAACACCACATAGACATTTAAACAACATTAAAAATTAGATTTTCACCACAGGGGGACTTTAAAAGTCTATGACTGGATCATTATTGATTATTATGTTTCTAGCGTGTTATATGTTTGGCAACAGTTCTTCTAACTCTAACTGATGGAGTGTGTAGCTTTTCATTTCTTAAACAACTATGTAGGGAGACACATCATGGCCATATTCCAGGAAGACAATGTCAAGATTCATCAGGCTCAAATTGCGAAAGAATAGTAGGGAGGGAGCATGAAGAATCAGTATATCAGCATGAAGAAAGTGCACAAATACAGTTTGGGGCTACTTATTATAAGCTAATGCAATATTAAAGATTACTCATGAGAAGCTGATTAGGATTACAAAATAATTGCATCACTGTTGCCAACACATGACTTCTGAGAAACATACAGCAGTCTTTTCAACAATGCCATTTTTATCTCTGGTTTCTAGACATGCAAATTTGTGGAACCTCCGACATGTTTTTAGTTTTGCATTGGCACAAAACTGCTAGCAGTTAATGATACATGGGTAACACTTTATTTTGATGGTCCCTTTTGAACATTCTGGTGACTATAAGTAACTTTGCAACTACATGTCAACTAACTCTCATTAGAGTATTAGCGTGCTGTCTGCTTAATATCTGATAACTCTTTATTGTGATGGTCCTCCAACAGACAGTCTACTGACTATAAGTAACTATGCAACTACATGTCAACTTATTCTAACCCTAACCCTACCAGTCTACTAATACTCTACTAACACTATAATGAGAGTTAGTAGACATGTAGGTGCAACGTTACTTATAGTCAACAGAATGTGTTAAAGGGACCATCCAAATGAAGTGAAACCGATACATGTACTATTTAAAAAAAACCTCACAAAACTTACTACATACTGTAATATTATGTTTAAAATATAAAAAAGAAGAGAGAGAAAAACAGGTTTACTATGCTATCATAATAGCTCCACTATTCGTGATGCATTGTTTGAGACTTTGCATTGCCATTTGCATCGTGCACCACACATTTGGTCTAAGATAGTGGAGTGTTTGTCCAAGCAGGAGCCTTATTTGCATAAGCAAAATAAGGGAAATCACATGAGACACAGGAATTTATTGGGTTTTTTTTGTCCATTTATAATTGAAAAATTAGGTGGGAATGAAAATAACATTGTAAGACATACATTCTGATTTGAATTCAGCAATCAGTGTGAACTAAAGTTAGCTGATTTTTTAGGACACGGTAATTTAAGGAAGAATGAATATGATCCAAACAACTGAGCATGAACGCTTTGTTGAAAGTAAAGAAACTTTTGCAAACTTACTTTTCCTGTGCAAATACTCTGCCACCAATGCAGCAACATGAACATTACACATAGCAGCCTGTAAAAAAAATACAAGAGCGGAGAAATAGAGAAATCTCATACATAAAGAACAGAATTTAAGTTCATCAATCTGTAGGTTTCCATTCACCTACTTTTATTTTTATCAAATAAAAAAATGCTGGATAAGAACACCAAGATGCTTGCATATTCTAAAAATGATCATAACTGATTTTCATTTTTTTATATTTAATTTATTAATTTTTACAGAAGTTGTAGCATATTCCTTTTGTAAAGCTACAGAACTTGTTTGATTCATCAATATTTTGTAAGTTTGAGGCATGTGTTTATTAAGGTCTGAAATAAAACAAGATGAGAACTTAAATATTCCCAGCACTTTCTGTAGAATGCTCATCATAGGAAATAATAAGAAATGACTTTTTACATTAAGGTAGTAGCCTAGTGAGAACAGGGTGTTGGGGGAATCACTTTTGTTTTCCTCTTTTTCATCAAACCGCAGTTTTTGCAAGTTCCCGCAATTTTTGCAAGTTCCCGCAATTTCATTGCATAAAATTGCATAAATATCCCGCATATTCCATCGCATTTTTTAAGAAAACGTGCCGCATAATCAAGGATTTTTGCCCGCAACAATCACAAAAAAACTGGAAGGACTGATATATTGAAGAACATATACGTTGCATTTATATGTTTTAGGCCATCTACTGCAGAAGCCACTACTGTTTCATTATCTTTTCCATTCTTGGATGTATTCCCTCTATGTGAACAAATAGAAATATAAGAGGTTGTGGCCAGGAAGTGACCTTTAATACAGTCCAGTTCCTGTTTTTCATTTTGTAGGGGATTTATTTATATAAAGAATCAAACACTCCAGCTAAACTACTTGGTTACTCACGTAACCTCAGTTCCCTGAGTTAGGGAACGAAGTATTGCGTAGCTATAAGCAGTGGGAAAACTCCTTTTCCTCGATTTTACTGAACCTTATGTAAAACGCTTTTGCAGCTGCACAGCTAGCACATAGAGCGTCTAGCTCACTCATAGGCTGTGCTGCAGCAACTGCACATCCAATGGCGCGGGCGCCTCTGACGTGCGACCAATGAGATAACTCTACGTCATTACACGTCAGAGCCCGTCATAGGGGTGAGGCTTAGCCTATATAAGCCCCTGAATTCGCCATAATAGCAGGTTTATACGACTGAAGCGACAAAAATCCAGTTAAAATAGTGCGGCCGGCTACGCAATACTTCGTTCCCTAAGTCAGGGAACTGAGGTTACGTGAGTAACCAAGTAGTTCCCTTTCGAACGGTCACTTCGTATTGCGTAGCTATACGCAGTGGGAACGCTATGCAAAACGCCGCACTGAATAACTGGTTGCCACTGCAACTCAGGACCCCTGAGCATACAGAACAAGCCTCAAACCACTTAATATGTATACACTAGAGCCGACACCGTCAGGTCTAGGTTATACACCAGTAGTTCCTGATAGGGTCAAGAATATGATAATACCACCAGCCTTAGCAGGTTTATAATATGGAAATTAACCGGCAAGAAGTGGGTTTATATATATAATATAGTGAATGTGATTATGCACAGTAATAAGTAATGATAAGACCAGACACTGTCGGGACCCTAATCATACCGAAAGCACCCCTGCCTGTAGGGAGGGTACTTCCAAATTATAGAATTTCACAAATGTGGACGGCGAGGCCCAGCCAGCCGCATCACAAATGTCCTGAATGGGAAACCCAGATGACCACGCCCACGACAAGGCCATGCCTCTGGTCGAATGGGCTTTGACACCTATAGGGCAATCCTGGCCCCACTCGCTTGATAGATGCCAATGTCAACAGGAGAGCAGTCTTCAGTGAGAGAAGTTTAAGGTCAACCGACCGGAGCGGTTCAAAAGCTGGACCCCTCAAAGCCCCTAGGACCGTAGACAGGTCCCAGGACGGCAAAGAAGGAGGTCTGGAGGGGTTAATCCTCCTAGCACCCTTCAAAAATCTCACGACCAGGTCGTTTCTTCCCAGTGACTGGCCAGCTACCAGAACATGGTGAGCTGCAATAGCTGCCACATACACCTTGAGTGTGGACGGGGAGCGACCCGCGTCCAACAGCTCCTGTAGGAATGAGAGAACCACTGGCACGTCATATGACTCTGGACTCAGGCGGTTTTTTGAGCACCAGCCGGAAAAAAAAACCCATTTTGAAGCATAAAGGCGCCGAGTCGACGGGGCCCTAGCTTCAGATATAGTGTTCAACACCTTCACAGGAAGGTCCCCGGATACCGGTTCAAAAGCCACACGTGAAGGGCCCACAGGTCGGGTCGCGGATGCCACAACGACCCCTTCGCCTGTGTGAGGAGGTCTTTCCTCATCGGGACAGGCCATGGAGCTGCGTCCGAAATCTGAACCAGTTCCGGAAACCACGGCTTGGGTTTCCAAAGAGGAGCCACCAGAAGGACTGGGCACCCGCTCTCCCTGACCCGTTTGATGACTTGTGGAATCATCGAGACGGGGAAATGCATACAGGGGGCGGTTGGGCCAGGCATGGGCCAACGCATCCCTGTCCTTTGAGAAGAACAGATTGCAATGGGTGTTGTTTTTCGAGGCAAACAGGTCGATTTCGGCCCTGCCAAACACTTCCCATATCAGACTGACCGTCTGTGGGTTCAGGGACCACTCGCCGAGGGGAGTGTTGCCCCGTGAGAGCATATCCGCGCCCAAATTCTGGACGCCCGGGATATGTGCAGCCCTCAGAGAGCTCAGATTCTTCTGTGCCCACAAGAGGAGATCTCTCGCCATAGCGTGCAGGCCACCTGACCTGACGCCCCCCTGGCGATTTATGTAGGCCACCACTGACATGCTGTCTGTGCGGACTAAGATGTGATGACCCTTGAGGCTCGACAGAAAAGCATTCAGGGCCAGACCAACTGCTTTCATTTCCAGACAGTTGATGTGTAAGCTCTGCTCCGCTATCGACCAGAGGCCGGAAGCAGGCGCGCCCTCGTGCAATGCCCCCCAACCCAGGTTGGATGCATCTGTAAAGACCACTTTCCTTCTGGAAATTGTCCCCATTATCACACCCTCTTGGTACCAGTCCTGAGCCCGCCAGGGAACCAGGGTTCTTAACCGTGATTCATCCTGATGCGTAAGCTGCCTGACTGCCATGCATATGTTGGCACCCGGCGTTTCAGCCAGTGCTGCAGCGGGCGCATGCGCAGTAGTCCCATCCGGAGCACTGATGATGCTGCTGCCATAAGACCCAGTAGTTTCAGAAATTTCTTCAGAGGCGCGCGCTCTCGCTCTCTGAACGAGGATGCCAGCGCTCGCACTGAGCGTGCGCGCTCTGGTGTGAGCCGCGCTCTCATTGACACCGAGTCTAAAACTATGCCCAGAAAGATCACACTCTGACAGGGGAATAGTTTGCTCTTTGAAACATTGATCGTGAGACCCAAGCATTCCAAATGGCCGAGAATCAGATCCCTGTGAGCTAATAGTTTGCCTCTCGACTGCGCTAGCACCAGCCAGTCGTCGAGATAATTCAGCACACGCACTCCTCTCTGTCTCAGAGGAAAGAGCGCTGCATCCACACACTTCGTGAAAGTGCCGGGTGCCAGAGACAGACCGAACGGCAGAACTGTGTACTGATAAGTCTGTCCCTCGAAGGCGAATCTCAAGAATGGCCTGTGACGAGGGTTTATTTGAATATGAAAGTAAGCATCTTTCAGATCCATCGTAACAAACCAATCCCCCGGGCGAATTTGTGCGAGGATCTGTTTGGTAGTTAACATTTTGAAGGGACGTCGCATGAGTGCCCTGTTCAAATGTCTTAAATCTAGTATGGGTCTGAGACTGCCGTCTTTCTTCGGAACTAGAAAATAACGGCTGTAAAAACCCGCTTGCTTCAGCGCAGGGGGGAATAATTCTATGGCCCCTTTTGCTATTAATTTCTGCACTTCGGTGCGAAGCACGTGACTCACGTCGCTTCCCACCGAGGTCTCGATGACCGCCTGAAACTTTGAGGGTCTGCGAGCGAATTGGAGCGAGTAGCCTTGCTTTATAATGTTTATGACCCAACTCGACACCCCGGGGATAGCTTGCCAGGCTAGAACCCGTGTGGCTAGGGACTGACACACTGAAAAGGGGGAGCCACCTAACATAGGGGGATCTGAAACCCTTATAATATGATTTGTGCATACATTGAGTGTTTGACTGACTGTACAGGCATTTGCGTGTGGGGAAGTCAGAGTTATCACAGGGGAGGGGCCACCTATCTGAGGGGGACCGTGAACCCGTTTATTGTGCTTGTGAAACATGCTCTCTGTGTGATTTATTTGGGTCGCCATGAAAACGGCGTTTGGTTGTAAAGACGCGCTTACCGCGGGCCTGTTTACAGAAATAAAGTCCCCAACCGCCTGAACTGAACAGGGGGTTGTGGGAAGTCTCGTTGGCATCTTTGAGGGTGGTCCGGCCAGAGTGGGACACTCGCCCTCTCTCTTCATACCGTGTGCTAGGATGACTTTGGCGGTGCTGCTTCGGGCGCAACGCTGGGCCGCGGGCCTTGGCGCCGGGGCATCGGGAAGCGCTTCGCAGCTCTTGTCTGGCGCTGAGCATCAGCCGCAGGGCGGGGCTGAGAGGCCTGCTGCTTCGGCTTCGCTGGCTGAGGCGAAAACGGAGCTGGTTTGGGCAGGAAGTGTCGCATGGCCTGGGACGCCTTCTGTGCCTCGGTGTATCGCTCCGCGAACCCCTTCACCGCTGGGCCGAAGAGACCGGTGTTGGTAACTGGTGCGTCGAGGAACTTGGACTTCTCGGAGTCCTTGATGTCGGTGAGGTTTAGCCAGAGATGGCGTTCAGCCACAACCAAACTTGCCATTTTCCTCCCGATCGCCTGTGCCTTGGCCTTGGTAGCCCTCAGGGCCAAGTCCGTCGCGCTGCGGAGGTCCCGAAAAGCCTCTGGATCCGGGCCAGCCTTGTCCATAGACCGGAGGAGTTTGGCCTGGTAGACCTGTAGCACGGCCATCGTGTGCAGGGCTGAAGCAGCCTGCCCGGAAGCGGAATACGCGCGTCCGAGGAGGGCTGACGTGTTTCTGCACGGTTTGTTAGGGTGCACGGCTCTGGTCCGCCAGCTAGCGGCCGTGTTCGGGCATAGGTGAGCGGCCACGGCCTCTTCCAGAGGCGGCAACGACTCATAGCCCTTCTCCGCCGTGCCATCCACAGAGGAGAGAGTCGCGGGAACTGCAGCGCCTCGTGTGGAGTAAGGAGTGCGCCAAGCCTTGGTAAGCTCCTCGTGAACTTCAGGAAAAAACGGCGCCGGTTTATGACGCGGGGCCTGTTGGTGTCCTGGCAGAAACCATCCGTCCAGCCGACTCCGAGGAGGCTCGACGGGCGCGGCCCACTCGAGCTCGAGGTCCGCGACGGCCTGTGTCAGTATCCGAAGCATCTCGGCGTCGGAGTTAGTCCTGGCAGCAGGAGCGGTGGATGCTGGCTGATAAACAGTGACAGGGTCGAGCGAGCCCGCCACTCGTCCTCAGAAGCAGCGATAGACAGGCTGTCGTAATCGCTAGGCCCGCCGAAGGAAACGAGGCCCGCCACGGGGGGGGGGCGCTGATCTCCTTCGAACAATACAGGCGACGCTCGAGCGGGAGAAAGTGAGGCACGCGGGGACATGGCCGGCGTGCGATCACTGAAATCCATGCTCTCGGGCAGCCACTGGCTGCGGCGCTTCTTCTTCCTAGGCTGAAGCACGACTGAAGGAGGAGGCGCGGGCGAAGCGGCGTCCTCATCCTTGGCGAGAGCTAGCCGAGTCCGCAGAGAGGAGATGGGCATGCTCTCACAGGCCGCACATCCGCCGGAGGAGAAGGCCTTGTCCGCGTGGTCGAGTCCCAGGCATGAAATGCACAGTGCGTGGTGATCGGCCTCGTGGAGCTTGCGTGCGCACGTGGCGCAGTTAGCGCGAGACATAGCAATGCTCGTAGAATAAAAAGGATATTATCGCCGGATAGCCACAGGTGAGACGGCGTCAGGAGACGAACGGCTGAGAAGACGTGATCTGCTGAGTAGTGCTCGCTCAGGCTGAAGGGCTTGTTCGACGGCGAAGGCTCAGTGAAACAGACAGAGACATAAAGTTTGTCGCTGAAGGAGTAAAATCTGCTATTATGGCGAATTCAGGGGCTTATATAGGCTAAGCCTCGCCCCTATGACGGGCTCTGACGTGTAATGACGTAGAGTTATCTCATTGGTCGCACGTCAGAGGCGCCCGCGCCATTGGATGTGCAGTTGCTGCAGCACAGCCTATGAGTGAGCTAGACTCTCTATGTGCTAGCTGTGCAGCTGCAAATGCGTTTTACATAAGGTTCAGTAAAATCGAGGAAAAGGAGTTTTCCCACTGCGTATAGCTACGCAATACGAAGTGACCGTTCGAAAGGGAACTAAACATACCAGAAGAGTATATAATAGATTAAGCCAATTTGTTAAATAATTCATGACACAAGTAAACAGAACAAGTAAACAGCGCTGAAAGTCTCTTGTGAACTATTGTTAAAAGACTGAGGCTTGATCGGTGTTCAGTCAGGCAGAAGGAGTGACAGGTGCTATTACAACTTAACCTGAACGTTATACCACAGGGAAGGGCTTTCCAGAGGACGCCCCGTCATTAATTACTAGCATTAAATATAACTGGTTTGTAGTTTTTGCTTAAAGAATTCCCCACACAGGGGGTCCAACACAAAAATGGGGAAAGGTGAAATACTTAGAAAATGATAGAAGCTTTATCTGTTTATTTATTCTTTATCTCTACTCTCACTGTCCAGCAATATTGGGTGCAGACAGTTTTGGTGAACTGATGCAAATGTATTGTTAATCAAATTTGAGACTGAATGAAACAATGGATGACATTATCTTAAACATCTGAAAAACAAATATTGTGTGCATTTCTTCGTAAAGCAGGCGTATGCTTACAGCTACAGGTTGTGGTGAGGTTTAAAATTGGCTTAATGACGACATCATTGACTTTTCACTATTTCATCCATGTACAACATGTGGAAGCCAAAACAAGTTCAACACGTACAAATAATCCTTCCAGTGCACCTGTGCCAAGAAAACAACTAACCTCAGAAAAGTCCCCGTTCTTGCTGTGTGCTCGTGCCATGCTGTCAAGCCAGGTCCGCCTGAGCTCTGGAGTGCTGGCGTACGATCGGGCGAGACTGTACTGCAGGTCAAGCAGCATTTCCGGGTCTTTTTCGTGCTCACGCATCTGAGCGGTGGCCATTAAAACCGTACGAATTCTCATCGTCAGACCCTTCACTTCAGATGGAAACGTTGTGGTCTGCGGAGACATATAGATTTCATGTTATAAAAACAGAAGCAAGAATACTTGCACTTTTGGTAAAATGATTTGTTATGGCATGTTCACAAGTCACATGACTCACAGCTTTCACAAGATTGCCATATAGACTGTATTGTGTGCTTTTAGCAAAGCTGAATGTGGTATGCAGGGCAGGAATGGAGCGAGGCCTGTCATGAATACCACCAGCGTGCCACATCGGCCTTGCTCCATTCCCACAGCTCTCGGCTTCGCCCTGCACAACACATTCAGCTTTGCTAAAAGCTTGCGCCACACCGGTCTCGAGTCTCACGGAGGACCTCCGGAAGGAAAAAAGGAGGAGTGATGACATTGCAAGATGAGAGAGGACCAGGCCTGGACTTTATGTTGTTGCGTTTTATTATGTTTATATGCGGCAGTTTTCCACGTTGGGCAGACGCTTTACTTCTTTTTTTAAGGTTTACGTTGAACGTTTGCCGGTTCCAGCCTCCTTCCCTGAACTATGAACACTGTTACACTGAACTTTCGAAAACGTCTCTCAAATTTCATTTCAGAGAAAAAGTTTTGGAAAAACAGATAAGTCTATTTACATCTTAAATTAATTTAACTTTTTCCCCCGGTTTAACAGACAAGGCTTAAATCTAGTCCCAGGCTAAAATGCATGTTTGAGCTGGTTTAACTGAAAGCAACTTGCACTGACATATCTTAAAATAGGTCTCAACATACACACTTGTAATGTTTTTTTCTAACACACGTTTATAAAAGATACTTAAATGTCCTAATTGAACTAAGGCCTAATCCTGGCTTACTCTAAGCCCTGTTTGTGAAACCAGGCCTTTATTTTCTGGGATAATTAATGCAATTTGTTTGATTAACTCTATTCTTTTAATTTAAATGTGTGTAAATTTACAGTATTCTCTGTAATTCATCATTTTGATCACACAAGTAAAAGAGGGAGTACATAAAGTCTGTCGGTATGCACATTTATGTTTGTTACGTCCTCAGGGACGTTTATATTGTTTTTTGTGTGTTTTGGGGTTTTTTTTGGTCTTCTCGCTCTTTCTCTCCCTCTCACTTTCCCTTTCGCAGGTCGTAGATGATTGGCTTTTCCTCTTGTCAATCATCTTTAACGAGTTGAGTTGGTGGGAGGCGGGATCTTCATCAGCGGGATGCTTTACACCTGGAGAAGCCCTATTTAAGATACATCTCACCGCCTGCAAGAGAGAGAGATTTTTGGTTTTGCTTTGAGACGTTTTGTTTTCTCTTCGGTTGATTTTAGTTCTGTTAAATGTTTATTTTGTCTGTCGTGTTACGCTTGCCTTTTTTGTTCCGAGTGTTCCCTGAAACTTCTCATTCGTGAGCTCTGAGTCTGTTAAACAGCTTTGCAAAGCTGGGTTAAGCGGGAAGGAGGAAGGGAATAGGTAAGATTGTCACGTGACATACATTCTGCACACTTAGTAGTTTCTTTTGTCTATATTCATTAGGTTAGGGATTTGTGCCACCCCCTGTATTTTTGTTTTCATTAGTCAGTATAGTTTATTTACGACGTCTCGGAAGTTGAAGACTTTTTCTTTGATCTTTTGTTTTAGTTTAGGTTTAGATTGAAATGGTTTAGTTAGATTCGTTTTGCTTATGTTATTTTCATTTGTTTGGCACAAATCCTGTTTTTCCCTTTCTTCCATTTTGCCTTGTTCACATGTAATATAAATTACTTTATCCTTATTAAACTACTTCTGATTCTATTTTTGGTTGTGTCTCTCGTGTTTCTCAAAGCATACAGTGTTCAATTGAGACGTACGTCTGAACTGGTCTTGTGTTCCCCTTCCAAAAATCCCAAGACGGGTGAGAGCCAAAGAAGGGTTGTAACAATGTTGTTTATTTTTTATGTATACAGATAAAGATTGCAAGATTTATACATCAGGCCCCTGATATTCTGGACAGCGCGAACGTTTTTCTGCTTACTGGTACATGTTTCTATTAAATTATAAAGAATGATGGCCCTTAAACGGACATGGTGGTGGAAAAAAAATATGAGATAGGAGGGGAAAGAATTATTTCAATGCTTTTGTGTAATCTAAAGTTTTGCGTTCCCCCCAAGAAACTTTGCATTTGCTCGCAAAACCTTTGCGCAAAATGATTAACATATAATTTCTCCTCCCATCTCATATTTTTGTTCATTTAGATTGTCCCTTTTAGGGGCTCCGTAGACTGGAGATGCTTTGATTTCAGACAGAGGCTTTCAAAAAGTGGTGAAGCACATGTAAGCAGCGCCTAAGTGAAAATCATTTATGAGGTAGTTTGACACGTGACTGCAGATTCCAGCTAGAAAACTCTACTGCACCTTCATGACTTTATCACTGTTGGCAAAGTTGTTGATGATGGACAGTGAATCCTGGAAACGTGAGCTGCCTGTTAGCGCCACATCAGCGATAAGCTGGCTCACAGCGATGATGATCTAACGGTCAGAAAGGAAACAGACAAAATATCAATAGAAACATTCTTGAGTCACCCACAAATGACACACGGCTCAGGGATTGCATAACCAATGTACCTGACTCAGACTTTCAGAAAATATGAATGAAACTGTTTTAAATGAATGAAAAGTATAATATATTCCAGGCAAATTTATTTATATATATATATAGAAGATAAAATGGATGAAAATGTTTTAAATAAAAGGGTGAAAAACAATTTATTATATATGTACATATATATATATGAAATATATTAGGTTTATATATTAGGTATTCACAGACTGAAAGTGTAACAAAAAAAATGCAGTTTTAAAAATAGGTCTAAAGCATTGTAAATTCAGTGTGAATGCACAATATACCAACAAATGAGAACCTGTTTTAATTTATAATGAGGAAACAATTGAAATGTTTAGTATAAATCAAAAAAGTTAAGTTATTGCTTTGCATTGAGTATAAATGGTGCAGATTCAATAAGACATGTGAGAGAGTGCAATTGAGCTGAAGAAAACATCAAGTGAATGTGGCTTGACCGGTCTCACTGAAACCATGAGGCTGTATTACGCTATTACGACTACATCGAATGCTTAAAGGGTGAGTACATCAGAATTCAAATTTCCTGATAATTTACTCACCCCCACGTCATCCAAGATATTCATGTCTTTCTTTCTTCAGTTGAAAAGAAATAAAGGTTTTTGACGAAAACATTCCAGGATTTTTCGCCATATAGTGGACTTCAATGGGGTCCAACGGGTTAAAGGTTCAAATGACAGTTTCAGTGCAGCTTCAAAGGATCTACAGGATCCCAGCGGAGAAATAAGGGTCTTATCTAGCCAAAACATCGGCCTTAAAAAAAACACACACATATATATATATATATATATATATACGCTTTTTAACCACAAATGCTCGTCTTGCATTAGCACTGCGATACGCCACTCATTACGTTATCACGTTAAAAGGTCACATGTGTTCCGGGTAGGGAGAAAAACTCCATCTCATTTTCTCCTCCAACTTTAAAATCGTCCGACATCTTTGTTTTACCTTTTTTTTTTGTAAATTGCTTGTAAACACTAGGTGGGTACTTACACCTTACGCGTGACCTTTCAACATGATTACGTAATGTGTGGCGCATCGCAGGGCTAGTGCAAGAAGAGCATTTGTGGTTAAAAACTATATAAATGTTTGTTTGTTTTTTGAAAATGACCAATTGTTTCGCTAGATAAGACCCTTGCATAGCTGATATAAAAAAATTGGATGACTAGTAATTTCCTACTACTAAACTCTAAAAAAAACAGAGATTCTAATTATTGGACAAAAAAAACTTCCACACGTAATAACCTAGAATACTGCTTTCCGTTAATTTTGTGAATTGGTATGTTGGATGATCTTGGATGATTCAAATGAAGGTTTTTGAGGAAAACATTTCAGGATTTTTCTCCATATAGTGGACTTCAATGGGGTTCAACGGTTTGAAGGTCCAATTTGCAGTTTCAGTGCAGCTTCAAAGGATCTACACGATCCCAGCCGAGGAATAAGTCTAACACTTGATGGCTGCTCTGTTAAGTCTTCGTCGTCGGTTAGGAACCTGGGTGTGCTCTTTGATACCAATCTTTCATTTGAAAGTCACGTGTCTAGTATCTGTAAAACCGCATTTTTCCATCTTAAAAATATATCTAAATTACGAGATATGCTCTCATTGACAAATGCGGAACAATTAGTTCATGCGTTCATGACATCAAGGCTAGATTATTGTAATGCTCTACTGGGTGGTTACCCTGCATGCTTAATAAACAAATTACAGCTAGTTCAAAACGCAGCAGCTCGATTTCTTACCAGAACCAGGAAGTATGACCATATTAGCCCGGTTCTGTCAACACTGCATTGGATCCCTATTAAATATTGTATACATTTTAAAATATTGCTGATTACTTACAAAGCACTAAATGGTTTAGCTCCCCAGTATTTGAGCGAGCTCTTAACGCATTATAGTCCTTCACCTCTATTGCGATCTCAAAATTCCAGCCAGTTAATAATACCTAGAATATCAAAATCGACTGCTGGCGGTAGATCCTTTTCCTATTTAGCACCAAAACTTTGGAACAATCTTCCTAACATTGTCTGGGAAGCAGACACACTCTGTCAGTTCAAAGCTAGATTAAAAACACATCTCTTTGACCTAGCATTGACATAATAAATTATCGACTTCTATAATTCAATGCTAGGCTGCATAGATTAGGTCAGCCGGAGCTGGGAACACTTCCCTTAAATCCTGATGTATTTGTTACATCATAAGAAGAACGGCATCTACACTAATTTTAGAGTCTTTGTTTATCCCGAGGTTTTCCCGCAGTCTGCCGGATCCAGGCCGTATCCAGATCTGACAAAGGACCTTCGCCTGGACCCGATGACAATGCTGTGCTGAGGTGCCAACTAGCCTCTCCCTTACCCCTTTTCCACCAAAAAAGAACTGGTTCGGAACTGGTGCTGGTTCAAAGTTGGTTCGGAGTTGGTTCAACTGGCAAACCTTCTCAGAACCTGTTTGTTTTTCCACTGACTGAATAACATTGACTGGAAAATAACATTGTTCAAGAACCACTATAAAGCCAAAACAATCTCTGTTACCTTAAATTATATGTTTACCTCTGTAAAGCTGCTTTGAAACAATCTACATTGTTAAAAGCGCTATTTAAGTAAAGATGACTTGACTTGATTTATTATTATTATTAAACCTTTATTTAACCAGGAAGAGACTCATTGAGATTAAAATGATCTTTTACAAGAGTGTCCTGCCCAAGACAAGCAGCAGTACTATACCACATATACAGTACATACAAACATAAAAACTGCAAACACACTAGATACATAAAACAACTGACACAACAAATCTTTCAAAATCAGCCACAGTCCTAAAAACACATTAGGTAAAACATCTGCAGTCAGATGTGGCTGCCTCCATGTCTATCAACAACCTCTTAAAAGCAGTCAATGAAACGAGCTCAGTAAGTTTCACGTATATCTGCAAATTGTTCCAAGCAGAGGGAGCCGCAAACTGAAAAGCCTTTTTTCCTAGCTCAGCTCTGACCTTTGGGACAGATAGCAGGAAAAGATCCTGGGAACGAAGATTATAAGTCCCGGTACTATTTATACTGATATAGGTCAGAAGGTAGGATAGGAGGAGACCTAAAATAGCCTTGTAGATGAAGCTAAGCCAGTGTTAAAGTCTCCATGTTGATAGTGAGGGCCATCCAACACGTTCATACAATTCACAATGGTGAGTGAGGACTTTCATACCAGTGATGAACCTCAGAGATCCATGGTATACAGTGTCCAGTGCATGTAAACTTTGAGATGACGCATGCTCATATAAAACATCACCATAGTCAAGTACAGACATAAACGTGGCAGCGACCAACCTCTTTCTAGATCTGAACGAAAGGCAGGATTTGATTCTAAAGTAAAATCCTAATTTAAGTTTTAATCTTTTTGCTAGCTGCTGAATATGAAGGCTAGAAAGAGATTCATCAATTAAAATACCAAGATATCTGTACTGAGAAACACATTCAATTTTCATACACTGGAAAGTAAGGATTGACGGAAGATTTTACTTAGATTTTGAATTTGAAAAAAGCATGACTTTAGTTTTATCTGCGTTTAAAACAAGTTTTAAATCATAAAGATTCTGTTGAAGCATGTTAAGTTGTAACTGGGAGAGGGCTCGGTGTGTAGAGGGTGCAGACTTCTTTTCGGCTGAAGAAAGAAAGACATGAACATCTTGGATGACATAGGGGTGAGTATATTATCAGGAAATTTGAATTCTAAAGTGAACTAATCCTTTAAGCTCCTTGTGCAAACATTTTATGCTTTTGATAAGAGCACATTACAAGACACTAAGAGACTCAAGTCATCTTAGGTACACAGAAATGTTTCATGACGCATCAGATCTAAGCTTGTGACACATTAGATGGAGAATTTTTTTATATTCCAAATTTAAAACACACACACACACACACACACACACACACACACACACGCACGCACGCACGCACGCACGCACGCACGCACGCACACACGTTGGGTTTCTGTGTTTTATGGGGACTTGTAAGCTAACAAGTAAGCTTGCCTACTCTTCTGCTACACTCTCATAAGTATGTACTTTTTCATCACAAGAGTATACACTTTTAGCACTTAATAAGTAGGCGAATTAATTTTAATGTTAACACGACTATAAAAAAGAAATGTGTGAAAAACGTATAATGATAAATAAACAAATATATATATATACTGTACATACAGGGCTTGACATAACAGCCACCATGGACTTCAGAAGTGGCGTGTAACGCAGTCACTCCTACTAGCCACTTTAGTGGGTTGAATTTTATATAATATATTTTTCAATTGCAGTCTTTTAAAAAGGCATCTAAAATAATAAACTAAGTGCACTGTAGTGTTGACAAAAATATAGATTTTTCAATACATATTGATACTGAAATATCTGAAATGCTTAATGTTCCACAGAATAGATACACATGAAGCCGCCTCTCAGCACTGAATTTGAGTTCTTTTTCGCTGCTCATTGCACTTAAACAGTCAAATACACACAAAATAAAATTGCCGGTCTTGGCGTGTATTCACGTAAACAGTCAGTAATGTTCTAAGTGAAAGTAAACAGTTGAGAAAGAAAAAGCAGGTCTTAAAGTGACAGCAGCCTAATATACATTCTGCCAAATTATGAGATAATATTAAAAATATCCATATGGCAGTTTTTCCCCATGGTATCAGTGGCAAATAACTTTTGAAATACACTAGCCACAGTGACTGGTGAGCAATTTTTTTTTTACGTCAAGCCCTGTATATAAGATATAAATTAAAATAATTAATATTAATAAAATATACATATCAAATGTACGTTTTAATATATGTATTGTATCATATATGGATATAAAGTGAAGTACAGTACACTTATGTCAGAGACAATTACCTTGAAGCAGCCTAGAGTTAAATGGACCATAACATGCATTCAAAAATTGTTTCACTTAAAATGTTGGTAAAGTTTTTGTAGCAAAAACAGTTAATAAGCTATGATCTAACAATCGCCGTTTGAAGTGTCTTACTCAAGGACCCAATGGTGCAAGCTCATGATTCACTCCTTAAAATGTGCAACCATGCAGTAACCACTCCATATTTTATGCATTAGGATACAGGACTCAAAAAAAAAAACCCCACATCCAAATGCTCATTTACCGCAAAGTATTGTGTAAGAGTTGACAGTTTATAGACAAGGAAACATTCAAATGTGGTTCAACATGTGCTGACACACATTAAAGATGGGATTTGTAATGTCCAAAAATGAATAAAGATCAGAATGGTGCGAAATGTCATGAGATTCGGCTGAAATTGTCATTATATACCTGTAAGTGCATGCGCAGGAAGCTTTTCCTCTTGGTGTAATCAAAATTGTTCCTCATGAGCAGGTAAAGAAGTGCAGACGCCTCCCCACGTAGGACACTTAATTTAGACATACAGCACTTCAAGACTTCGTAGCACAGCGAACCGCACAGCGTTACACGGCCCTTAAAAAGTGGAACCTGGAACTAAATATATATAATCGAGACAAACACATCAATGTTCAAGTAGGCAAAATCTGGAACATCTTGAAAACATCTCAAGTTGTTGCATTTAAAGATTGTGGTCATTAATTAAAACTTCATTCAAGATTATTCAAAGGCACCAAACCTGCATGCTAAAATCTTTTTTTTTTTTTTTAAGAAAAAGCTGCATCTTTTGTGTTATACAGAATAAACAACAGCACTTGGGGTTTGGAACGTCATGAGGATGAGTAAATCATCGTTTTCTGAGTAAACTAAAGAAATATTTTGATCTCACCTTGATGATAAAGGCTCGCAAAGAGGCAAAGATGTGTTTGATTGCTGCTTCTGATTGTCCGACTTTCAGTAAAGTGAGGTACGTGTCAAAGACCTTCGTCATCAGAGCATTGTGACCTTCACAGTCCAGCAGCTGATTCTGTCAGGATCCAGGTATCACATTAGCAGTTTATGGAAGAATACAAGTATTTAGAACTGACCCTTTAGCTTCATTACGCACTCTAGAATCTAAGCTTAAAAAACCTGAAGATCACCTTGAAGCTCTGAGTGAAGAGTGAGAGGACGTCCAGCACGGTAAGGCAGGCTTCTGTCGACATATTCCCCTCAAGCAAAGACTGGTGGTTGGTCTCTGCTTCTGTGGGACCTCCAGCTGAAATACAAGACTCCACAATTACACATTCATCTTAAGATGCAAAATGAAAACAACTGGCTTTACTTTTCCTTGTTTCCTTGTTTATTTTGTGCTCAGAAGACTAGATTTAAGAAAAAAAAAAGCTACGGAGCCCCTAAAGGGACATGGTGATGGAAGGAAAAAATATGAGATGGGAGGGGAAAAATGAGAAATGAGGTGATGTGCAATGTATATTATGAGAAAATTAAAGTGTTTTTGTATGCATGTAAACCTATTGTAGGAGACCTCTAAAACTAAATGAGGAACCTTTAAAATAGCATAAAGGGGCACTTTAAGCAGCCCAAATGTTTGCAACATTGATAATAAGAAATTATTTTTGAGCAGCAATTTAGCATATAAGAATAATTTCTGAAGGATCTTATGACATTAAAATAGAGAAGTTATTTTAAATCGTAATAATATTCTACAATATTAAGGTTTCTTATTTTATTTTTTGATCAAACAAATTGGTGAGCTTATGAGCCTTTATTCAAAAACATAAAACTTTTACTGACCCCAAAGTTTTGAACTATAGTGTATATCAGGCAGTAAGGATAAAAAAAAATGTGCATGATAGACAGCTGAGAGCTGAAAGCTGAAAGCTTCATGGTAAATTAAGCTATTATATTACATAATATTATATATTATGTTATATTATATTTCATTAGATAAAGTTGTCAAGTTTTACCATGTCCATAACATTACAGTGTGTTGCATTTGTTACAGTAGGTTACGTTGGAGAATATAGTATTACAGGAACAGGAAAGCCTGAACATCCTATAGCATAATGCAGTGTTTCACAGAATGAAGGTTATAAAACACCAGGAGCAGACAGATGTATACCCATGTTCAGGGTTAATGAGGTGTCCATAGTGCTGAACTGCTGCAGCTTTGCTTGCATGAAGCTTCCTCGACCACGCAGAACCGGCATGGTCTGGGACTTCCTGTCAGACGAGAAGAGTTTCGACACCCAGGGTTCCTGACTCCTTAACAAAACACACAAACAAAGATGTATTGTTCGCAACAGTGCTAATCTTGATACCACTGCTTATTTTAGAAAAACACAGGACCCATTCAATGATATGTAAAGATCTGGTTTTGATGACAGCACAATGTCACAGTCGTAGTTCATGTAAATATGGGTGATCTGAATGTGGTTAACTTGTTGAGTCCTGATCAAGCATACCGGCTGATGCTTCTCTTGCCAACATATCGAAACTGGATTATGCAGATCCTACAATCAGAGGAGACAAAATGATGTGTATTACATTTACATTTAGTCATTTAGCAGACGCTTTTATCCAAAGCGACTAACAACTGAGGACTAAACCAAGCGCGTCATCGTGAAGAGACAAAAACAACGCAAGAAGTTCTCAAAATACAAAGTCCAGACATTGCTCGGAGTAGCATAAGCCAGATAAGCAGGGATTTAAAGGAAAAGGAGAGAATTTTTTTTTATTTTTTATTATTATAGTCTATTATGTGATAGAAAGCCAGATAAACACAAAGAGACAAGGTAACATATTTGAGGATCATGTTTCACTTTCTGGCAACAGACCTTTATATTCTCAAACAATTTTTTAAGGCCAGACCCTGCTTCCAGCTACACAAAGCAGCACAATTCTCAGTAGCTATTTGTCCATCCACCTATTTTTATGAGCATTTTGGTACATCGCATTAAAGAAAATGCTGGATCCAAACGACAAGATGCGAATAAATTCCAAATATGTGCATTGAGAAAAACGTATGCACTCAATTGAGTTGGATACATTTTATCTGATAAGAAAACATGCACATAAACTATGGTGGAAAGACAAGTAATTTACAATATACAACAATTTTATATGCAATGGCTTCTCCTAGAGCAGCAACCATTTTTCTCATTGATATTTAGCATGTGGAAAGATTTTGTTCTCTTCGGCTCACTGGATGGAAACAGTGCAAATGTTTTATGCCATATTCTCATTTTACGCACAAGTTAAATTCTCAATTTTCTTTGAGCCCCGATCTTTATGAGTTGGGGGCGTGTCATTGAGAAACATGGTGGAATACCACAATACTTAAAGGTATTTAGCAGTGAAATATTAAGCACACATGATTTCTGAAGGATCATGTGACACTGAAGACTGGAGTAATGATGCTGAAAATTCAGCTTTGATCACAGGAATAAATTACATTTTAAAATATATGATAATAGAAAAACGTCATTTTAAATTGTAATTATGTCACAATTTGACTGTTTTTGATCAAATAAATGAGGCCTGGTTGAACATAAGAGATAAAAATCTTCCCAACTTATCTTGTATGATTTACCATCTGATTGTGTAGGAACACAAGATTGAGATATACAGTACATGAATAACAAGAAGGACAACGAAAGTTAGTGTCACTCACTCAAGCAGACTGAGGAAGTTCATGATGTCTTGTGGGTTGACTTTCGCCCAGTAGGCCACCAGAGTGTCTATAGGAAGACATTGAGTAAGACAGAAACAAAAGCATTAACGCAACATAGCTCAACTCTTCTTCCTATTAAGACGTGCCTGTACACGGTAATACGACACATCACGATAATGAACATGCATATAAATGTCATTTATATAGATCAGAGACTACAACATGTCCTGATTCTTTATTTACACTTTACATTAAAACTCCATTCGTTAACATCAGTTAATTCATTAGTTTACATAAACTGATAATGAAAAATACTTCTAAAGCATTTATTAATCTCAGTTCATTTTAACATTTAATAACACATTATTAAAATCATAAGTTTTAACTATTATTTAATGGACCTGAGCTAACATGAACTAACAGTTGTATTTTTGTAACTAATTTTAACAAAGAATAGTAACTTCTGTAACAAATGTAGCTATTTCTCATTGTTAATGTCAGTTAATGCATTACCAGTTAACTAATGAGAACTTATTGTTAAGTAATACCTATTGTTATTTCTTTTGCACTTTAATCTGTTTGAAACTTTTGTTTACTTTATACATTTTTGTGTATTGCTTTATTGTATTTAAATTTTCAGTTCTTTTTGTTATAAGAAAAAAAGTTATTAAACCTGTTATAGTGACAACACTTTTTTAACTTATTTCAGTATTGTGATAATGCCGTAAACCGTGATGAAAGCTGCAGCAATTGTAACATTTGATACCATCACACTTCTTCCTATTACAGTGACATTCTCAAGAGTTTCAGGAAACCCAGACAACGGATCCACAAGGTTCCCATGCTCTTAGAGCAAAGATGTTTCCATGACCTTTCCACTCATTCGTGACTCGGAGATACGTTTTTTTTTTCATAGTGGTTACTGGGATGGATTTTTGAGTGCAAATGTTTGATTTTATAGGTCTTAATTAAGATGTACTAGTACACTAATCTCTCCAATAAAAAAGAAAAAAAAAAATAGAAAAAAAGTGATGGTCACTTATTTTACTCTAACCAGGAACTCACAATATCCAGCCAATGTTGTGAGTGCTATTTTAGAGCAGAGAAATATTATAAAAACAGATTCAATAGAAATCTATGTGTTTTTAACCCAGCCATTAAATCACAATTCCAGGATTTTTTTGAGCATGGGAACCCTGGATCGGCACCAAATCAGTTTCTCAATCCAGCACTTCATCTTTTAGTTGCCTCCCATATCTGACACTCACACTTAGATCAAGCATTACTCTACAAATGAGCCGACAAGCTGGTGTGCGAGTCATCCGAACTGTATAACGCCAGAAGAACCCAAGAGTAGGACTGATAAACCCTGGATAAAAGTTAATTGCACCCACAAAGCTCCAACGGATATTCAACTTATTTCCATATAGTTTAAACAGCTGTCAGTTAAAGATCAACAACAGCTGCCGCCCACAGCTCAAGTGCTACATTTGGGCACAACAGCAGTCTGCCTCGTTGATGTCAAGTCAAATTAACTTGTATAGCGCATTTTTGCTTTTTTAAATACCCCTGGCTTCACAGACAAGGCTTAAGTCTAGTCCCAGACTAATATGCATGTTTTGAGTGTTTTGAGACTATAATATTGACTATAATGGTGGTGTTTTATGATGATAACATAAAGGCTGGATGATATGATGATAACAAAAGTGGGCTTACCATCCGACAAGTTTCTTACAATGTTTAGGTAACACAGAAGTAGCCCTCTGATCTCATACTGTCCCAAACGTCCAGCGGCGGGTACAGTGCACATAGTGGAGCTGCGCCTGTTTAACTGAGAAGAAGGAGGAAAAATTTAAAATGATGCATGATATGGGTCATGTAAATAAGGTAACCTGTAGTGTTGGGGTAACATGTTACGCATTTTTTTTCATGTGATGAGTAATGCATTACTTGTTAAATTTATATCATAATGACCACATTCATTTTTCATTAGCGCAGTACCTTTTACACAGTGAGAAAAATGGGTATATTTAAGAGATACACATTGCGGCAGTAAGAGTACGTGTATTTCATGTTCAAAAAAGTATTATTTGCTATGTGTGCCGTCGTCAGCGAAAACAGAATTTGAACATCGTTGTCTCAAAGTTTGCAAGTGCGGCCAACATAAAATATTCTGTTGTCATGACCATTAGCATGTCCAGTTTTCTGTTGATGGTACATGAGAAATACAATATGATATATGTTGTTGTTTAAGTAAATTATATACATTATGCAGTATGCACTACCGTTCAGAAGTTTGGGGTCGATACGATTTTTTAAATGTTTTTTAAATTATTTTCTTATGCTCACCAAGGCTGCATTTATTTGATTAAAAATACAGTAAAACATATATATTGTGAAATATGATTGTAATTGTTTTACATTTGAATATATTTTAAAATGAAATGTATTCCTTTGATGCAAATCTAAATTTTCAGCATCATTACTCCAGTCTTCAGTGTCACATAATCCTTCAGAAATCATTCTAATATGATGATTTGCTGCTCGAGAAACATTTCTTATTATCAATTTAGATTTTTTCTTCCAGAATTCTTTGATGAATAGAAGGTCAAAAGAAAATAGAAATCTTTTGTAATATAATAAATATCTTTACTGTCAATTTCATGCATTATTGCTTTAAGTATTTATTTATTTATCTAACTTTTGAACAGTAGTGTATGTAAAAAGTAAGGAAACATTAACCTATTGTGTTTCCATAAAAAGTAACACATCTAACCTAATTTGTCAGTTTTAAAAGTAACATGCCCCAACACTGGACACCTGTAGTGAAATCTGCTTCTGTTTCACCTCATTGATGTCTGGAGTGCCAGGATCTCCATACATAGAGCCTCTGGACTCCCCTTTCCTACTGTGTCCATTCTGGGCGACGACACCGGCTGTGAAACACACAAATGCACGCTGTGTGTTTGTCTGTTTACTTGTAACTTCTGTTGCCAAAAGACTTTTATACTTACTAGGTTCCTTATCAACGATAGAGCTGCTTCTGCGGCTGTCCACTGACAAATCATCCCGGTACTAAAGGAGCAAGGGAAAACAGGAAGTACTTATCCAACTCCGGATCAAAAACTTGCAAGGTTAACATTTACACTAGAACATGGAATTTAAATGTAACACTCGCATGTCTCGAGTTATGCAACAGTGAAAAAAGTAAACCCAATCGGTAAATACTGAAACAACGCACACAGACCCAAAATCAACACACACTGCCGACAAGAAAAACAGCTAAAATAAAGGAAAATAACTGGTCCATCTGTAAACTTGAAGACAGTACATATATTTTATTTGATTGAATCAGATTATACTTCTAACTCTGTAAAGCTAAAAATATGCAAAATATCCATTTCGAAAGAATCATGAAAGATATTTGAGAGTCGAATGAAAGTTGATTTCCACTCTAACAATCAGAGTTGCTATTAACATGTTGTTTCTGTTAAGATTACAAAGAAATATCAACTAAAGCCTGTTAATATTTTTCAAATACCTCTGATTTGTCTTTGATCTTTTTGGACTGACATTTGTGAAGTTTCAATCAACTAAGCAATGCTATTTTTTTCCATAGATATTTAATATTGATTGCAGAGAACAGATGAAGACTGAGTCATTGTTGATCTCAGATAAGCGAAAAACGTTTACCATGAGGCTGAGGCCATTTCTGCAGAGTTGCCTTGGGCTGTTCATCTGGCTCAAGTTCTGGTAGAGCAGCTCAAACAATGGCAGGTACAGCAGACAGATGCGGGCCTGTTGGTTCTGTCATGAGGTCAATGGTAAATGAATGATTATAACACATAGTAGCAGAAACAATGGAAGGTATTGTAAGTCACTTGCCAACAATGTTACTATGTGTGTGCCCTGCAGCTTTCAAAAGAACAACATCTACTTTTCAAAAGCTTCCATGATTTTAATAATGCAGGAACAATCTATTTTGACAATAATATGGCTACATATTACACAATAATCAGAAAATGAGAGTTCAAACCTGACAATTCTCAAAAGAGTTTAGCATGGTAATGGATATGACAATGATCATGTATTTGGTTTTGGCGGAATAGATATGCTACTCTGCTGCTGCTGGTGAATATTGCTGCTGCTGTTGATAATTGCTGCTGGTACAGTTATTGCTGATTTAGCTGCTGTTGTTGAGTATTACTGCTGCTTCTTTTATTACTTCTGCTGCTTTTATTTCTGCTGGTGCTTTTTATTGCTGCTGCTGTTGATTATTGCTGCTGCTGCTTTTATTGCTGCTGCTGTTGATTATTGCTGCTGGTGCTTTTATTGCTGCTGCTGTTGATTATTGCTGCTGGTGCTTTTATTGCTGCTGCTGCTTTGATTGCTGCTGCCGTTGATTGTTTCTGCTGCTGATTATTGCTGCTGCTGCTTTTATTGCTGCTGGTGCTTTTATCGCTGCTGCTGCTGTTGATTATTGCTGCTGCTGCGGATTATTACTGCTGCTTCTTTGATTGCTACTGCTGTGTATTATTACTGCTGCTGCTTTGATTGCTGCTGCCGTTGATTATTGCTGCTGCTGCTGATTATTGCTGCTGCTGCTTTTATTGCTGCTGCTGTTGATTATTGCTGCTGGTGCTTTTATTGCTGCTGCTGTTGATTATTGCTGCTGGTGCTTTTATTGCTGCTGCTGTTGATTTTTGCTGCTGGTGCTTTTATTGCTACTACTGCTGTTGATTATTGCTGCTACTGTTGATTATGGCTGCTGGTGCTTTTATCGCTGCTTCTGCTGTTGATTATTGCTGCTGCTGCGGATTATTACTGCTGCTGCTTTGATTGCTACTGCTGTGTATTATTACTGCTGCTGCTTTGATTGCTGCTGCCGTTGATTGCTGCTGCTGCTGATTATTGCTGGTGCTGCTTTTATTGCTGCTGCTGTTGATTATTGCTGCTGGTGCTTTTGCTACTACTGCTGTTGATTATTGCTGCTACTGTTGATTATGGCTGCTGGTGCTTTTATCGCTGCTGCTGTTAATTATTACTGCTGCTGCTGTTGATTATTGCTGCTGCTGGTGCTTTTATTCCTGCTGCTGTTTATTATTGCTGCTGGTGCTTTTATTGTTGCTGCTGGTGCAGTTATTGCTGCTGCTGTTGATTATTGCTGCCGCTGATATTGTTGCTGCTGTTGCTTTTATTTCTGCTGCTGCTGCTATTATTGCTGCTGCTGTGAGCATGTATGACACGCTGCTGCACAAATAGTATATGAGCATATATGAAATTACCAGTAGCAGATCTATACAGGTAAGGCCTAGGAAAGTGGACGGATTCAGAGGAACTTTGAAAGTGTGCTGCAGACTTCTACAGCAAACACTGACTAACTATTTAAATGTTGAGTAGCAAGATCATTGGCTCCAGATGCAACATGTACCAATCAGCTTGTGCTGTGTAGCTAAAAATCATGTAATTGCCAGCAGGTTGTGTTAAAGACTCATCAACCAGCACCATCAGCACCAAAAATGTTTTTGTTTTTTTACCGGGTTTAGAAAACTTGTAGCTAAAGAAATTCTGTAAGGCAGTTGCTAAATAGTGTGTTTTTTTGGGGAGAGGGTCGGGTGTGGCTGAGTTGCTTACTGGACCAAAAGTAATTTTATATTACTTTTATAACTTTTATAAGTAACTCTTTCAGTGTTATTATAGTTAACTAAAACTAAAACAATAATGAATCATTAAAAAACATTTCCGTTATTTGAAATAAAGCTGGAATAAAAATAAAATAAGTATAAGTTAAAATTTAAATATAATAAAATAAAGCTAAATAGAGATAATAATAATAACAAAAGTATTATATAAAATGTAACTAACAAAATTGTACTAAAGACTAAAATTAAACTTTTAGGAAATATTCCTGGAATGATCCGTCTCGTATGTTTTTTGAAAGTGAAAGTCATTCTTGTCATTTTTGTGAGTAAATCTAGGCATGTTTTCAAATCTACAAATCAGCTAAAAGCCACACCGTATTAGCTTCTGATGTTCACTGTGTTCTGGAAATTGCCCCAGGATCACATATACAGATGTTCTGGCACCAGTAGTATCACAATGTAGAAAGAAAATGTATTGTTCAGAGCAAACAGATCATGGTGACTTCTCAAGAAATGCGATTGCAGCAGCAGCTCGAGAGCAGTGTCTGTGGCAACGATCTGGAACTTTAATCTGGATGTACGAAGTCTGGCATTTGCATAACAGACAGATGTCTGACTGAGATCAATGCACAATGTGCTGCGGTTACTTGCTATGGTGACAATGGCATGGACATAACTCGAGGATTTCTTTGTATTAATGTAGGTCACTCATCTTGATAAAAGATAAAATACAAATGTCACACATTTCAATAACATCGACCTGCTTATTCATTGTGGTCATTTCAAATACCTTCCGGTGCATGACTTCCTGTAAATGATATACTGTACAGGAATGCTTAACTACACTTACTGTACAGTAGCAACCAAAAGTGATGTCCAAGGGAATATTTGTTTTAAATGACCTTACAAGTTCGATTAAACCATTAAAATATGAGGAAAATGTTTTATCATCTTTTTTTTAATGTTTTAAATATGAAGGAAGAGCAAAACTAAACTTGGTTATCAGTGTGTTTTTAGCAGCAGGGACATGGCAAACAGGAAGTGGGTTAAGTGATTAACATTTGTAAAATGATACAAGTTTGTACGCTTGCATAACTTACCCTATTTGCATTGTATCTGTTATCCATGGCGTGTTTGATCATGAGGTTCTTGAGTGTGGCCACAGCCAGCTGTCTGATCTCTGGGCATCCCTGGAGTCCATCGGCCACCTCTCGCAGAAGCAGACCCACCAGGAAATGGTTCTTACAGTAGTCCTCAGTCAGGCTGTACTCCAAACTCTGATCTGAAACATATCCTTTGAGGGTCAGTAATGTTCTCTACTGGTAATATTTAATTAGACATTTATAATGACTTTAAATACTTTTAAAGATGCATATATGCAAATGGTACTTAAGCTACAGGTGTAACAGGTAACTCCTGTGTTGAGTCACTGATGTTTGTGATAGTGAAAAGGCATCCAAACGAAAAGACCGTGTCTAAAGTTTAATGATTACAAGTGTTTTCACTGCATTCCAGACATCACACAATAATAGAAACAGAAACCAAAGAGTGACAGAAAAACCTTGTGTTTAATTCAACTGCAGTTCTTTTTTAGAAAACCAGTCATGCATTTCCAAATAAATGCAAAAAATCTCTAACAATGGGGACAAGATTTCCCCCCAGAGTTCAAGGAAGTTAATGTTTTCCTCATCCTCATGTTGCTTCAGTCATGCATGCATGGATGCATACACAAATTAAGTGTACCACAAAGAAAAATGTTTAAATAATCTTTACACGGTGTGAAGCGGATCAGTGAACAAACAGTTCTTTTTAAACTTGACTAAATGAATAAGAGTTCAGTTCATTCAGTCTCAGCTCAGTTCACTCGGTTCTCTAGGCATTCAAAAGTCTCGGGTCAGTGCGATTTGTTTTAAAGAGAAATACTTTTACTCTGCACTGACGCATTAAATTGATCAAACATTACATTGAAGACATTTATAATGTTACAAAATAATTCTACTTCAAACAAATGCTGTTCTTTTGAATGTTCAATTCATCAGAGAATCCTGAAAAAGAATAATGGTTTCCACAAAAAAATTAAGCAGCCAAAAAAAACTATTTTCAACATTGATAATAATAAGAAATGTTTCTTGAGCAGGAAGGACCTGAAGGATCATGTGACACTGAAGACTGGAGTAATGATGCTGAAAATTCAGCTTTGCATCACAGGAATAAATTAAATTTTAAAATATATCCAAATTGTAATAATATTTCATAATATTCACTGCATTAAAAACACGCAGTCTTGTTGAGCATAAGAGACTTCTTTCAGAAACATGTAAAAAAATCGTACTGACCCCAAACTTTTAAACTGTATCGTATGTCATTTGTACTGAGTCTACAGCGCTTTAAAGGCACAGTATGTAAGTTTCACCGCTAGAGGTCGCTTATTCAAAACAAAAACTGAAGCCGAAGCTCAATGGCGCAGTGAATGAGCGTGGAATCATGGGAGTTGTCGTCTTCACCTCCACAGCAGATGGAAAGCAATCTGACAGGACTTAGGCACAAATCATGTATTAAAGTTTTATTCACGTTACTGTGGTATGAAGCAGGGCGAGGCAGAGAGCCTGGGACATTTTACGTTGCTGTTTTTATTATGCCGTTTAACATCCGTCTCCTTGACATACTTTTATTTAAATAAAATGAAACAGCTGCAAGTGCTGAAATACAGCTAATAAAGGTCACTTTATCTGACAAATTGAAATTCTGCAGTAATGCAGAGCTGTTTTATTTGGTCAAAACAATCATACTAAAAATACATTTGAGTGTGATGAAAGATATGTTAACGGCACTCTGTGCATTCGCGAGACACTTGTACATTTTAGTAAGCCAGATCGATATTAGAATTTCATATTAATAAAAGTATAAAATTAATAACATATTTAATGAAATATCATATTAATGACTTGTAGTGCTAAATGGCATGCAATTGATTTTTAAACACTGTTTGGTGGAGAAAATGCTGTATAGATACTACAAATAAAGCTCTTTCTGATTATGCGATGTTAGCCACATGACTCTGAGGAACAAACATGTTACTCACAGTAAATAAAAAAAACAAGAGATTCAAACTACAAGACTAACCATATTATAACAATGATTAATTCTCTGTCGATAAAGGAATCCATAAAGAATAAAACACGTAATATAATAAAGCGTCTTTGGTGTTTTCATGGATTCTAAGGAAGTGAAACTGGAAATAGGGTTTAACGCGGATATGACGTCACTGATGGGCGACGCATTGACACGGGCCATTACACTAGTAGTTAACATAGCTGATTTCTCTGGATTTAAACATTGTTGGGAATATTGGGATATTGTAAGTTCACAAGTCATCAAAATGTTTTTTGCACATTTTAATCTAAATATTTGACATTGTGACTAAGTTGGCATCTGTCATTTTAGGAGCTTAACAGCACTGGTCACTGTGAACTCTTATGGAACGGAAAATATCTACTTTATATTTATGCTTTTTGTCTCAAAGAATAATGTAATTTGGTTTTAGAAAAACATGAAGGCAAGTAAATAATGAAAACCTTGCATTTTTGGAAAACCAATTCCATTAAGATCGTTTCCATTCCCTGTAATCAGAATTGAAAACAGAACAGCCACATTTCCTCACATCTTCCTGCACAACAATACTAATAGAAATCAGATTACGACAAGTGTGCACACAAGATGTTTCCGCACTCATTCTGAATGTACAGTATATAATTACACAGTTTAGAGAGCAAGTGAAGACAGAACAGGACAGGATACACTTCATTATAACAGTCAAGTGTAACAGCAACAAACTCAGACAGCATGAGACACGGCCCTTTAAACATCTATAATGTAAAACAATCCCAAAAATCCTCGGTCACAATCCACAGTCAGTTCCTTTCAACAGACTGAAGTAAATATGCAATGCTTGGTAACAGAAGAAGCGAAAGTGTGAAATGCAGTTAGACAGTGATTGATGAGTGATACTGGAGCATAGCAAGGCGATTAGTGGGGTTATCAGGACAATAATCTGGCGACTGGAAGTGCATTGGCATTGGTCGGCATCACCTACCTACGACGCCGAAACACTCCGCCGCATACGAAATAAAATCTGAAATAATGAATAAAGGAAGCAATCATGCAGGATTGCCATCAACAGTGGTGGGAGTGAAGCTGTGAGGGTGTGTGGATACGTCTGGAATGAAATAGTGCCTCTCTAATAGGGTTGGGAATCAAAAATCGATTCCAATTCTGCAATCAGATACTTAAGGGCAGGAATTGGATACTTGTTATACACACACCCAAAACGTGCGCACAGAAAGCCGCCTCTCTGAATAGTGCATGATACTGAACGGAGTTCTCTTTCGCGTCTTTTTACACTTGAACGGACAAATACACATACAAATATGTCAAAAATCCTCGTAAACACTGTCGGTTATGTCTTACGTGAACACAAACAGTTGACAAAGAAAACGCATGTGTATCAGTATATTGGATCCATGCAGCTCTTAAAGCCTAACATTCCTGCTGCCGTCTCTATAATAACATCAAACAACAAAAGACAGAGAACACTCACTCGTTGTTCTTGACTGAATAACTGAATTTGTTATGTATATTTTATTTATAAAGCGACATCTGATTACAGTTTTTGTACCTGAATACCTGAAAATCTAAAACAATGTTTATTTCAATCGCATCGTTGTTCAGTTGTATTTTTTTGACTGATTTCAAAAAATTTTTTTTATTGAAATTGATAAGCAGAATCGGAATCGATAAATATTCAAACAATACCCAACCCTACTCACTAATGTATATGGCACACAGTATATACTGCATACTTCTTTTTATTTTTCCCTAAATTTGGTTATGCATTATGCACTGATAACAATTTAAATAGTAGTATGCTACATTGTAATTTATCTTGCATGTTTAATTCTGCAAAAAAATGTTTTGCTAATTTAGCTTTTTTAATCTTTGCCAATTTTGGTGGCCTGATCAAATGAGTAAAAAAAAGTTCTTGTTTATCCATTACAATGGAAATCTATGCACATTATGGGATCGGTTTACAATGTTACAAAATATTTCTATATCAAATAAATTTATGCTTGAAACGACTGTACACTTGCCTTTAATAATGTTTAAACTTTTTTAGTTAGGCTAGTAGTTTTTGTTGTGGTTTCAGAGTACTTAAAGTGTGCTTAAAGTGATAAATGAAAAGCAAATTTTTTTGCAAAACCGCAATATGATCCGAACCGTGAGTTTTGTGATCCGTTGAACCACTAGTGTTTAGGGACAACTTATTCTGATCAAAGTAGATGTTAAGCTTAGATGTCATCACTCCCCATTTCATGACACTTAAATTCCTGTGTAAAAATTCCTGATTTTCAGGTTCAAGTAACGTGGCGTGAGGAATGGTGCAACTAGCAGATCTGAATGTGATGAAGTCGTAAGACTGGGGTGGAGGGGAGGATGAGGTCAGGGGAAAGCCATGGCAGACACAATGAGAGGATGGAGACACCTACCCTGCACTCGCTGCAACTTGGTTCGGCCGAACGCCATGGGCAGGTTAAGAGGAATGTAGTGCTCGTGGTTGCACACCGTCATGAGAAAATTAAACTTCATCTCTGTAAGCACCTGTAAATATTGGATATAAAGCTGATGAGTGAGTTGCTGGAGAAGTTGGTTTAGATATATAAATAGGTAAGAGATTTACCGCAAAAGCGCATCTGCTCAAGTTCTGACAAGCTAAACGCCTAAATTCACGTTCTAGCTGTTACTAGACACTTACTTACAGTTAAGTACTGTACAAATTAGGCAGGCCAATATATCAAATTCTGGCTGGTACGATATTACAATTGTTTTTATGTAATGGCTAACAATAAAATGCCAACATTAAACTTCTGTAATATTTTGTCCAAATAAAAAATCAATAAATTACTGAAAACTAAAATAAATATTTTTGATTGGTTTGAATTTGTTATTAAATGAAATATTATTAAACTATTAGAATTAGTTTTTAAATATCATCTTTACGTGAGCTAATATAAGCTAAGGTAATCTAAACATAACTATAGTGGAAATTAGCATGTTCTATTAAATATCAAATATCAACCGATACAACAAATAAAAATAAAATAAAAAGATAGTACCGTTATACTGTGCTCCCCTGATGTTTCTTATCATTAACAACCAAAAAAAAAAAAAACCCACAACAACAATAGTGCAATATTCTCACATTTCAGTGATAACTGCAATACTCATGCTTTCCATAAATAATAATAAAAAATGCTTTGGAAAAACAGGTTTATATGAAAAGCATAGTAACACTATTTACAGTGTCCTTGTTAAACATGTTACATGTAGTTACTATAGTAATTATAAACTATAAATTACATGCAACTAACATTAACCCCACACACTAATCCTAATCCTATAGTAAATACACGTAATTAATCATTATAACTCAGTATTTGAGTAAACGAGAAGAGGCATAGACTAAATTTTAATTTGTCTAGACGGCGGTGCCACACAGTATTTGCAAGTCAAAATAAGTTATCCATGATGTTATGATAGGAACCCTCTGCTATATCAATAGCACAGAAAGTGAGCACAGAGAACCTATTCCATAAAAACAGTATGACTCACGCACATCATCTAGATGTCTGTTGTGAAAGTCCTCAGAGGGAAGTCAATCTCTTAAGAATCAAAACGGATATTAAAAATATCAACTCCCTATGAATGCCAAATTGGTTTGATGCGATTAAAGCAACGAAGCATGAGAACTGTACCTGCCAAAGCAAACAGGCCACTTCTCAATGAAGAATTAAGGAGATGAACTATGTAAAATGATCTAAAACAGTCAACGTATTGACTTAATTTGACATGGTTTCATTATGAGTTGTGTGAAGAAAAGTAAAGTCACTGCATTGTATGGCAGAATTTAATAATTGCCCTTTAATTGTCATGATACAAATGCTACTGTGAAGACCACCGGGTTGCGGCGGCAATTAGATTTATCAATTAGTATTGGTAACCCAGTGAGTCAATGTAAGTTGCATTGCTTTGACCGTATAATGGAGTTGAATGATTTAGCCTACCTTTGGATCTTTCAGGCTGAAGCCACACATGTAGTCATTTATCAGACTGAAAGCAAATCCTCTGTTCATGAACGTTAGGCAGCGCTGTGCAGGGGAAGACAGAACAACATAATGCCTATCAGTGAGTTCATGAGAAAAATCAATAAATCAAATAAATATAATACAGTTAAATAACTAGTGAAATAACACATGAATCATATTATATACAAACAATTTTGTTTGGTAAAACTCTATTATCAGGAGAAACAGGCACTTTGACCTTGAATGTTAGCCAGGCATTCAGTGAAATCTATCTTGGCTTAATGAGTGATCCATAATTCATAGTGTTTACTGGTAGCAGAAAAACTACAAAAACACAGCAAAATAGCAGTATAATATTATTACAACAATTATAATGAAACATTACAATTTCAAATTTATGTAAAAATAAATGTAATTTATATGCTGATTTGGTGCTCAAGAAATATTTCTCATTATAATCAATGTTGAAAATGGTTGTCCTGTTCACCTCATTATGGCACTAAAGGTTAGGCCTGCCCTTAACTCAAGCACTGCTCAGACTAGTCTAAGACTTAAGTCATCAATTTTTTTCTTTTCTTTAAGATTGGTCATAACCTATTTTAAGTATGTTACATAAGTTACATAAACTGGTAACATGAGTCCAAAAAGACTGGTTACTCCTTGGATATCTGTTAGTTGGTCACACTAGTTCTTAAGATTCAGTCTTCACATAGTGAGTGTGTTTATGCAACTGCTTCCTGATGCCGGTTGCATGAACATAGCTAGCCATTATGCTAAGACAGTGTCTTAAGTTCTAGTATGACCCACAAGCAGTAAGTCAAGGGCAGTCAGTCTTAGTTTTCAGTATCAAATTAGGCTAATCTACGTTATTATGTAACTGATAAAAAAAAACTATTAACAGTCTTAAAGAAAATTAAAGCTGCAAGCAGCACTGAAAGGGCCCTCGCACCCGTGCCACCGCCACCCGGTGGCTTTAGGAAGACAGAGCACGGTGGGCAATGTGCATTTAAGTAGGTAAATATAGGAGGAGTATGTCAAAGTCAGTTACAAAAATGTCCTTTATTATGGGGATAATAGCATGCATTATCACTCAGATAAGTGTTGCTAGCATCTTTTAGCATGTTTCTAGCATGTTTAGAACTCAATGGCATATTTACTATGTTGCTAGTACTGCATCACAGTGTAAAACATGTCACTTCCTGTCGACAGTAGATGGCGCTATTACTTTAACTTAAAATTGTCATGTAGATGTGTTCAGGGCAGGACTCTTATCAAACGTGTGAAGTTTGGGGCAGATTGGACATTGCCTTCTTCAGTAGCAACAACTTCCTGTTTCATTGCACTAGCATGCTTTAGCACTTAGCAATGAATTGCTAGCATGTTTTAACATGTTTATAACATGTTTATAATTCAATGGCATATTTAATATGTTGCTAGTACTGCATCACAGTGTTAAACATGTCACTTCCTGTTGCCAGTAGGTGGCGCTATTACTATAACTGAATATTCTCATGTAGATGTGTTCAGGCCATGACTCTTATCAAACGTGTGAAGTTTGGGGAATATTTGATATTCCATGCCTGAGTTACAGCAAATTCCTATTTAATTGCAGTAATAGCATGCTTTAGCACTTAGCTAAGTGTTTGCTAGCATGTTGTAGCATGTTTCTAGTATGTTGCTAGCATGTTTAGCACTTGCTGGCACTTTTTTACATGTTATTAGGAGTCCACAACAGTGTTAAACATGTCACTTCCTGTTGCCAGTAGGTGGTGCTATGACTGTAACTGAATATGAGCATGGACATGTGTTCAGGACCGAACTCTTATCAAACGTGTGAAGTTTGGGGCAAATTGGACATTGTTTGCCTGAGTTACAGCAACTTCCTGTTTCATGGCGAAACATCGAAATTTGTCAGGCCGCCGAGGACACGCCCTTTGACGAAAACTCAAGATCTTCGCAATTTAACGACACAAAGTCCTTAAGATTACACTCACCAAATTTGAAGATGATCAGATTAAAACTGTAGGAGTTCGTTAAAGTACGAGGCCTGAAAATGGCAAAAACTGCACAAAAACTGCACAAAAAAATGAAAAGGAAGTTCAAAATGGCTGACTTCCTGTTGTGTTTACGGCTATGCTCCAAGAGACTTTTTTGTAGGTATTGGAGCATTACATGTAAGTACCGAATTTCATACACGTACATGAAACGTAGCGGGAGGCGCACTCCGTTAAACTTTTATAGGTGGCGCTATCGAGCCATTTTGCCTCGCCCAATTCTGAAACACATATCAGATGTAAATTTTCGGCAGTTCTGACGCGTGTGCAAATTTTCGTGCATGTTTAGGCCCTCAAAAATGCAATTCATTGCGGAGAATAATAATAAACGGAGCAATTCCAAGAGGGTCCTCACACCATCGGTGCTCGGGCCCTAATAAATTGATGTCTAACTTGTAAGACTAGTCTTAGAGGTTTATGAAAACGGCCCCTAGTCTTATTCAAATACTACAGCTTTAGGCCTGACCTTAATGAAGCAGGCCAGGCTGAAGTTGACGCACTGGGCCTCCTCTGGGATCTCCACATAGCGGATAGTGATGTGAGGCATGATTGACAACAGCAGAGACTGCAGCGCTTGGTGGAATGATTCTGGAAACCTCTGTGCTCGCGGCATCTGTAGGGAATGCAGGTGGTTTCATATGATTAACCATCACATAGTAATGCCATGAATGCTCCATGCATCCTTTCAGTGGTCACAGCAAATGTTCATTTGTAAGCAAAGTTTTATCAGATTTCATGTCAGTTGTTAATATCCCAGATTCCCACAAGGAAATTCAATTATAACAAAAAAGAAAACAGTCGCATGATCGTGTGTTATGCAATCCATTGTTCTGAATGCAGAAGGCATGTAAGAACAACAGACTTCAAACACTGGCCCTAAACTGGCATTACATGAGACACAGTTTCAGTTAAGCAAATAGGATCCAATGGCATGTCAAATAGGTCTGAACATGTTTGGAAAGCTGAAACTGTTAAACACACATTGTCCATGCAAAAGACATCTTAATGTCAACAGTGCAGTAAAGCCCAGCTTGTGCTTTGTGTCTGTTTATGAGTTCATAGTGTGTGTGTGTGTGTGTGTGTGTGTGTGTGTGTGTGTGTGTGTGTGTGTGTGTGTGTGTGTGTGTGTGTGTGTGTGTGTGTGTGTTTTTTCCAAGTGCCTTGATCATGTACACTTTTAAAGAATGAGGAAGTTAACCTCATGCAAAAGTTTAAAACACCCTGCTCGACAAGCCAGGATTATTTACATCCAGCTAGTATTTACCTGATGATGATGATGATGATGATGATGAGAAAGAAAAGGAAGTTGAAAGGAAAGCCCTTTGTATTCTTCTCATATAACAAATGGTCATTAACTGGTAATTATTTTAAAGAGATAGTTCACCCAAAAATGAAAATTCCCCACAAACTCGTAAGACCTTCATTCATCTTCGGAACACAAATAAAGATATTTTTGATGAAATCTGAGAGGTTTCTGAACCAGCCATAGGCCAAAATATCTTCATTTGTGTTCTGAAGATGAACGAAAGTCTTACAGGTTTGGAACGACTTGAGGGTGAGTAATTAAAGACAGAATTTTTATTTTCGGGTGAACTATCCCTTTAAAGTTAGTACTTTGTGAAATTGTGTCAGTTTAAAACATGTGAATGGATTATACTAACTTTCATTCTGTTGCCGTCCTGGAGGTGCTGTGCCATTGACTTGGCCACGGTCTCAAAGAAGAACCAGGAATACTGTCATAAAGACAAAAAGAGAGAGGATTTAACACAGAAACACAGAGGAATGTTGTAAATGTGTACAAATACACATTTTATATACAGATATAATACCACAAACTAAGTTATACATACACATTACTATTCAAAAGTTTGGAATAATTCAGTTTTTTTTTAGATTTTGAAGGAAGTCTCTTATGCTCACCAAGACTGCATTCATTTGATCAAAAACATAGTAAAATAGTAATATTGTGAAATAGTATTACAGTTTAAAATAATTGTTGTATTTTTGAATATGATATAATATAATTTTCAGCATCATTACTCCTGTGTTCATGTCACATGATCCTTTAGAAATCATTCTGATATGCTGAAAATATGTTGAAAACAATGTTGATGTGATTACATGCAAACCAATGATTAGCCATATACATCAGTTACTATGCAAATTTTTTTTAGAAGAGTTAAAATAGTTTTGAATGAAGTGTTTGCTTTTGTGTGAAGTTTTGCATGTTGTGTGTGTAGAGTTAAGAGAAAAGGAGTCATAGTTTCAAAAAAATGTGTAAGCAAGCAATTAAAAAATATATGCCATGCATCTAAAATTAATAATACAAATTGTAACCATATTTATAAATAATCTTTATACAATAGTACAACATAATCACAAAAGTAATGGAAAGTGAACTGCACTGCTGAAACAAAATACTTTAAGTAAAATTTGTTCTCAGTTATCTTATTGTGTAACAGCATATTCCCTAAAACTTAGCTCTGAAAGCTAAGCTCTGAGAATTGAATTCCAAAAAATGTGTCTTTAAGAAGACATTAAAGAGATGATGCTTAGTCTGTATGAGAAAAGGAGGGTATATTCATTCAAATACACTAAGGTAGTCCAGTGGTATTAAATAAAAGAAGGTGGCTCACAGATTCCTCAGAACTTAGACTGCAAACCTCAATTCTGAAGTGAATCCAAAGGATAGAAAATAAACACAACAGCGCCATCTGCTGTGCAAATAGGTCATATTCAGCATAACAGTTTCGTCACCTTGAGGAGTTTGTTGCAGGTGTTCGAGTCTGCAGTTTGTTTGAGGATGGCAGTCACTGCTGTAACCAAAACTTCATGTGTCGTCACAGAGTTTTCTGAAGATGGGTTGTTGATCCGAAACACGTACTGCAAAAGAAAAAGGTGGTTCAAATTCCTTTTTTTTTTTTTTGCGGCTTAATGTCCACGGTAAAATGTGGGTCCCATGGCCAAACCGGCTGAGAACCACTGGTTTAAACCACTCTTGGACTAATCAAATCAATGTTTATATTACTAAATTAATAAAAATAGCTTTTCAGTTGTTTTACCAAACGCACATTTGTCCGTTTTTTTTTTTTTTTTAATAAAATTGCATTTACACCTGGCTTTTAGTGTGCTTAAGTGTGATCCCATCAAAAGGCCTGTTTACACCTGGTCCGTTCATGCATTTTCTGTGATCAGATAGCTATCCGATCGTGAACAGATGAGGTGTAAATGCCCTCCGAAAACGCTTTGGAGACGGATTTAAATCCGATGGCTTAAACCACTTCAGGAGGAGGTCTGAGACACATTCCAGATGAAACTGGACAAGTGTAAATGCACCTGGTTGTTGAAACCACATATGTATATTTTACTACTCCCAAAATGTTAAAAAATAAACTTGTGAGAGCGTGTTATTGGCTATATGACATGTTGCAAAATGCAGTTCATATCTGTTGCTTTCGCTGAACTGAACTTCATTTAATTAGCATATAGTGCTGGAATTTGTTATATTCTTTTTGTGGAGACACATTTATGTGGGCAAGTGTAATTGGAACCGTATTAACAAATCAGATAGCTATCCGATCAGTAAAAACGTATGATGTGTCCAGGTGTAAACAGGCCCAACAATTGCAGTTTTAACAGGGAGCATTAGTGTTGTACCTTCAAAAAAGAGCGTAGGTGGTGCTCCAGACACTCCTCATGACACTGAGACACTATGTGAATGATTACACTGTAAAACAAAGGCACATTAGTAATGTCAATATGAGGAAGCATTCGTACACTTTAAATTACTGCATGCATTTTGTGGAAGAACATTGTTTTGGTTGTGCTTTGGCTCTGCGTGACTGTGAGGATGCATATGACCCTTCACAATGGATAATGCTTTACAGTGAACTCTGCTACATGTGGCAATGTATCTGTTCAATAAAATGCCTTGCTAATAAAAACACAATATCTGCAGCGCTTTTACAACATTTCAAATCCCTCAGTTCTAGCCATCTCCGAAAAGCCACGCAGCTGCTAGATTTATTACGGGCTCTGTCGCTTTTCGAGCAGACTCTTTTCTGATCAGTGGGGTTTTTTCAGAGGTTGGAGATTTTCAACCTTTCTCACTCGTTGTGACAACTAACCTCTGCCACTCCCACACTAGACACGCGCCATAGTAGCCTGAGCAACTTTTCTCTATTCACGGATATGACGAGACACACACGGACGAGTGACATAAGTTCACAATTTCCCGCAAAAACCATCCCGACAGGTCTAAAATATAAACACTTATAATAGGCTTACCATAATAAATCGGGGTAAGTAAGACAAAAACACATTTTGCAAGAAGAATGGATGCCGTTTCGACTCAAAAAAAAGTGACAGTGTACCTTTACAGATTCAACTTTTTCATAGGCCAGTTTGCATACAAACCAGTAATGTAGCTGGTGTCTTTGTGAGAAGACTAATAAGGTAGTAAATCACCGTGTGGAGTTGACAGCAATGTCTTGACCCTCTTTGTTTGGCATAGTGAGGACTCCAAAGAGCTGAACGAGCACCGTAGGGAGGAACTTGATGATGACCTGAGTCTCTACCGCATGTAGGCACTTGGAGAGGAGACAGGAAATTAAAAGATTACAAAGTACACTGACATCCAAAGGTTTGGGATCGGTAAGATAGAGATTATTACTTTTTTCCAGCAAGGATGCATTGGATTTATCAGAAATGACAGTAAAGACATTTATATTACTACACAAGATTTCCATTTCAAATAAATGCTGTTCATTTGAAATATATATTCATCAAAGAGGAAATTTTCACAAAAATATTGAACAGCACAACTGTTTTCAACATTGATAATAATAAGAAATGTTTCTTGAGCATCAAATCATCATATTAGAATGATTTCTGAAGGATCATGGAGTAATGATGCTGAAAATTCAGCTTTGCATCACATGAATAAATTTCATTTTAAAATGTATTAAAAGAAAAAAAGAATTATTTTAAATTGTTATAATACTTCAGAATATTAAGTCTTCAATGCATTTTTGATCAAATACGCCGCCTTGATGAGCATACGAGACTTCTTCTATTAAATAAAAATGTTAAAAATCTTACCGACCTTTTACGGTTATTTTCTAAATGTGTTCCAAAGAAAAACTCAGAGAAATCATGTGGGTGAGGTTTAACTTAAATGCATGTCCTCTGTTGTTAAAAATGTTTTAAAAGTCCATAATATTGGGTTTAACTCCAATTAAATGATGACATCTACATTCTCCCTCGTTCTCACCTTCAGGTACTTGACGAGTTCAGCGGGATTGCCCTGTGATGCTGACCTCATCAGCTGGCAATGCTGGAAGAAATTGTGGAGGTGCAAATCCTGGATGGGGTGGAAGTTACTAGATTTAACGCTTTTATTTTACATAACACTTCATTAATCTCTGTTCAGTACAATGGATTGAAATTAGCTAAACAATCCTTAGATCAGATCAACATACCTGAGTGTAAATAGTTGATGCTACATTCACTCGCACTTTGAATAATGGTTTGGCATTCTCCACCCATTTGAAGTCGGGGGAAGTCTAGAAAAAAACGAACGAATCATTGAATCACCCAAATCAATGTACAAACAAACCAACCAATCACCAACTCAACCAACAAAACACACATTTAAAATGATTTTTTTTTTAGCATTAGTGTTGCTGAGAAGAAGATTGTACCTTCTTTGAGTCTTGGCTTTTGTCAAACATGTAACCAGCTGGTAGGTTAGCAGACACAGGAAGATGTTGCTCTGAGGACTGTATTCTGCCATCCTTCAATAAAGGAGTCCAGGAATAACCCACTGTAGAGAGCGAGGGTTAAAGGTCAATAGAGTGCAACAGTGTGCGGACACTTTATCAGCAGAGGTGGCTCCAGATGTATTTTTTCCCCATTCATTTCTCCCATTGGGATTTTAAAAAAGTATTTGTTAAAGAGTTATAAGCCATGAACCAAGCAGCTACAAGGTGAATCACAACATTACAAACTTTGATTTGAAGCAAAAAAAAACATTTGACAAATTGAAGAAAAAATACAAAAGGTACATATACGGTATATATATACAGGTCCTTCTCAAAAAATTTGCATATTGTGATAAAGTTCATTATTTTCCATAATGTAATGATAAAAATTAAACTTTCATATGTTTTAGATTCATTGCACACCAACTGAAATATTTCAGGTCTTTTATTGTTTTAATACTGATGATTTTGCCATACAGCTCATGAAAACCCCAAATTCCTGTCTCAAAAAATTAGCATATCATGAAAAGGTTCTCTAAACGAGCTATTAACCTAATCATCTGAATCAACTAATTAACTCTAAACACCTGCAAAAGATTCCTGAGGCTTTTAAAAACTCCCAGCCTGTTTCATTACTCAAAACCGCAATCATGGGTAAGACTGCCGACCTGACTGCTGTCCAGAAGGCCATCATTGACACCCTCAAGCAAGAGGGTAAGACACAGAAAGAAATTTCTGAACAAATAGGCTGTTCCCAGAGTGCTCTATCAAGGCACCTCAGTGGGAAGTCTGTGGGAAGGAAAAAGTGTGGCAAAAAACACTGCATAATGAGAAGAGGTGACCGGACCCTGAGGAAGATTGTGGAGAAGGACCAGTTCCAGACCTTGGGGGACCTGCGGAAGCAGTGGACTGAGTCTGGAGTAGAAACATCCAGAGCCACCGTGCACAGGCGTGTGCAGGAAATGGGCTACAGGTGCCGCATTCCCCAGGTCAAGACACTTTTGAACCAGAAACAGCGGCAGACGCGCCTGACCTGGGCTACAGAGAAGCAGCACTGGACTGTTGCTCAGTGGTTGCACGTCATTCGGAAATCAAGGTGCCAGAGTCTGGAGGAAGACTGGGGAGAAGGAAATGCCAAAATGCCTGAAGTCCAGTGTCAAGTACCCACAGTCAGTGATGGTCTGGGGTGCCATGTCAGCTGCTGGTGTTGGTCCACTGTGTTTTATCAAGGGCAGGGTCAATGCAGCTAGCTATCAGGAGATTTTGGAGCACTTCATGCTTCCACCTGCTGAAAAGCTTTATGGAGATGAAGATTTCATTTTTCAGCACGACCTGGCGCCTGCTCACAGTGCCAAAACCACTGGTAAATGGTTTACTGACCATGGTATTACTGTGTTCAATTGGCGTGCCAACTCTCCTGACCTGAACCCCATAGAGAATCTGTGGGATATTGTGAAGAGAAAGTTGAGAGACGCAAGACCCAACACTCTGGATGAGCTTAAGGCCGCTATCGAAGCATCCTGGGCCTCCAGAACACCTCAGCAGTGCCTCAGGCTGATTGCCTCCACGCCGCAGTGAAGCAGTCATTTCTGCAAAAGGGTTCCCGACCAAGTATTGAGTGCATAACTGAACATAATTATTTGAAGGTTGACTTTTTTTTTGTATTAAAAACACTTCTTTTATTGATCAGAAGAAATATGCTAATTTTTTGAGACAGGAATTTTGGGTTTTCATGAGCTGTATGCCAAAATCATCAGTATTAAAACAATAAAAGACCTGAAATATTTCAGTTAGTGTGCAATGAATCTAAAATATATGAAAGTTTTACTTTTATCATTACATTATGGAAAATAATGAACTTTATCACAATATGCTAATTTTTTGAGAAGGACCTGTATATATATATATATATATTAAGGTTATTGCAAAATATGCATATATATTCAAATATTTTATTATTTTGAGAGTGTTGGGTGATCGCCTCGATTACGTCATTCGCAGTGCTTCATGGGAGTGGGCGGAGCTAAAGAGAACTATTGGCATGTTTTGCTTGCCTGGACTCTGATTGGTGGAATTTTCTGTGCAGCATTATGGGAAACGTAATTTTTCCACCACGGATTCTGCTGTTAAACACGATTATTTTAAAACTAAGTTGAAATAATGTGGGCTGCCCCGCCTCAACAGAAGCAAATACTATTGATGAACAACCTCGTAGCTCACAGTAGGTCTACATTTAAAGGTTTATTTAAGTTATTGTTTAAAATCAGTTTTACTTCCAGAACCCGACTGTAGCACTCTTTTCAATACACACACACACACTAAGTCTCTTAGGCTCCCAAGGCTGCATTTATGAATACTATTTTGAAATATTATTACAACTTTACATTACTGTTTTCTATTTGAATATATTTAAAATGCAATTTATTCTGGAAAAGCTGAATTGTCAGCATCATTACTCCAGTCTTCAGTGTCACATGATCCTTCAGAAATCATTCTAATATGATGATTTGCTGCTAAAGAAACATTTATTATTATTATCAATGTTGAAAACAGTTGTTCTGCTTAATATTTTTAGTGGAAACTGTGATAAATTTTTTCCGGATTCTTTGATGAATAGAACGTTCTTAAGAACAGCATTTGTTTGAAACAGAAATCGTTTGTAATATTATAAAATGTCTTTACATTTAATGCATCCTTGCTGAATAAAAATCTTAAATACAATTCAAACTGACTCCAAACTTTTGAAGGGTAGTGCGTACAGTGCACAGACAAACACTCACCCAGTGTTTCCACTGCCTCTCGCTTCTTGGTGGTGGTTTTGTTGCCAACCTCACAGCTTATGTGGTAGAAAGTAAAGAGAATGTGATGCTTCTCATGGAGATGAACAGGGAGCTCGATTTTAATCTGTGACAAAAATGAAAATACTTAAACATTAAGGGCAACTTGACGAGTTCTTGTACAAAAAAAGCCTAATTTGATCTCATAAATACAGTACATGAAAAGTAAACATGTCATTATTATGTGACACAAATGAGTAAATAATGTCAGAATATGAACACATTGTCTTAATCCATATTATGCATTTTGTTTATAAAGGTTTTCTAGGGGAAAATGCTTGAAGTGCAATTTAGCGTGTGGCATTTATATTCTAGGCTCATATGTTTGCCTGTATATAATATGCATCATCAATACAATAAAGTGTATTTCCATTTTTGGTGAATGGCTCCTTTGAGGCTCTCCAGCTGATGACATCATTAGGCTCTGTCCAGCAAATACCGTAACACACAGCTTTATTGGCTATGTCTGCTGAATGTGTCTTGTGACTCATTTATCTACTGAGCGAATAATATGTGTTTAACATCTTGGCCCTGAGGGTCCAGTGAAGTCTCTGGAATGATTCAGATATTGTCCTGGGAAAGGTCATGCTTCGTGCTGTTTACGGCTCAACATCATTGGCATTGACTGGGTACTGAATTATGTAATAGTTTTTGTTCTCAATAAAAAAAAAGTCTGGATTCACATTTTATGAGCTATTAGTGTTCTCAGAAATATACACATTATAAATATTTATTATTTAACAATGATTATAATTCATAGATGTCTTATTTAATTAATAATAATGATGTTGATATTTTTACTACTCAAAAAAACTTTTTGTTAATTACGATAAGTCCAATATGACGTGATAAATTCTGCTAAATAGATTCATATTTATTTACGGTGACTGTGAGAGATTGTGTTGCTGTGCAGTTGAGCGAAAAGAATTACACTACATGACAATATGCATGGTAATATATAGATATATTACCTCATCATAAAACTCCGGACACTGATTGTGATGCAAAACTGCAGCAAAAGCACTGGTGATGAAAAGCGGATCCCCAGGCTTGCCGTAGATACACTAAAAGCAATCAGTGGTTAATCAATAACACATTATACTCTACTAATTATTAAATATTAAAGAACTTGTGGAACAATGATGGTACCACATGAAGAATAATCATTCAGTCACCTTCAACGGACCGACTCCCTCCTCATCAGAATCCTTGAACTGAACACACACTGCAACGTTCCGAGCCTGAGGGGAAACACACGCTGCATTAGACAGAAAATGGGCAGAAAATGTATCATATATATATATGTGTGTGTGTGTGTGTGTGTGTATATCTGTGTGTGTGTGTATGTATGTGTGATTTTATTTTTTATATGAAATATACTTTGCAACTAAATAGTCTTTGCAATGCAACTTAATTATCAAAGATAAAGAATTATTTGCCCACTCCGTTTGAATAAGCACAATGCATTTGCAAATATTATATTATATGCAACAGACAAGGCTATTTTAGTTTATAAATATGGCATAATATCAAAGGTATAATTAGATGCTAAGCTAGTAGACGCCAGTGTATTTGACAACATGTAAAATACAGATTGAGAAGATCATTATAAAGAAACATGTATTGTGTAAATTGATATATTGCAAATTAATAAAACTGAATAAAAGGCAATAAACAGATGTCATTAGAAACCATGAGGAATAGATCTGTATACATGTTTGGTAGCATCTCTAATTTAGAAGAAAAGAAGTTGGTGAGTAACCGGGCAAACAGCCAGTATCATAAGCTTTCCAGCAGTGCAGGAGGAAGCAGTTACCCCTTAAGTCTGTTTAATAAGATACGATCTTTCGTGAATTGGTTATGAATAGAATCCCGGGGGCTTTTCACAAAGCCTCATGTTTGAAAACACGTAGGCAGACATTGTTACTGCTCGAGAAGCTTGTTGTTGTACCACCACCCACAGCTTCCCAGTGCCACCGATTACAGAATCTCACCTTGGCAAAAGTCTTCTGATTGTCGTATTTGAGCTGCTGAGGATAGACGTAGAGATGGTTCTTGTAGATGGTGAACGGGTGGTTGAATTTAGCCTCTTCTGGAACAAACTCCTCCACTTCCACAAAAACCCTCTCACACTGTTCCTCGAACGGCTTCACAGGAATATAAGATGATGTGACCGAGTCTATGAAGACAAAGGTTATATAGTAAACGCCACAATCATCAAACCAATTTCCACAAATAGAGTACAAATTCAGATGACGGTATTACAAGCTGAAAATGTGCCTGTAGATTAAGTGCAACTGATAAGTCAATAACTGAATGACCTTTAGATTCAAAAGAGATGTTAGCAAATGTTAAATGCCAAAGCAATTACCATTAAAGACAAACAAACTTACTTGACAAGTCTGGGGGAACACACTCAACACTGATGTTAATTTGTCCAGGGATTATCTGCAGTTTGTTCTTCTCTGGTCTATAAAGAAAAACGTCTCTTCAAAACACTGAACTCTTAATGCATAATGCAATTAAGCGACTAACAAGGAAATACATGCATGGTGGATGAGCCGGATTTTGTCAAGTGGAACACGTCATTCCCATCAACTAATCAGATTGTAGGGATAGAGAACGGTTTGTGGTTTCGACTAATCTTAGGTTCTCTTCGTTCTTTTCGTCTGGGCTACAAAAAAAAAGATACATTTAGTCCTGGTTCACTTAGCATTCACACTGACATTTTTAACACTGAACCTAAAGATACAAAACAAAAAATGGCTTTTATGACATATTTTTTGACGGAACGTACCAAACATCCAAAACAATGCTGTGCACTGGGCCACATGCGCTCGTTGTATTTGCGGACATATGATGGTATTTTTTACTAGCTGAGAACCCGTGAAGAGCTTATAAAATGTGTAAAGGAGTCAAAACAGCAGCAGGAATCCCTCCGTCACACACACACACACACACACACACACACACACACACACACACACACACACACACACACACACACACACACACACACCTGCTGCGAGGAGACGCGGTTCTGATGCCTGTACCCGAACTATGATGGGAAGAGCCATGTATGCTTGAGTATTCTTTCCTTTTTAAGGTCACATCTTGTGACATCATGTCCTGTTTTTGGTTCGTTTACATGTTTTTGGTACTTTTAGCGTTCATATTTATTCATATTTACATTTGAACCGCACCAGAGTTTTGTGGCACTAGGGTTCGGGTGGCAGTGTTCACACTTAATCAAACGACCCCCACTAACAGACCAATGCCACCGTTTTATATTCAATGTTTTCATTTTAATCGAACCAAACATGTCAAGTGTGAACACATTCTTGGAGGCTGGACACCACTCTTATTATTAGAATTATTAGAAAACTTTATTAATCCCTGTAAGGGGAAACTCATTTGCCACCATTGCACATTACAAACACCACAAATAGACAAATAAACATTAAAAACAACAACAATCAGTACATACAAAAATGACACAACTTCATTAAAAAACCTAACTGCAGTAGGAATAAAAGAACTTCTAAATCGCTCTGTAGAACATTACTAATCTTCCACTAAATTAGCTTTTAAGTCTATAGATACAGTGTAGTGAATGACCTTTTCCAACACAGAATCATTTTACAAAGGTCATACGTTACACTGTATCTACGGTGGCCCAGTAGTCCACAACACAACAAAATTTAAAAAGCAAACATAAGTTCACAACACAACAAAATGAGCCGCAACACAACAGAAATGCTCCCGACCACTAGAGGGCTCTCGGAGCGCAGTAAAGTTAGTTTTGATTGCCACTGTTCTATAGAGTCGGCAGTCTTAATATATCAATACCACAAATAGTTTTAACAGTTTGTAACCATTGTATATCGACATTGCTTCAAAATCACCTAAATGAATTATAGCTGCGTATTTATACTTGAGAATGCTTTGACGCGCTACCACAGCATTGGCACAATTTCACCTGTAATAAGTCAGTCTGGTCACTAGGAACCTACCACAAGCTTTGGGACATGGAAAAAACCTTTAGGTGAAATACAGTAGGCCTAAGGTTTTTATAAAAAACTAATCATGTACTGTGCATACAGGGAGCTATTGGCACAATTTCACCTGTTGTAAGTCAGTCTGGTTATTAGGAACTATAATCTTTGAAACATGGTCAAATACATTTTTTATATTACAGACATTTCCTAAAAAATAATTGTTTACTGTAAATACATGAAGGGAGGTATTGGAAAAAAGTCACCTGTAGTAAGTCAGTCTACTACAAATACAATCAAGCTTTGAATTTTAAACATGTCTGTTTTTGAATGTTAAAAGTAATTTAAATAATACAAATTGTTTTTTACAACTTGGAGGAATTGGCATTCGTGTGCTGTGGTAGCACGTCAAGGCATTCTGGAGTATAAATATGCAGCTATAATGCACTTTGTGATTTTGAATGAATAAATGTCGATATCCAATTGTTAGCTACAAACTGTTAAAACTAATCGTGGTATTGATATATTAAGAGACTGCCGACGCTATAGAGCAATGGCATGGAAAACTAACTTTACCACCCTACGAGAGCCCTCTAGTGTTCGGGAGCATTTCCGCTGTGTTGTAAGTTTTCCGTTGTGTTGTGGCTTAATTTGGTTGTGTTGTGAACTTATGTTTGCTTTTTAAATTTGGTTGTGTTGTGCACTACTGGGCCGCCGTACTTATCCCTTCCCTTTGATTGATTAGTTCATCTTTAAGGTTTAGTGTAAGGATTAAATTAGTACTATGATTGTTTGATAGACATGCTGATCCAGGATCATTTCCTATTTGTCAAAATAACTGACCATTTAGGGATACCAGACATCAAAAGATAGTACACATCTAGTGCACATGTGTTTTCACTCACTTTTTGAGATCAGTCAATAGTTTGATGAGGTCTTCTGTGGAAATCTTGCTACTGTCTTGGCGGTAGAGTGGAGAGAACTTCCCATCCTTGTCTAAACTGCCTTGGCAATCTTTGAACACCTGTCTGAAGCCACACAACACACACATCCTGATGTCCTTGGCACCAGAAAAGACTTCAAAACACTTAAACATTGTCTAGATTACAAGGTGCCTTAAGTTATGTCCGGAGTGTACTGACTGTGACATTCCAGTTTGAAAGGCACATAGTTCTACTTAATGTAGATCACAGATAATATAACTACGTCTTACTAGTCCATTAAAGTGATAGTTCACCAAAAATACAATTTCTGTCAGTAATTACTCAACCTCATGTCCCTCTCCGAAACACACGTGAAGATATTTTAATGAGAGCTTTCTGTCCCTCTATAGACCGCTACGCAACTACCACTTTGACGCTTCAAAAAGTTAATAAAGAGATTGTAAAACTACTCCATATGAATTGAGCGGTTTAGTCCAAATTTTCTGAAGAGACTCGATCACTTTATAGGCTGAACATATTTAATTTAGGCTTTTATTCAAATATAAACATTCATCATCTCACACATCAGGTGTGGTAAACTGAAGCGCAAACATGTTCGCTTGACATACAAGAACCAATAAGGTTCATTCTCGTGTTACGCAGCAAGAACCAATGAAATTTGTTTGCCTGTCAAGCATGTTCGGTTGAGCTTCTGTTTATGTTTGCTGATTAATATGTAATATGATGTCAATAAAAGCCTAAGTTAAATCTGTTTATCATATAAAGCGATCGAATCTCTTTCGAAAATTTGAAGTAAACCACTCAATTCATATGGATTACTTTTACAATCTCTTTATGAGCTTTTCGAAGCGGCAGAGTGGTAGATGTGTAGCTGTCAATGGAGAGTACAGAACTGGCTCAGATTTCATCAAAAAGATGTTCATTTGTTTTCTGAAGATGAACGAAAGTCTTACGGGTTTGGAACAACATGAGGGTGAGTAATTACTAACACGATTTTCTTATTTGTGTGAACTATCCTTTTAAGTGAATAAGAAGTGAGTGTCTGTGTCTTACTTTGCAGCCCAAGCGAAGGGCATCCGGTACTGGCCCAGCCGTTGGCATGTTTGCTTGGCAGTCTTCAGGACTTTCTGCACTGCCTGAGAAACAGACACATAAAAATACATGGAAATATTCTACAGTACATTCTGGAAGCATTTAAATCTGAATTAACAAAAGAACACAATTCAGGCCAAAACCTCTGGGAATACTGGAAGTATGACAAATGAGTTAATGGAATGAGAAGCCACACTTTAACTACAAAACATTACTTAACAACCAACAGCTGTATAAATACAATAATCTTATATTATATTTATACACTATTCTTGTATTTCCCCATCAGACTGATATTTAAAATGTTAAAGTGCATCCTAGACAGCTTGTTGTCTGTTATGCAATGCTCTGTTCAAGCAGAAAGACATCATCCCTGTGAAGATTTTACAGTTCTCTTGAAGAATGAGTGTTATTCAGCACCAGACCTTGCTGATGTCGGAGGTCTTAATGTAGGGCTCAGCGCAATGGGTAATGCCATTCTGTAAAACCTTTTCCACCCGTGCCAGCAGGAAGATGTCTGTGTGAGGGTTGGTGACGGAGAAAATACCCTGCATAAGACAAAAGTCATACTGTGGTTGTAAGTATATACTTAAATAAAAAGGAAAATTAAATATATTGACAGATGATTATTATGGTAAGTGGTTTGTTGATTATGGAAGTTCATTGTAACTTTTTTCCCCCAAAATGTAAAAATAACAAAACTACATTTAAATAATGAGACAATACATCATCAAGCCTACTGTAATGAGACAATACATCATCAAGCCTACTGTAAGTGTTTACATTTTAGACCTGTCGGGATGTTTTTTACTGGAAATTGCGTACTGTACATGTCTCGTCATATCCATAAATAGAGAAAAGTGTCTCTCCGGCTACTTTGACGCGGGTATGGTGAGGTTAGTTGTCACAGCGACTGCGAATGGTTGTCATAGATCAGCTAAATCTCAAACCTCTGGGAAATCATTCGTTTAAAAAAATAAAACCTCTGAATAGAGGAGAGTCCGCTGACAACAAAAAGATTGGCTTCGTTTTTTAGAGATGGCGAGAACTGACGAATTTGAAATGCTGTAAAAGCGATCCGGTGATGCCACATGTATCTCTCTAACAGAGTTCATTGTAAAACATTATCTATTGTGAAGAGTCATATTCATCCGTACAGTCACACAGAGCCGAAGCACAATCATAAGAATGTTCTTCCGCAAAATGCATGCAGTTTTGTTTTTTAACCGCTAGAGGGCCAAAACTTACATTTAGTATACCTTTAACTCAAGCAAATAAATGGGAAAGAGAGAAAATCGTGGTTTAGATAGCTGGTTTGATAATGTGTAACTGTTTTATCCTGATATAATAATAAATAATTATTTCCCAACATTTTTAAATGAAAATAAATAAATGGTTAGTGGTTTGCATGTATCTCTCAAGCTTAAAAACCACCAGGTCTCACACATAGAATGAAGTGGACTCACTATTTTTGAGTGGCATTGGGCCTCATATGTACCCCAACATTGAAAGAGAGGAAATGTATTCCTGGCCTCTGCAAACTAGTTGAAATTACTGTTTGCACAATCAATTCATTAAAGTCATCAAAAGAAATCAAATTCATAATCTAAACTGCAAGACACTGCTCATACTCTTTAGTTCCTGTCTTTCAAAATGTGTATCTATTCTCTCCCTCTCCTTCCTCTAACAACACATTCAGCTATCTATTCTTCTTCATGTCAGCTGCCCTGCTCAGTGTTTCAACGGGGACCTGCGTAATGTCAGTTCCAGTAAAGCCACGTCACATTTCCCAGCCTGCCAGCAGAGGCTTGAGACAGTCATGGCACTGGCTTAGATTTAGTGTGTAGCATTAGAGCTATGAAACAGTGCTGTGTTAAAACTTAAAGCTGTTTCTGCCCTGGCCACAGGCCACGCACGGCATAGCATTCTCAAACACATGAAAACACACACTTGTGAGCACACTCAGATAAGTAGGCCTTGAGAGGATTAGTGAAGTTCAACGATTCATGATTCATAACTAAAAAACTTCAATACCCGAGATAAAAAGGTGCATTTATTTAGCCCATGTCTCCGTGTCATCCTAATTTAAAAGTGACAGGTGTAAATAATACACAAAAAATGTTTCAGTTGTATACGCTAAACTTAGTGCTTATGTGGTATGAATGTTTATGTGCTCATGATTTTGCATTTGTGGCAGTTATTGCAAAACGGACACAGGCTTACAACAGAAGGCAGAAATACAATGACGAGGGAAAATGACGCAAGTCAGCCAAACATCGACTATATTCAGCCACCTGCAGCCCTGCAAACTGCATGGATGTGCAAAAATCTGAAACCACATAGATTTCCCCTATCAGAAGCACAGCAGAGGCATCCTTCTTATTCAGCAGTGCTGTACAATGCTTACTGGGAAGGGTTGCCAGTCATTTACAGAAATATCCAGCAGAGTGCAGATTTTAAAAGGTGACCAAGGTAAATCTGTCACGATCTAATGAACAAAAAGCTCTTTCTTGGTTTTTAGTGATGCTTTTAAGGCTTTTTTTGTCTGGTGGACCATAAAACAGGCACAAAAAAAAAATCCATACTTCCTTTGAGGACAGGAGCCATATCTAGTGACAAGAATATCATAGAGAGCCGAACGTGTGACCTGTAAGCAACCAACCACATAGCAATACACAAAAGATAATAATATAATTAGTATAATATAATATAATTAATTTGAGCTGTCAAATTGATTAAAAAATGAACTAATCACACGTTTTTCTGTAACTAATCACGATTAATCGTACCTAACATTAAAGTTTTTAATATATTTTTATATTGTAATAATTTCATAACAACATAAAGACAGTAGCTTATATTTTAAATGTTTGTTTAATGGCATTTTTTTTATGAAAGATGGCCAATATTACAGATACCAATACTACTACTGATGTCTGATGAAATTCATTTCTTTCTCAATTTATCTATTAATTATAGCCATTCAGCACTACAGTATAAATGAAAGCTATCAATTTTAACATTTATTAGACTTAACTTTTCATTTAAGTGAACTTAAAACAATCTTCACATAAACCCTTCAGTTTATCAGTGCTCAGATTTTTCTATTGGCCCAGTCAGACCAGGTCAGATTTTTACTTGCCCTGTCAAAATGCACAAGAAGGATTTTTTTTTTATTGTTTAACTTTGTGACCCATGTAACCTTGTAAACAGTGCTGTAAGATTTTCAGGTAGGTCTAACAGGTTGGATATATACAGAATCACTTCACAGTCTTCACTGTGTGAACATTAATTGGCCCTGTAGATTAATCCTTATTAAAGTTACAAACTTTATTCAGAGAAGTGAGTGAATTTCACTTTTTCTTTTGATTATCCTTCATATCATACTCATTTAACACTCTGCTCACAAAGATACTTGACAAAACGGGCATTTTGGCATAATTTTGTGTGTTTTTGTCCGTTCAAGCACTGTCTGAAGCAGCTTTCTGTGCGCACGAGTGTGTGTGAGTGTGTGTCACACAGACAGGAGATTCACAGACGCACGCGCCAGTAGTAGCGCACTGCGTTCTCTTTTTTGTCTTATCACGCTTGAATGATTTGCATGAATAAGAGCGTGATCATATAATGTAACGCTAGCCAAAGGATGATGGGAAAAACGGATGCCGCGTTAATTGCGTTAAATATTTTTACCATGTTAATCTGAAAAAATGTATCGCATGCGTTAATGCGTTACTTTTGACAGCGCTAAATATAATATAATATAATAATAGATTTAAAAAAGTCTTTATATAAGATAATTTTATCACTATGGTATTAGAAGAACTGCATTTTAATTTAGCAAAGGATTATCAAAAGTGACTTTTAATTAAACATCTCTAGAAAGCCATTCCAATTATACAATTGTTAGCATGTCAGTATCAAGAGTGTCTTTTACCTGAGTGGGGAAGTGTAAGAGAGACTCTGCGACCCTCTGGATAACCGGTAGGCCGTGTCCGTTTACCCTGACAGCTTCATCTGCATCTCCTCCTCCTTGTTCTGGTGTTCCAGGAGAGCCGTCTTGAATCATTTCCCTCACGCAGGGTGGGTTGAGGTCAACATGGAAGTCTGCAGAGATCTTACAGCCTTTGGACAGATCAAACAACGCTAGGCTGATGAAGAACGGCTCTACCTGAGGAGAAACACAATAGGTGGGAATGTCATTACACCTTCTTTTACTTTCTTTGACATATTTGACCTCATCTTTACCATGGTTCACACACAGATGAAGAGCGATTTGTATTGTCTGAGCAGTATTATATACTGTGAGAATCATATAGTTTGTTGCTGATATAAATTATATGATATAATGACAGCAAATTAGATGCAAACAAAAGACTGTACTTTTCATATTTATGAACCAGCACATCTTTGTAAGTAATTTCACTCCATTCCCATCAGTCATGTCTGTCTAGATCCTTCAACAAAGTGTGGGAAAGTCAAGATGTGTTCTGAGGGAGCAGTAGTTTTCCAAACGCCAGCATTCCTTCCCTGGAGCCATTGAAAGTGCTTCACTGAGCGTGACCATATTCATCACTGCTTCTGGATGAGTCCCCTGTCCTCATGCCAAGAATCTATTAATCATCTCTCATTCAAGAACTCCTTGATATTCAGTGAGACTGACCTATAACTGCTGTTCTACAACAATGACAGTTACATAATAGTCGACAAATGTATTTAACATGGAACCCAATAACGAGAATTCAGGTTAATTCCCTTAAAACTCATCTTTCATAATCAAAGTGACCTATTTAAACATATTTTTATGTGAAAATAATTTCTTCATGGACACTGAAGAAATCCATGAAAGGGATTATAAATATAATATTCATATAAATTAGCAGTGCCTGTATCTAAATGTTTTTATTGTAATTATTTATTGTATTTAATTAATTTTCACAAAATGGTATTTTTGAGCACCAAAGTAAAACTTTTATATTAAAAATGAAGAGACATAATAATCATAATATTTTATTAATATAAAAAGTTTTACTAGGATGTTGAATATATATATATATATATATATATATATATACACATTAACATATGTATATACACATATAACATATGTCTGTATGCATGTATGCATTTAAATCTGTAAAATACAATTGATTAAACCTTTCTGAATTGTGATGTCAGATTATTTAAAAATCAATGTGAGGAAGTTGTCCTCTTTAAGATATATCAGGACTCTCCATATATGGATAAATAAATAAAACAAAGGATAACTGAGTCAAAGGTTATATTAATGTTTTGTTTTTGAAAATGATACAGGTATGATTACATTCTCATGTAACTGAACTCAACATTACTTTAGAATTGGTAGCATTTACTGCTAATTCTAATCGCAAAACAGGACAATCGACAAAAATCTGACAAGAAAGATGAAGTGTACAGATGGGAGTTTACTCACGTTAGTTGGGATGCCATCATTCTTCTCACTGACGCACCCTTGCAGGCTAAAGGTCAAGTCATGACAACTAACCATGATCCTTCGTCCAAATCGCTCTTCGAACGGCTTCACGTCAGGCTCGATGCCTGAGAAATCTAATCTCTGAAAAGAAAAAGGAAGATACATCAGTTTGATATTCATGAATACTTCAGACTGTCTTTCTAATAGCAGTGCACTGTGCAGAATGGACTAACCTGCATCTCAGGATCGAGGGTGAAGATCTTCTGGCGGCCCTCATTCCTGCTCATTTTATTCAGCTGCTCAGTTTCTCTGGCATACTGGAGATAAGACACAAACACTTTACATTTGTAAAAGCTTCAAACCAAAATTCACCAATTTCGTCATAAAGTATATTAAGTATTGTACTCTGCTCAATATTTATCCCAGAACGCATTACACTCAACTTGACCTTCCATTTACATTATGATGAATAAACACGAAACAAAATCAACTGCGATTTTTAATCTCTCTATCTTAACTTTTTTTTATTTATTGGATTGGCATGATTTAAGACATTTATACATAAAATTGGACTTCAAATTCAAAATATTATTTAATACCTGGACGCCACTCATTGAATTAAATGGTACAAAAAGTGACAACAATGAAGCATACTTTAATGTGTTCAATGTGTATCGTTGCATACCATTCAGTATAAACGGCACAGTATGCAGCAGGCAGTAAGCCTGTCATGATTATTGATTAATTGTCTCAACGTAGATATTTGATCTAATTGCAATTATTTGAGATAACCACAATAATTGTGCTGTTTAAATCACATTTTGCCAAAGAATATAAAAAAACCTGTTATAAAACTGACAGAAATAGTCAAAAAAGTTTTATGGGTTTAATCATACTACATTATTATATTATATTATATTAAATTATATACATTTTCAAAGCATTAAATTAAATCATATGGGCCTATTTTATATTATATTATATACACTGGCAGGCCACTTTTTTAGGTACACCTGTTCAACTGCTCGTTAATGCAAATATCTAATCAGCCAATCACATGGCAGCTCAAAGCAAGTAGACATGGTGAAGACGATCCACTGAAGTTGAAACTGAGCATCAGAATGGGGAAGAAAGGGGATTTAAGTGACTTTGAACATGGCATGGTTGTTAGTGCCAGACGGGCTAGTCTGAGTATTTCAGAAACTGCTGATTTACTGGGAATTTCACACACAACCATCTCTAGGGTTAACCGAGAAGGGTCTGAAGAAGAGAATATATCCAGTGAGCAGCAGTTCTGTGGGGGAAATGCCTTGTTGATGTCAGAGGTCAGTGGAGAATGACCAGACTGGTTCAACAGTAACTCAAATAATCACTCGTTACAACCGAGGTTTCAGAAGAGCCTCTCTGAACACACAACGCGTCGACCCTTGAAGCAGACGAGCAACAGCAGCAGAAGACACTCACACACACACACACACACTCCTGTCAGCTGAGAACAGAATCTGAGGCTACAATTCACACGGGCTCTCTAAAACTGGACAATTAAAGATTGGAAAAGCATCGCCTGGTCTGATGAGTCTGGATTTCTGCTGCGACATTCAGATTTGGCGTAAACAACACAAAAGCATGGATCATCCTGCCTTATATCAATGGCTCAGGCTGGTAATGGTGTGGAGGATATTTTCTTGGCACACTTTTGGGGACCTTAGTACCAATTGAGCATCACAAACGCCACAGCCTATCTGAGTATTGTTGCTGATAATGTCCATCCCTTTATGACCACAGTTTACACATCTTCTGATGCCTACTTTCGATAGGATAACATACCACGTATAAAGCTCAAAGCATCTCAAACTGCTTTTAACATAACAATGACTTCACTATACTCAAATGACCTTCACAGTCATCAGATCTCAGTCCAATTGAGCAGCTTTGGGATGTGGTGGAAGATTCACATCACTGATGTTCAGCCGATAAACCTGCAGTAACTGCATAATACTATCATGTCAATATAGACCAAAATCTCAGAGGAATGTTTCCAGCACCTCGTTGAATCCGTGCCATGAAGAAATAAGGCAGTTCTGAAGGCAAAAGGGGTCCAACCCGCTACTAGCAAGGTGTACCTAATAAAGTAGCCAGTAAGTGACATGAAAAACAGAATTAATTGGCCTTGTGACTGGCCAAGCAGGGAGAACACAGCCACTGAAAATGTACAAAGAAGTGTTCAAACCACTCCAGTTAGCATTGTAGTTAATTATTTTGTGTCAAGTACCTTCATTAGCTCTGGATGAAGACTCCGGCCAAAGCTCTCCGCAACATTTTCAGGTTTCCCCAAACTGCTGCAGTCGTCATCTGTTGGGATGATGCGTTTGTTAATCAACAGGCGAACTGATTAATTCTACTAAAGGTGCATGCATAACAGACAAAAGATGATGTTATCATGAGTGGGTGAATATGGGCTTATCTTAGACACCAAGCAGAACAATGAAAACCTTCTTTAATCACGACTGACTGGCACTTTTAAACAGTAAAAGTCAAAATCACAAATTTGCTGATCAAGGTGTCTGATATTTTTGTAAGTCAAACAAGTTTCTAAACAGCCTTGAGTCCATTGGACCAGAAAGCAGTAACAGTAATTGTAATGTGTGCATGCGTAACTGAAAAACGTGTCAAATCAGGGACACTAGGTTGAGCTTTCTGGGGACTCAGATGCCCTCATTTATTCAGAGAAGCTGGGCTCCTCGACGATTCATTTTTACATATACTGGCACTTTCCAAGAATAGGGTACAGCCTGATCTCATGTTTTATCCCATTAGATTTATTGTATAAACTATTATCTAACACAGGACATAAAATAGCTGCCTCTCCCCTGGTGATTTTGGCCTCAATCCAGCAATTAAAATCAATTGTTAATATAATCTGTTCAATCGATATTCGATTCATTGCATTCATGTTTGAAGTTATTAATTTATTAAACATATTGTCCCCATTTATTCTAAATCTGCAACCCTGTTAAATGCATTTTCTGAAGCTCCTTTCAAAGAAAAAATTACTTCATTTTTAAAATATTTTATTCTATTTTGTATGCTGTTCATGGAAAGTGTCCTGTATGCTATCAAGCCTGATAATAAACAAAAGGAATGGCTTCCCAAATAGGGACATGAAAAGAGGGGCATACAGTCTGTTAAACTTAGAGCAATGAAAACCAGATGAACTGGAAAACAGCATTTGATACTGAAGGCTGCGTGAAGACATCCAGCGTATGCTGTGTTGTTATAGTTATGTTTAATTCTAATGCTAATAGTTATGGTTATCATATAATAACTGTGTCATTTCAATTCCAGAAATCTGAAAAATTGGAGAAGTTACAAATTGAATGCATAATTTCATTTCCTCATGACCATCACATGGAAGGTCTTAAAAACATTGGCCAAAGTTTATACCATAGAAGCACAGGGAGTTGTTTATCAGTGTCTTTATTGAACAGGCCTAAAGTAGCATTCCCTACACGACTCCTCTCTGTGAACAGAGCCTCCCAAACATTTCAGAAATTTGCCATCACAACAGAAATGATTTACTCAGAGTAGAGAACATTGTGTCTCCTATAATAAAAGAGGAGAAACTCTACTATTATTGTTATTATTATTCAGTGTTTCTTATTTCGAATACAGAGAAAAAAAATCAAGGTCAATAGGCCTTTAAAAGCCCCAAAATGAAAACAAATGTAGGTTTTATTTAGCTGAATGTGAACTATGCAGCTCTTCAGGAAGTAGCACAGACCAGAATTTCCCTACATTGCCGAAATGCTTGTTATTTGGTCATGTTGGGATAGCGTTTAGTTCATGAAGGAAGTTGTTTGTGTTCAAAGATGAAGGGAAATACTGAGAACAGCCAATTAAAAACTGTTTATTGTTGATATTTTGTGAATGACATCATGTCTTTGATGATGATGATGCAACAAGTTGCATCATCATCACTGTTGTGATTGTCTACTCTGCTCTGATTGGTCGGATGGCCTAGTCCGTTGTGATTGGTCTACTCTGCTCTGATTGGTCAGATGGCCCAGTCTGTTGTGATTGGTCTACTCTGCTCTGATTGGTCAGATGGCCCAGTCTGTTGTGATTGGTCTACTCTGCTCTGATTGGTCAGATGGCCCAGTCTGTTGTGATTGGTCTACTCTGCTCTGATTGGTCAGATGGCCCAGTCTGTTGTGATTGGTCTACTCTGCTCTGATTGGTCAGATGGCCCAGTCTGTTGTTATTGGTCTACTCTGCTCTGATTGGTCAGACAGCCCAGTCTGTTGTGATTGGTCTACTCTGCTATGATTGGTCAGATGGTCCAGTCTGTTGTGATTGGTCTACAGCTTACAGAGCAGGTCGGAAACTAAACTTCCGTCACCATATCTGAATTACAGCTCCGGATCTTCCTCAGCACTTCATACACAGTTATACAAACAGTAACGATAGCATTGGTTCTACTGTTTCAACTCCAACACACTGCATTAAAGGTAATATCCGAAAAAGCATAATAAGGGCACTTTAAGCATCTTCACATGCTAATGTGCGTGCTTTCAGTGTGTGTGTGTGTGTGTGTGTGTGTGTGTGTGTGTGTGTGTGTGTTACTTACCCAGAGAGCCTTCAGAAGGTTCTGACCCGTTCCTCCTGTCCTCCATCGTGCTCAGTAAGGCCTGTTTCAGTGTGCTCACCCAGTCCTCCATCTCGGCCTCGCTGTCGGCCGCCAGATAGTGACTGTAACGCTCCTGCATCTTCAGCTCAAAACCGTGGCGCCGCATCTTGGAGCACTGCTAGAAATGTGCCATAAGTCAGAGGAGGAATTTAATGGTGTGACATTAAGAGCTGTTTGTGGTTGTAATAGTAATGGGTGTTCAGCAAGGAAGATTCCTCCGTCGTGCTACTGATATTACACCCCAGCCTGAGGGCTGTCGGCAAACTTCCTGAGAAACGTATCAAACCATGTTCAGACATTTCCTTCTGAAGTATGAAGATAAGTGGGACAAAACAAGTTCTAAAATAAATATTAAACTTAACAGGCAATACGCGTTTTGATAATGATTATAATTGTATCAGTAATTATAATAAACTTTTTAACAATAATAATTATAATTTTATTTATAATTTTCATCAGTTGTTGTACGCCTCATTTGTAAGTCACTTTGGATTAAAAAAAAGTCTGCTAAATTCATAAATACAAATAACACATTTACATTTTACAATTCGTAATGCTAAAAACTCTTTAGGATTTCTGTAAGGGGCTGTTTACACCTGGCCACTTCATGCGTTTTCTGTGATCAGATAGCTATCCGATCATGAAAAGACCAGGTGTAAATGCCCTCTGAAACGCATTCGAGACGGATTTGAATCCGATCAGTCAAACCACTTCAGGAGGTGGTCTGGGCCGCATTCCAGATGAAACTGGACAAGTGTAAATGCATCTGGTTGTTGAAACCACATATATAAATTTTACTCCTCTAAAAAATAAACGTGTTAGAGCTTTGTTATAGGCTATATGTCATGTTATAGTCAGATTTGACGACGCTACTGCAACACGAATTACCGCAGCTGAGCATCATCAAGCCAACGTGCAAACTATCGCAAATCAAAGTGAAAGTAAGTTGCAGACGCTTAACACACAATCATCTTCATTAAAAGTAAAGATTGCAATGATCTTACCAGGGCTGTTGCCGCTCTCTCTCTCATTGTGGTCTTTGATTTTTACATTTTAGCTGATAATAAAATGCAGCTCATATCTGTTGCTTTAGGTGACGGTGCACTCCATTAAATCTGCATATAGCGCGGGAATTGAAGATCGGATTTATATCCGTTTTGCAAAAACACTTTTATGTGACCAGGTGTAAATGGAATCATTTTGATAAATCAGATAGCTATCCGATCTGAGAAAACGCATGAAGTGGCCAGGTGTAAACAGCCCCTGAGAAACCGGGTAAATTGAGAGCATGTACCGGAACGACATCTATACAGGAGTCCAGATAGATGGAGCCTTTTGATTCTTTGTAGTTTTTCTCATCTTTGTATGAATTCAGTATGTAGGAGCCATCAGGGAGTTGAGACAGGTAGAAATACCTCCTCTTCAACACCTGTGGAGGGAAAAAACATGCGTGAAAAATGGAGATAGTCCATAGAAAATAAACGGAAATAAACTAAGTAGCATTTAAACTGGCCTCACTCTCACACTACTATTAAAATGTTAGGAATTGGTAAGATTTTTGAAAGAAGTCTCTCATCAAGGCTGAATTTATTGTGGCTTAAGAGTCCAAATATTTATTGAGGCCACTGATATAATACATTATCTTCAAACAAGCTATTATTAATGGTATATGAAAGCTATCATCTCATGACCTATAAAGTCTATTCATGATGCTCATAGGCCGCTGTGATGAAGACATGAGTCCCAGCTTATGAACCAAGCAATCCGATTGCAATCCGAGCACGTTTTATGCGTAATTGCTTTGTCCCTGGTTACAAGTCATTAACTATATTATAATGACCTCTAATGTCCTTTAACTTATTAGTATATAACCGAAGGTATAGATTGTAAAATTAAACATTTCTGGTTCTTAGTGTTTTTTTCAGTTAGCTTAGATAGTAGCATAGCATACAGCTATCCGAAATGATTAGAGATAACGGTTTTTTTTCCACCATCTACAATATTTTTCTCGATAAAAAACTTCGATAACAGATATGATACAAGCATAATTCTGTTTAAGAATTAATTATGACATGCTTGTAATTAAAAAATATTTAAATTATGCCTTATTTATGGGATCAATTTCGCATCAAAAGGATTGTGGTCATGGATCAAAATATAATAAGTGTGAATAAAAAAAATAACAAGCACAAAAGTTAAACTTATGTTCACGTTTTCTTAAAAATGATGTTTTCCTTGGTTTTATTACTCTGCACTTTGTCCTCTCTTACATTTTCTGCTCATATTTTACTCTTTTGTTCGCTTGTGCTGTTTTTCTCTTCGCCCTTCTTTCCACGTTCTGCGCTTGCTTTCCCAAATGTTGCAGTTCGAGTGCAAATCCAAGCTCTGTGGCATTGTCTCCAAGGCTCTTGAAGAAACCTGCCTGCAAAGCTACAGTACTGTGAAAGGTTTTAGGCACTTAAACTGTAGAACTGTAAAAATCCTTTAAAGTAAGGAGGCTTTCAAAAATAATGTCATAAATAGATGTTATTTCTATTTATTAGTTAATAAAATTAACTTCTATTAACTAAATCAAATCAATATTTGGTGTGACCACCCTTTGTGTTTAAAACAGCTTTTTTCCAGGTACACTTGCACATAGTTTTTCAGGTAGCTTTGCAGGTCGATTTCTTCAAGTGTCTTGGAGATGTTGCTGCAGATCTTTTGGATTTAGTCTGTCTCAGTTTTTTCTGTTTCTTCATGCTATCCCAGATGGACTCGATGGTGAGATCAGATGATCTTGATGATGGGGCCACTTGCATAAACTTAGCCATTATGTTTAGACAGTGTCTTAAGATCTAGGAAGACCCACAAGCAGTAAGTCAGGGATGGTTAGTCTTACTTTTCAGTATCAAATTAGGCCAATGTACATTTTTTTGTGACTGACTTAAAGTTATGAACAGTTTAGTTGGTGTGTGTTTGAGTATCAACATCAGTGCAAGTAATTGACGTTTCTGAGAAAACAAGACCTTATAGTTCTCTCCAACTATGGTTCCTCAAACTGTATTGATCAGCAGATGTACAGTATACTAAGCACCAATGACTGTTATAGTTCTACTGATGTCTTTTAGAAAAGGTGTGCCGATGATTCCACGAACCTTCATAGAGACAGACAGACTGCTGTTGATGTTGGCCTTCTGGAGCCAGCCCTGCTTCATTACTCCTCCTCTCTGAGAGCAAAGAGATGACGAGTCCTGAAACACACACAGCGTAAGAACTGATGAAGCAAATCAACTGAATGCAAAGACTCAGATCAATGTACGTCTCTGAGCGCTACCAATCTGCCTTAAAGATCAAATGCTCTGACACAAGCATGAACTCTGTGTGTTGTGCATTTACAAACCCTTATGCAAATAAGTTAGTTATCCCTCGCATAGTAACTCAAAATCACACACATTAACACAATACAACAATCATGCAAAGCACAGCTTAAAGATGGTTTGGATTCTGTGTGTGTGTGTGTGTGTGTGTGTGTGCGCGCACTAATTTAATTGAAGTGGCCTGGCGTCCTTTATGAATGTGCTTTTCTCTAGCTCTCCACTGTAATATAATTGTCCGAATGCCCTTCTCCCCTCTTCCCTCCAGCATTTCTCATTCCCTCCCTCTCTTTCTGCTCCTAACAGCCCCTCTGAGACTGATCAATTGCTTGAACCCTGTTCTCCCTTCTGAGTCACTCAGTTAATTGATTAAATTAAATGGGCATGACACAGCCAACATGATATACCGCACATACACTAGCAGAAAGCTCAAAAGTTTGGGTTCGGTTATAGATTTTGTAATGTTTTTGAAAGAAGTCTCTTCTGCTCACCGGGGCTATATTTATTTGATCAAAAATACAATAAAAACAGTAATATTGTGAAATATCATTCAAATTTTAAATAAATAAAAATTATAATATATTTCAAATGTTATTATTCCTGTGATCAAATCTGAATTTTCAGCATCATTACTCCAGTTTTCAGTGTCACATGATCCTTCAGAAATCATTCTAATATGATGATTTGCTGCTCAAGAAACATTTCTGATTATTATCAGTGTTCGCTGCTTAAAATAATTGTGGAAATGGTCATACATTTTTCTTTGATGAATAAAGTAAAAAAAAAAAAACAGCATTTCTTTGACATAAATCTTTTCTAACATTATCAATCGATTTATTACAATTAATTAATAAATGTATTAATTTCTTTTTAAAAATCTTACCGGCTCCAAAATTTTTGAACGTTAGTATAAATATACAAAGGTACTATGACAGCAATATAATTCATATTCATTGTTGATCTAAGGACGAAGTCGTGTAAATACACCAATCTTTGAGGTATGGGATGTAAATGAGCATTATTCTATAAAATATCTTATCTGTTCTGCAGAAGAAAGGAATGCCTACAGGTTTGGAATGACATATGGGTGAATATACTTTAATTTTGCAACTGAACGTGATACTGAATTCTTTCTTATATCATGCCCTTATTATTGTGCACGTATTGGCTTCATTGGCCTCTCTTTAGCCCATAAAAGTTATTTTCACATCAGTGTTTAGACAACACATTTAACAGCAAGACTATCCATGTCTAAACATGTACATACACACAGATTCAGACGTACATGCACACACACGGGCTGGAGAAGCAATCTTTTTGCCCTGTAATCACCAATCCTTACATCTAATTCTGTCAAGATCTGCTGGACACTTTAGTGCGTGTCTATTAATGGGTCAGGTTGCATGTAAAGGGCCGTCTGGCCTTCATCTCTACATCTGATTATATGACCTCACAGAAGCATCACGACATGTACAGTGCTGTCTGAGGAGAAGGACAGTATCTATAATGTTAATAAGACTACACTACTGATGGGTGTGAGTGAATGCAATAATTGATCATGAAAACACAATAAATGTGTGACTTTTAAACCTCAAATCATTTCAGAGAGATCAAAATTCAGTACTTTTCAACAATATACAAATTTTTTTTTTTAAATTAGTATTTTTTCTCATTTTTTTATTGGATGCAGTCCTTTTTAGACAGTAATAAAGCTGTTTAGTCATGACAACAATTTGTCGGCCAACTCAGACATTTCTAATGGATCTTTAGAACAGTGTCTTGATATATGATTAAAATATGTTCTGTGGTTAACATTACTTGAAGAGACATTCCTGTTTTGTGCTACGACACACTTAGATGTCAAACGTGGATTTTGAAAATTCAGTTTGGTTTAAAAATGTATGATAATAATAATTTATATAAAAGCCCTATTCGCACTGGATTCGTATTATCTAGGGACCTTGTGTGATATAGAATTACCCCCCCCCCCCCTTATCCCCCATATATGATGTCAATAGGCTATTGCTTGGAAATGTCTTGTCTATATCATAAACAGAATAATGTTCTTTACCGCATGCTGCTATACATGTCATCCATCTCCATCTAATCATTATTTTTGGCTCTTCTGATGATTTTCGACTTTCTCTTTCTGCAAATTGTATAGTTTGCACTGTTTATAGTATGGTGAGGGTATAGTGATATTGACCCAGCACCCAACATACTATCAAAACACTCAAAAAAGATCGATAAAACAGTGCACAGAGATGCCGATTCGCACGGGACTAATGTTATCACAGGACCTCGGAGTTCGGCGAAATATGGTAGGTCATTTGTGGGGGAATTTTTACTTTATTAATTACATGGCCGATTTGCATGGGATTAAGATCCCAGACAACCTCAGCAATTGTTACAAATGACTAGAGGTCACCAGGTAATACTAATCCAGTGCAAATAGGACTAAAGGCTCAGTTTTGTATCTTGACCTTGAAGAACTCTCTTGTTTTATCAGTGATAAAATGAACAAAGCATTTTTTTTTTAATTAAATATGGTAGGCAATTTATTGGTTGAATCTGGACATAATTCAAAATGCTTTTAAGAAAAGCTTTTTTAAAAACAAGCAAATGAAAAGAGGCAGTGCAATATCCTGCACTCTTTCACTGTCATGCATTAACGTCTCTTACCTCCTCCCCCTCATCCACCTCAAACACTTGGCTGGGGAGCTTTTCCATCTTCATCCCTTTACTGCAAGACAGAAAAAGTAGCTTACGCAAACTTTGCAAATAGCTCTGCAAAACCTTTGGCAAAAAAAGCTAACTTTGACATACCCCGGCAGCATCCGGAAATCTCCAGAGTAGGCCTCGTAATTATAGTTGATGACGTGCCAGTTGGTGTTGTACATCTTAATGCACTGCCAAAGAGCATAAGCATTGCTCAAGTACTCAATCACATGATCAGAAACACATCAAAATATGAAAAACAGGAAAGTGTGATCTCATATTTTTTTAATCTGGAAAGCTGCAGGCTTGCTCTCGTTTGGTATTGTGAGGTTCAGCGCAATCTTTACCTCTTTGGCGAACAGGCTTTTAGCTTCATTCTCTGCATTTTGAGGAACTGAAGGAACAATGATTCTACTTTGACGATCAATCTGTGCCTCCTAGATAGATAGATAGATAGATAGATAGATAGATAGATAGATAGATAGATAGATAGATAGATAGATAGATAGATAGATAGATAGATAGATAGATAGATAGATAGATAGATAGATAGATAGATAGATAGACAGACAGAACGACAGATAGATAGATAGATAGATAGATAAAAAGATGATAGATAGATAGATAGATAGATAGATAGATAGATAGATAGATAGACAGACAGACAGAACGACAGATAGATAGATAAAAAGATGATAGATAGATAGATAGATAGATAGATAGATAGATAGATAGATAGATAGATAGATAGATAGACAGACAGAACGACAGATAGATAGATAGATAGATAAAAAGATGATAGATAGATAGATAGATAGATAGATAGATAGATAGATAGATAGATAGATAGATAGATAGATAGATAGATAGATAGATAGACAGACAGACAGAACGACAGATAGATAGATAAAAAGATGATAGATAGATAGATAGATAGATAGATAGACAGACAGACAGAACGACAGATAGATAGATAGATAAAAAGATGATAGATAGATAGATAGATAGATAGATAGACAGAACGACAGATAGATAGATAGATAAAAAGATAGATAGATAGATAGATAGATAGATAGATAGATAGATAGATAGATAGATAGATAGATAGATAGATAGATAGATAGATAGACAGAAAGAATTGATTTATGTTGTTTAAATAGTAATCTTATATTTTGAAATATCTGCTATGTAATATTAGGCTATGTAAAGCTTAGCCTGCCAAATTAGATTTGTAGTATGCCTGCACAAGATTGAGGACTTGATCCAAACAACGACCATCAGGAAATGTGCTGGTGAAGGACTCACTGAAACATCATCAGCTGGCCACACTAGCAGGTCTCTCTGTGGATCACTGTGGATCTGAGCTTTCCTCTGGAAAACCACATTCTCATAATCCAGCGGCTCGATGATCTTCGGCTGCTCCTGCAAACACACACAATGTGGATCAGTGAATCTGAACAGACTCAATTTGTTTAATCTGTTGTACTTGTAAGTGTAGCTTACAGTGATTTGAAAGATCTGCCTGTGAATATAGCAGACACAGCTTACTGCCCCTCTACACCCTTTCCACACAAACAAATTAGTTCCAGGACTTCTAAATTCTTACTTTTTAAGCCTTTGGGTGCGGTTCAAAGCTTTCTCTCGAATGCTTTCCCTTTTCAGCTTCTTCTAAAAGAGAATCATGTGTTAAAGCTTAAACACACACTACTGACTCAGCTGACATGCCCGTGTCATGGTCTGACACTCAAAAAGAGCGTTTCCACCAAAATAGACCATGTGGGATGATTAATTTAATTTAAATATTCAAATTTATCATTTCAAATATCTCACCTTTCATAAATTAATTATTTTGCACCACTTTAACCCATGTTGCACAGCACCAAATGGGAATTGCCAAAGAGATGACATTTCAGCTTGTTAGAAAAGAAAACCTTCCATTTATTTATCTTTCTGTTAAAGTTTCTAGAGTGATGTAAAATTTCAGAGATATAAAGAGGAAGTTACAGTTTCATAACTATAGTACTTGGGGTTTAGATAAGAACTCTTCTGTTCAAAGTTTAGGGCTGGTTAAACTGCTCATTGTTCCTCATGTTAAAAGCAGTTCAGCTCTGACAGGATCAGTGTGGCTTAAACCCATAATCACACGGGTCTTTTGTGAATATTTCAACTGAAATCAAAGTAATAAAGGAAAACGAATCCAAATTAAAGCAATTTCAACTAATCCTTTCTAGAAATCATCTTGTGGAAACTTCTCCTAGCTTGGACGCTACTGCAGCCAGAAAATGCTTAAAGTGCCCTATCATGCTTTTTCGAATATTACCTTTCATGCAGTGTAATATTGCTGTTTGTGAATGTAAAAGGTCTGCAAATGTTTACAAGATCAAAGTGCACTTCAGATAAAGTTATTGTCTCCTAAAAAAAATAATAGATTCTGAACTGTTGAAACGAGTCGTGAGCAATTCCAGTCTCACTTCCAGTTACAAACCTACATAATGTAACAAATCAGAGCAGAGTAGACCAATCACAACAGACTGGACCATCTGACCAATCAGAGGAGAGTATACCAATCACAACAGACTGGACCATCTGACCAATCAGAGGAGAGTATACCAATCACAACAGCCTGGGCCGTCTGACCAATCAGAGCAGAGTAGACCAATCACAACAGACTGGACCATCTGACTAATCAGAGGAGAGTATACCAATCACAAAAGACTGGACCATCTGACCAATCAGAGGAGAGTAGACCAATCACAACAGACTGGACCATCTGACCAATCAGAGGAGAGTGGACCAATCACAACAGACTGGACCATCTGACCAATCAGAGGAGAGTATACCAATCACAACAGACTGGACCATCTGACTAATCAGAGGAGAGTATGCCAATCACAAAAGACTGGGCCATCTGACCAATCAGAGGAGAGTAGACCAATCACAACAGACTGGACCATCTGACCAATCAGAGGAGAGTATACCAATCACAACAGACTGGACCATCTGACCAATCAGAGGAGAGTAGACCATTCACAACAGACTGGGCCGTCTGACCAATCAGAGCAGAGTAGACCAATCACAAAAGACAAGACCATCTGACAAATCAGGACAGAGTAGACCATTCACAACAGCCTGGGCCGTCTGACCAATCAGAGCAGAGTAGACCAATCACAACAGACTGGACCATCTGACCAATCAGAGGAGAGTAGACCAATCACAACAGACTGGACCATCTGACCAATCAGAGGAGAGTATACCAATCACAACAGACTGGACCATCTGACCAATCAGAGGAGAGTATACCAATCACAAAAGACTGGACCATCTGACCAATCAGAGGAGAGTAGACCAATCACAACAGACTGGACCATCTGACCAATCAGAGGAGAGTATACCAATCACAACAGACTGGACCATCTGACCAATCAGAGGAGAGTAGACCAATCACAACAGACTGGACCATCGGACCAATCAGAGGAGAGTATACCAATCACAACAGACTGGGCCGTCTGACCAATCAGAGCAGAGTAGACCAATCACAAAAGACAAGACCATCTGACCAATCAGAGCAGAGTAGACCATTCACAACAGGCTGGGCCGTCTGACCAATCAGAGCAGAGTAGACCAATCACAACAGACTAGACCATCTGACCAATAAGAGCAGAGTAGCTCTCGAAAAGGAGGGGTTTAGAGAGACTGGATCTTTGAACAAACCGGTTTCAGACTCTTAGACAAATTAGTTGAATGCTTATGTTTAGGAGAACTAACAATTGTATTATATAAACAAGTCAAGACTCACTCAGGACCAATGCACACTATACCGTTCAAACGTTTGGTTAAGTTGCTAAAGTTTTTTTTTTTTTTTTGAAAGATGTATCTAATGCTGCTCACAAGTCTGAATACATTTGATCAAAAAAAGTAGAAAACAGTTATAATGTTACATTTTATTACAATATAAAGTAACTGTTTTCTATTTGAATACATTTTAAACAGTAATTTATTTATGGCAAAGCTGAAATTTCAGCATCATCACTCGAGTCATCAGTCACATGTTCCTTCAGAAATCATTCAAATTTGATTTGCTGCTCAATAAACATTTCTTATTAGTATAATCAATGATGAAATCACTATAATAATAATAATTTTGTGATAAATTTGGTTCAGAAACCTTTGAAAGTTTATTAAAATATTTATTAAAATCTAAATATTTTGTAACAATGTCAAAGTCATAACTGTCACTTTTCATCCATTTAATGCAACCTTCAACTTCAGGCCTATTCAACTTTTGAACAGTAGTGTATATTTAAATTGCACTATACGTTTTGCTTTCATTAATTTTCTTGCTTGAGAAACAACAGCGCAAATAAATCCAGACAAAAACAGCCATACATCAAAAACCATCTCTTATAATACACATAAATGCTCCATCTGTTTCTAAAGCACATACACAACAGCTGACAACCAATGCGAGTGTTTCAGCAGCAACTTCCTGTCATGTGTCATACCACAAAGAGGCAAAAAACCACAGCCAGTCCAGCTGCGACTGCAACAGAGCATGAGTTACAGCGAAGTTCTGCTGGCTCGTGACTTCACTCCCTCTAAACTGCCCTTTCAACCAACTTCCCCAATGGGAATACTTGCATATTCCCCAATCCAAGTCCTGTCCCTCGCTGCAAGCCAAGCGTTAAATTCTCAGGGCCAAGGTTAAGCTACCTTATCGTAGCTTCTTAATGCCAAAAATAGCCCAACCTCTACAAAAACAACCATTTAAAAAAGGGCTTTCAACGTCAACCCTGTTGAGGTCAGAGAGGAACTGAAGAAGAAGAAGAATCACAGGCCATCAAACCACAGGCTGAGGTAAAAGGAAATATGAGCCAGATTACCGCTCACAAGCTCATGGGCGTTGGCGCCATGCGCGCTTCAGTCATGTTATTTCCGTATGCAAGAACTCAAAATGAAAATGTAAAGGGCAACAAAGTGGGCGACATAACGCTGTACAGAAACCACGACTTGAGCCCGTCTACTGGGTAGTTAATGTACTCTCCAGATGTGAGGCTTTGGCTCCGCAGACAACAGCAGATGTGCATTAGGCCACTGTGTGTAAACACATTCGAACTGAACAGCCACCTCTGCAATACAATGCCAACACAGATCTGATCTTTTTTCTGTAATTTACAAGTCTTTTGCAAAGCTTATCTTGTCTTGTAAATCTTGTGGAGGACCACATGCTCTGTGGATCTGTGAGCATTTGAGGTACACCATTTGAACGCATATTTATATCCAGCAAATCCTGTGCAGCAAACATAGCATAAAACCTTTCGACTTAGCAGTTTACACTTAGTATTTTAACTTTCTGCACCTTGGCCACAACTGTCCCATATTTAAAGTAGGGCTGTCAATAGATTAAACACTTGGTTACACTTTATTTTAAGGTGACGTATTGTACTTACTCAAATAAGTACTGAGTAATAATATTAATTAACTACATGTACTTACAATAGAGTTCCGCTTAGGGTTAGGGTTTGATTTATGGTTAGTTACTTGTAATTATGCCGTATTTAGGCTACTGTACTAGTAATTACATGTAGTAACGTGTAAGTTAACTACGTCACCTTAAAATAAAGTGGTACCAAATGTTTTATCGATTAATCGCACACTTTCGTACAATTAATCAATCCTATACTTATCATAAAATTAAGCACACACCATTTATCTTGCAATTCTCACAAAACAGCAATTCATATTGACTTTAAATTAGGGCTGTCAGTGTTTGTGATCAGATCATTTTAATCCGCTCAACTCTAGGAAAGTTTTCAGTCCAATAATCCAGTAAGTGAATGCATTCAAACAATCAGTCCAAAATTAATGTAAAGAAAGCATCCCACAGCTGATACGCAAACAACATTTCTCAGCTGGATGAAGCGAACTAGCGTCTTGCTAGTAAAGTTTTGATAGATGAGGATTACAATAAAGGTCAAATAAAGGTAAAAGGTAAAGAAGATTGAAGTGACGTACCGGAGTCGTACATGCGTGAGTCCTTTATATAGATAAATAAACAAACCATGTGTGTTTTTATCTGTCATGTTTATGGTGCTGTGTAAATTCTTAATCCATGATCCTGTGTGTTCTTTGGTGTGCATACATTTATGGAAGTTATGTGTGTGTGTGAAGTGTGATTTGGAGTCTCCAAGGGATATTAACCTAAATTTACCTTGAAAAAAAGCTTGCAGAAAAATAGTTTTCTGAAATGGTGCCTAAATATAATTAGGCAATTTTTAGTTATAAATGGAAAGCCATTTCAGAGGAAGAGCAATATATTTAGATTACAAAGACAAATATTTGTTTTGAGTTGATAATAATACCACCATTTCATTTAGAATAAAAACATGAATGTGCATTTATAAAGTAAACGGGGTCAGTTTAATGTCTGTCTATAGTGTGCCGCTCTGTTTGAATGGGTTTTCGGTTAAAAGGTGCAGGGGTGATGTAGTTTTGTAGGCCAAAACCTGTAAACGGACTGTAAAAATCCAGAAGTCAATGGGTTTTTGGGTAAATGCTTGAAGAAGGTGAACAAGAGCTCAAGATATTTTCACGATTTTTTCTACATATAAATAACATCAGAAATACTTTCATGATTTTTTTAAAAGCTTTTACTTGTCTTGTAAAAGGTAAACTCATCTACTCGCTAGTTTGCTTTCACAGCATCGTGTTTATAGGCTGATCACACTCTTGCAAACTATAATAACTCAAATTTTCAGGGAAAACGTTTTTAAACAGACTGAAAGAGTTACCGGAAGCTTAGTGATGGTGCCGTTGAAGTCATGCGACAGTGGTGTAGTTTGTTAACAGCCTACGTTTAGCTTTTGACTTCTGTCGATTGTATTTACGCTTTTATCCAAAAGTCAAAGGAAAAATCCTATTGGCTTTTCTATCAAGGCAATTAGGGTGATGCAAACTTTCAGGTTGGCCTAGAAAAATATATGTCACTCATGCTAGTGTTCTCCAGTGTTACACATTTAAAATGTAGTCGTACTCTTTCGGTAAAACAGTGCAACAAATCTTAATGACTCATCCTGCACTACAGATTTGCGTCCAATCAAATTCTCTATTGAATTACAATGTCCCGCCCCCTTATACCACCTGAAGAAAGTAGCAAGTAGAAAATCATGATCATGGCTAAGACATAACTAACAACTTATTCCCTATTTAAGAAAATAAGGGAAGAAATAAGGAAACTTCCGACGAGAAATACGTCAACACAAATAAAACTCTACTCGTTTATTAATTCCATTGGGTTTTTAAGTGGAACAATGAGCAGCGATAATAGAGCAATCCCTTCTTTCACTTCTTGTATCATCATTTTGGTCAAATTTGTGCTGAAACACAGTGTGCGAAAGAGGCACAAAAAAGGGAAAGATGAAACAAACACTTTATTCAGCACATGCAGAGGACACAGGAAGCACAGCTGAGCAGCCGGAGGGTATTCTCATGGGAAACACAAGGGCTTTGCAATCTCCATAGAGTGCCATTTGTTGTCTGTCTCCCTAGAAACCACAATCAAACTGACAATCATGACATGATAGGCCTATACTCATACAGCTCTAGTAGAAAATCTCAGTATCATGACATGTGTGTGGCTGAAAATATCATTTCTGAGCATTGCTACTGATGGCTCTAATGAATACTATATCCTCTCTGAAAAACATTAGACACATATCTGTTCTCTGCCTCTGATCGTTTATTTCTCAATGGTCCATTAAAGAAAAAGAGAGAATGGACTCTGTTCTTGGACTGGAGCATGAGCACATGCACATGTCTCTTTACACAAAGGCATAAGGATGCTCCATGTGGTTCCAATCAGGATCACCTAAATACCAGCCTTTTCGTGGAGTAGATCCCTATTATTTTTTTATTTTCTTTTTTTTTAAATCAATGCATATCTCAGTATCTACATGCTGCTGCCGTCTATGTGATGTGTTATACAGATGTTGAAGCTGTGCTGCGGTTATTGCCTTGAAGGCACGAGACGTAATGCTTCTTGCCTCAGCAGTCTGGCACGTGTTTCAATAATAATTACAAACGCCGTTTGCACACAAAAAAGCGACAATAAGCAATACCTGACAGCTCACATGCATACGAGGTCAAATAATAAACTAGGACTGTTTTACACTCCAGTGAGCTGCCTGCCATGCACGCGCCTGTGATGTCCAAAACGCCGCCTACATAGGTAGCTCACTACGTGTTGAGACACAGCCCAGAGAGAGAGAGTAGTCTCTTGAGTTACTAACCACAGCAATGGACGTCCTCACCGCCTCCGACACACTTTGTCTGAGCTCCGCAGCCGTCCCAGGCTTGCTCAACCTTTTAGTGAATTTTCGTACTTCGGACATTTTCTTCTCCTTTAGATTGAATGTAATTCCATCAGCGTCTTCATTGCGGAAAGCAACATCGCGGCACGTCAATCTGCGCGTCTGACAGAGATGCGGATGCGGGAGGGGCGGGGCCTCATGGACCAGCGTTAGCTCCGCCCACCGCGAGGGGTTGCCTGATATGCGGCAATCCCTGGTATAGAAATATTACAATTTTTTAATTTTATGCTTAGAATATCTTTGGGATTTTTTGATATTATAATCATAAGATAAATTATGTGGTAAATAAATGTCACCTCCAAAGTAATAATGAAATTAAAAGGATAGTTAATCAAAAAAATGAAAATTCTGTCAATTACTCACTCTCAAATCGTTTTAAACCTGTATAACTATATATTTTTTCTATTGAACTCAAAAGAAGCTATTATGATTAATGTGTTTAACCATGACAGTTGACAGTAGCCATTGACTTCCATAGTAGGAAAAAAAACATTCTTCAAAATATCTTCTTTTGTGTTCAACAGAGCAAAGAAACTTATACAGGTTTGGAACAACATGAGGGTTAGTAAATGATGACAACATTTTCACTTTTGTGTGAACTATCCGTTTAAGTGTGAGCTTTAGCCATTTCACTTTTGTAATACGATTTGTAAGACAGCCTTGGCCAACCTTTTCTTTCAGCAGTTTGCATTGCATACATGAATTTGTGTTCTTGTGAATATGATTCAACATACTCATTAATATGATTATAGGCTGACACCTTGTGGTCGTGCTCGGTACTCAAATGTATTAATGCATGACGATAAATGTAAGAAAACTTATAACATAAAGTAGTTTTTTCAATTGTGATAAAGGTAACCATAAGACAATAATATTGTAGGGTGACCAAACGTCCTGTTTTCACGTCCTGTCCTGGCTGTTTTTTATAAAGTGATGAAAATGTCCTGGTTTTCATTATTTTTCATTGGGCCATTAGACGTTCATGCTTATTTGTTAAGCAACAAAAAACTGCTGGGAAAGATCAGCTCTACAGCAAAATATAGATGGGCAAACAAGGAGGATGAGGAAGAAAAACAGGATAAAGAGGGAGTTTTTGTAAGTTTGTGAGAGCTATTTTTGTTCTATTTGTAGTTTTTTGTTATTTATTATTTGTTTTTCTAAAACAGAAGAGACATTTTTTCTATCATTATTTCTTTCATTATTCTTGAAACCTTTCATAATAAAACATGTTGAGTAACCTCTGAGAAGCCTATCTGAATTTGTATCTTTGGTTATAGATAGTATTTTGTAATATAACAATTTTCTATTTATACAGAGGAGGCATAGCCTACTTTAAATGTATTGAAATTAATAAGGCATCTTTGAGTAAACTTCGAGTATCATTTGAGTATCTCATTGCCGGGCAGAGTGTCCTGGTTTTCGGTAATCAAAATATGGTCACCCTATAATATTGCATATATGCGTTTTATTTTTAGGTGTACAAAATGCATGCTAGATACAGGGTTAGTTATAGAAATAAAAAACTACATATATTATCTTATATATATATACACATACATACATTTTTTTATACATTTTGTACAGTGCTAATATTCACCTACCAGCTGGCGAATACATCCATACAGCTAGTTTTATAGCAGTGGTTCTCAACCAGCAAGCTTCCCAATAGGTCTTAAAATGGTAAAATAATTATATTCACATAAAACTTGATGACATTTACAACATCAAACTGTCATTAAATTAAGTTTATTTTTATTTTATTACAACAGAAGTACCAGAGGTACATATCAGCTTAGACAGGAGGGTCTCCAAATTTTGTCTTGGACAAAAGTCGCAACGGTTGAGAACCACTGCTTTAAAGAATTGATTCAGAGGGTGAAAATGGTCATAATAAAATAAAGGCTAAGTTGACAGGCAGCATGGAAGACTCTAGGTATTTGAACTACATTTCGTTTTCAGAAGCTGATGGACTTTTTGGCTCAAGCTGGGTCTCCATGGCTTCACTATACTCTTCATGTTAACCATGGGAAGGCCTTTTCTCACATCCTCGTGTCCAACTACAAGATATTCCATCCCTAAAGCAACAGGGAAAACAGTTTGATCAGTTTACAAAAGTATCACATTAGGCCAATATCACCAAACATGTATAAAAAAAATAAGCAATGTTAAAAATTAACTAATTTAGTATTATTTATAAACTCAAAGGTTTTTTTAATATTTCAACTCTTATTCTTATATTTCTGGTTTTCATTTTAATTTGAATAATTTTGTTATGTGCTTTTGTCACTTTTATCAGTTTTACATTTTTATCCATCCCATCCAACAGCCTTTTAAACCCATTCACTGATCATTATTTTTTTGTATATTATTATTGGTTATATTATGTATTTGCTTTATTTTCCCCCTCATTTCATGTATCTCTTTAACATAATATACTGGTTAATATAGTTAATTAGGTAAAGTACTATACTTTAAGTATGTATTTTGTAAATACTCGACAATCATGCCCGAAAATCAAGATTTGATTTTATGACTGCATTTCTGTAGGCTTAGGCTACACCAGTATGTGACGATAAATGAGCATTGGCCCAATCCAAATGAAACTTAGTAAGGGGTAGTAGGGGATAAAAATATTCCCCTAAGAAATGGGACACCACCACTACACCATTATACAGGTCCTTCTCAAAAAAATAGCATATTGTGATGAAGTTCATTAATTTCCATAATGTAATGATAAAAATTCAACTTTCATATGTTTTAGATTCATTGCACACCAACTGAAATATTTCAGGTGTTTTATTGTTTTAATACTGATGATTTTGGCATACAGCTCATGAAAACCCAAAATTCCTGTCTCAAATTAGCATATCATGAAAAGGTTCTCTAAACGAGCTATTAACCTTATCATCTGAATCAACTAATTAACTCTAAACACCTGTAAAAGATTCCTGAGGCTTTTAAAAACTCCCAGCCTGTTTCATTACTCAAAACCGCAATCATGGGTAAGACTGCCGACCTGACTGCTGTCCAGAAGGCCATCATTGACACCCTTAAGCAAGAGGGTAAGACACAGAAAGACATTTCTGAACAAATAGGCTGTTCCCAGAGTGCTGTATCAAGGCACCTCAGTGGGAAGTCTGTGGGAAGGAAAAAGTGTGGCAAAAAACGCTGCACAACGAGAAGAGGTGACCGGACCCTGAGGAAGATTGTGGAGAAGGACCGATTCCAGACCTTGGGGGACCTGCGGAAGCAGTGGACTGAGTCTGGAGTAGAAACATCCAGAGCCACCGTGCACAGGCGTGTGCAGGAAATGGGCTACAGGTGCCGCATTCCCCAGGTCAAGCCACTTTTGAACCAGAAACAGCGGCAGAAGCGCCTGACCTGGGCTACAGAGAAGCAGCACTGGACTGTTGCTCAGTGGTTGCATGTCATTCGGAAATCAAGGTGCCAGAGTCTGGAGGACGACTGGGGAGAAGGAAATGCCCAAATGCCTGAAGTCCAGTGTCAAGTACCCACAGTCAGTGATGGTCTGGGGTGCCATGTCAGCTGCTGGTGTTGGTCCACTGTGTTTTATCTAGGGCAGGGTCAATGCAGCTAGCTATCAGGAGATTTTGGAGCACTTCATGCTTCCACCTGCTGAAAAGCTTTATGGAGATGAAGATTTCATTTTTCAGCACGACCTGGCACCTGCTCACAGTGCCAAAACCACTGGTAAATGGTTTACTGACCATGGTATTACTGTGCTCAATTGGCCTGCCAACTCTCCTGACCTGAACCCCATAGAGAATCTGTGGGATATTGTGAAGAGAAAGTTGAGAGACGCAAGACCCAACACTCTGGATGAGCTTAACGCCGCTATCGAAGCATGCTGGGCCTCCAGAACACCTCAGCAGTGCCTCAGGTTGTTTGCCTCCATGCCACGCCACATTGAAGCAGTCATTTCTGCAAAAGGATTCCCGACCAAGTATTGAGTGCATAACTGAACATAATTATTTGAAGGTTGACCTTTTTTTTTAATTAAAAACACTTCTTTTATTGGTCGGATGAAATATGCTAATTTTTTGAGACAGGAATTTTGGGTTTTCATGAACTGTATGCCAAAATCATCAGTATTAAAACAATAAAAGACCTGAAATATTTCAGTTGGTGTGCAATGAATCTAAAATATATGAAAGTTGAATTTTTATCATTACATTATGGAAAATAATGAACTTTATCACAATATGCTAATTTTTTGAGAAGGACCTGTATGTCATTATACCTAGTCGCTAGCTCCTACGTCAATGGAAATGCCCCGATGTTTATCATAAAAACATGACCGTAAATATGAACAAGATTCTGGCAAACCAAATTTAGGCATAAAACATTAATTTAATGTATCTTTTAATAATCTGAAATTAAATTCACTTTTTTCTCAAACAATATTATTATTATTAGTTTTAGTATTATTATTACATTGAGACAGTTTCTACTGTACAACTGTAATATATTTTTCCGAACGTTTATTTTGACGGGTTGCCGTGAAGACCTTTGTGTTTGTGTGTTTATGATATATGTTTATGATAAAGTTTTTTTTATCAAATGAAATGGTTCAACCTGCTAGGGCGTTCAGCATTATGGGCCCTAAACTCTGAGCTGTCTCTTCACGGCAGAACTTAAAACTCATTTATTCACATTGTTTTGAAACTAATGGGTTTCTGCTATATCAACACTTTTCAGTTATTATCTGCCATGCTATGTGTATTGTTTAGCTGCTTGTTGTTCTTTGCTTGTATTATTAGTCTATTTTGTAAAGTGTCCTTGGGTCCTTGAAAGGCACTATATTAATAAAACATTGTAATTAATAATAATAATAATAATAATAATAATATAAAAATATTAAATAAAGAAGACATGATTGGTGAATGGATTTAAAAGGCCTAATATACTAGTATAATAGGCTATAGGTTAATATAATCAATTTTAAATTTGTCATGCTTAATTCAAAATAAAATATGAATTTATTAATAATATCCATTTGTGATAATCACAGGTTGCTATGGTCATGCAAGTTAGTTTATACATTAAACTCATGGCCACAAGAAAAATGTCGTTCCCTCAACATAGGATCTCGAGGCCTCGACATATCACGTTCCCATGAGTTAATATGTCTTGGCCAAAACAAAACTAAGTGAACCGAATATGTTCCCTCCCGGTCACTGTAGTATCAGATTGTGTGTGATATGGCTTTATATTAAAAAACTATGCTTCCACGGAATCTGCGCTCACAGAATCCAGGTGAAAACGCTGCAGATTTCAACAGAATTCACACTTAATTTACAATGAATTTGATTTGATAATACCTCTAGTTAAACACGGTTCTCCGAGGTCCATTTAACGCATCCGATCAGATTTAAATCCATTCCACGGATTTATCCCCACAAACAACACAGAAAATGTGTGGGGAAGTGTGCAGACTCCATATGGGCTTGCGTATCATGACAAAACCATGAATCTGTGTGCATGTTTGCTAACCTGGGAAAAGTACAGGGCAGGTGCAGCCTCGTGAGGTCCAAGACTCGGGATAAAGAGTTCGATTTCCACGAGAGAGCCTGAGGCGTGAGTTATCCCACAACACCTTGAGAACCTTAACATCCACTTCTGCATGAGAGCCCTTATCATGAGCACCGAGCACTCTCACCTTCACTGCTACAAACACACACACACACACACATTAACTACATGAGTGCACAGCTAGCATGCTCTGGACTGTTTTATATGCTGCTCACCATATGCATATTTTACGTTGCAGAATACTTTGCTGTTTCCAAGGGCTTGCTGTTTGCACACACATTTGTCTGTCAAGAAAAGAAATACCCAGCAATTAAAGTATTGGCTGTCAGTTTCTTTCTGTAGCTATGACAACTTAAAAACAGGCACGACTTTACAAGAGCACATGCCTTTAACCCAGACGAGACAATAAACTTTTCATGGGAACAAGACAGCGCTGTTATCAGCTCCAAGATTTCCATTTAATACCTGGATGACTAAGGGCGGAGAAAAGCTCTTCTGTTCGAAAAAGATGGTTTTCTGCTGTGCTGTTGTGATCGGATTCAGACCTAGGCAAGAATAACACACGCACAAAGAAAACACATGCATGGTTATATACATATTTTATTATCTATCAATGTATTTTATATCATTATATATAAATTCTATAATACAACTATATAGAAACCACAAAATATCCCCACAAGGATAGTAAAACCAGAAATCTTTGACATTTTTTTGGTCCCCAGGAGGAAAATTATTATTAATTTTTTACATACCAAAACCCTGCTTTTTGAAAATAGGTTTAGGGGAATAGAATATACAGTTTGTACAGTATATACACTTCCGTTCAAACGTTTGGGGTCGGTAAGATTTTTTTTGTTTTTAAAAGAAGTCTCTTCTGCTCACCAAGGCTGCATTTATTTGATTAAAAATACAAAACAAACCCAGTAATATTGTTAAATATTATTTCAATGTAAAACAGCTGTTTTCTATGTGAATATATTTTAAAATGTAATTTATTCCTGTGATCAAAGCTGAATTTTCAGCATCATTACGCCAGTCTTCAGTGTCACATGATCCTTCAGAAATCACTCTAATATGATGATCTGATGCTCAAGAAACATTTATGATTATTATCGCAGTTGACAACAGTTGTGCTGCTTCATATTTTTGTGCAAACAGTGATTCATTTTTTTCAGGATTCTTTGAAAGTTCAAGAGAAAAGCATTTCATTAAAAAATAAATATTTTGCATTATTATAAATGTCTTTACTGTCACTTTATATCAATTTAATGCGTCCTTTCTGAAGAAAAGTATTAATTTCTTAAAAAAAATTGTAAAAAAAATTGACCCCAAACTTTGGAATATATATAATTAATAGCTTTAGCTAACAATAACGACACTGATATTAAGCCACCCTAACTAAAAATCACACATAGTGGATCTCAGATAAATGCATTTAATATCAGCATTATGTAAATGTGAATTATAATGTATTGTTATTGCACTTTTGTTCAAATAAATGCATTATCAATGTCTTATATAATCAAAAAGCTTCATATTCACCTAATCATACAGTCTCCTGTGTACGGGTCACAATCACCAGCACATTGGCAGGGCTTGCAACCATATTCATCGAAACCCCAGTATCCCAGCATGCACTGGTCACAGTGTGGCCCGGCCACCCCTGGCTTACAGATGCAGTCTCCATGATCAGGGTTACAACTTGTGGAACCAACATGGTTACACATGCAAGCTGCAATTCAGAAAGAAAGAAAGTTATACAAAATGCACACATCAGACAGCAAATTACATGCATATCATTAGTGGCGTTTCCACAGGCTCTGCATAAATGTTATCGTGCTTTGCTCTAAGCAATTCATTTTTTAATGACTCGCATCATAAGAACGAATATATAGAGCTATCCCGATGCTTGCATGCGCAGTCAATTATTATGAGACTGATGTCATCCGATGATTAATCTGTCTGCCTCCACATTCACAATATGCGCGTTTACACTCCTGCAAACACACATGGCTGAGATCCCATCAATGTTCTTGTTATTCTACATGTCCCAACTCGCCGTAAGAGCCATTAGCATTCCGAGCAGGAACAACATTCAATACCAAACATCCCCTCAATGTGTGCATGCGTGTGTGTGCTACAATATTGGACATGCTCGCTAATCTGATGAGTTCTTGAGTTTTGACATCTAGGCCAAGCTGCACACGTATACTCAAACACTCACTCGCATTTTCATGCACACGTTGAAGAAAGACAGAGATCAAGAACGGAACTGAACAGTGGGGAAATCACAGATACTCCACATGCCATTTTAAGCAGCTTTTCAAAATCTGAGATTAATGGCTTTCATCTTTGTTTAAGACACAAACACACATTCACACACCAAAAAAAAAAAAAAACTAATTATAAGGAACATTGGATCCAATTATTTTAGAAGTAGTATTCCACACTTGGATAGCCGTTTTGTTAAAGTTGAAATATTGTGTATAAGTATATAATATAATCCACGGATAGCTGTGCATTGAATGATTTTAATGCATGACGTGGAGACAAAGAACCACCTGACGCAAAAGGGAGTCTATTCAAATAGATTAAAGCACAACTAGCTGTGGATTATCCCTCTTATACCATGGTCATTTGCCAACACTGACAAGTTAAAGCTTTTATGGATGTTTGCAGCACAATATTTGACTGGAAGGGTAATGACTGTTATTTTCATCGCTACAACAACCATAATGAAATTACCCTTCACAATAGATAATGCTTTATAATGAACTCTGTTAGAGAGATACCTATGGCAGTTTAATAAAATACCTTACTCATCTGTTGAGTAATAAAAACACCATCCCGACAGGTCTAAAATATAAACACTTACATTGTTTATTGTTTGTCATATATTGTATATTGTTTATATACTTATATAACACAATAATGAATCAGGGAGGACCAAAAAAAAACATTTTGGAAGAAGGATTGATGATGATGATTAATTATTTAAGTTTTGTTAAACGTTACATAGTGTACCTATCAGACGCAGAGATAAAGTAGTGTGGCAAGATTATAAAAATGTATTTAAATAAATAAATAAATAAATAAATAATCGAGAGAGATGCGTGTATGAATTACCTGCATCTGTGCTGCATCTTTTAACTAATAGCGAAGCTGCGAGTTTCAAAAACAGCAATGTCACCCCCTCCTTGCTGAGAAATATGATGTAGCGATTGAGTAGCGAAGCTATTTCATTAATAAAAGCCGTGGGCAGCGTTGATAAGTTTCTGTGCTCCTGAATGCGTGTGTGTGTGCAGCGCAATCTCTGATTTCTGTGTGCGAGTGGTGTGTGTGTGTGTCAGAGACAGTGATGGGTTACTAACGGCATTACTTTTTCCAGTAACGAGTAATCTAATTGATTACTCTTCTCATCTTAATAACGCCGTTACCGTTACTGCCAAAAAATGCAGCGCGTTACTATAACTGATGAAAGCTGTTTTTTTTTCATCAGACCAACTAGATCTCTGAACGAGAGGCAAATACTTTTTTTACTGTTCTTCCTTGGTTAGTGGGCAGAGCACGAGACAAACGCATAAATGCTGACGATTGGCTGAGGTAGAGTAAAATGTCATTGTAAGCCAATCAGAGGTAGAGTTGGGCGGGTGTTCGAAAGCACGCATAGTAGCGATGGGCATTCGGCTCTTTTGACCCAGCTCACTGAAAAGAGCCGGCTCTTTTGGCTCACAAACGGCTCTTTAAATGACTTTGACTATAATATTTCAATTTTATTACATAATTATTTAATTTCTATAGGCTAAATTTGTAAAAATAGAGTCGGCTCTTCAGATATGCGAGCCAGCTCCCGATGTTCCCCTAAAAGAGTCGGCTCATTCGCGAATCGTGAACGACCCATCAAAAGCTCATTCGCGAACGAGTCGATCCAACGTCACTAACGCTAATTCGCGAACGACCCATCATCACTAACGGCTAACGCTCATGAATTGCGAACGACCCATCATAACGCATAGTCGGACAGGACAGGACACACAAGGAACAACACAAGCCAGTCAGTCAACGCGAGACAGGTATGTCAACGAGCCCAAATAATCCCAAAGTAGCCTTCTCTAAATGGAAGTATAGACATTACTTTTTCCTTCAAGAAATTAAAGGAACCTGTATATGTATATCCTTCGTTTTGCTATACATTGCACTTTCCAGTTACATTGAAAGCACCTAATATTGTTACACTGTTCTACTTGAAGTACAGCATTTTTTCAGTATTTTTTTTTTTTTTTTGCACTACAAAGAGTGTATATATTTGTTATTTCTTTTTGGGTATATTGCTTAACAAGCTTAATTTAATTTTGCCCAGTTGTGGCCTGTTGAGGGGCAATAAATATCAAAAGTTCCAAAACATCTATTGTGTTATTTGCATTGATCCACTATATAAATGTGATGTGTGTACAATGTTTCATGTTTCTGTTAATAATGTATTGCATTAAGTGTCCATTTCATTATAATATTCAGATTTATCATAAATAATTGAACATGCACATGTATTTTAAGTTCCGTTAAAGAGGGGTAGAGGTGGGGTCACATTTGAGCATTTAAAATTTAATTTTACTTGAAAGTAACGCAATAGTTACTTTCAAGTAACTAGTTACTTTTAAAATTTGTAACTGAGTAACTAATTTAGTTACTTTTTGGAAGTAGTAACTAGTAACTGTAACTAATTACTTTTTAAAAGTAACTTGCCCAACACTGGTCAGAGAGCGATTCTATGAAGGCAGTGCATTAATACAGAACAGTGATTAAACTGACTGGATCTACTTGTGCAATAAATGGTTTTAATACACACCTTCCAGCCAGTCATAATCAAGAATTCAGACTGACCATAGTATAAAAATAATATTGATGTTGAGTTATTAATGCGTGAACATGGATTTGAACCTGCGTTTACACAATGATGCATGATTGTGTCTTACATCTGCAGGATCCCGGGGCAGTGAAGGGTCTCTCAGGGTCTCTGTAGAAGCCGCTCTGACAGTGCTGGCAGTGACGGCCGCTGGTGTTGTGAAGGCAGTCACACACACCGCCACTCCGCTGACCCGAGCGTAGCCATGCACTTTCGTCAAAGTGACAACTCTCAGCGTGGCCGTTACATTTACACTCTACACAATGACACAAGAATACACATAAATTAGCTTATTCCAGATATGAATTAACTCACAGACAAATAGACCAGGGTTGCCAGTTTTCCTGAGGAATTCCAGTGGTTGACTTTTTATTTTGTGGTAGAATTATTGGACTGAATATAATACTTTTATTCAGCAAGGATGCATGTAAGCGATCAAATGTGACAGTAAATATATTTATAATGTTACAATAGATTCATATTTCAAACAAATTGTCTTTTGAATTTTCTATTCATCACAGTATCCTGAAGAAAATGTTCCATGGTTTCCACAAGCAGCACAACTGTTTTCAAAGTTGTTAATAGTATAAAATGTTTCTTGAGCAGCAAATCAGCATATTGGAATGATTTCTGAAGGATCATGTGACACTGAAGACTGGAGTAATGATGCTGAAAATTCAGCTTTGCATCACAGTAATAAATTTTATTTAAAATATATTACAAATGGAAAACAGTTATTTTAAATTGTAATAATAGTTCACAATATTACTGTTTTTATGATTTTTTTTTATCATATAAATCCAGATTTGGTAAGCATAGACTTCTTTCGAAAACAAAAGACAAAGAATGTTGACCCCAAAAATAACAATAGTTTAAGGAACCAATTATATATTGAGATTAAGAGTAACAAAAGCGCAGAAAAAGCAAAGTTACAGCAACACCCTGACAACCAGTAACAACACTCTTGCACAGATGAGAGACATCACACATTCCTCCTTCAGTGCTGCTCATTCCAAGTCACCGCTTCGTTTTACATATGAACTGAACTTACTAGCACACTGATGAGCTTCTCCGGTTAAACCATTAGCTGGTTGCCATGGTCGGTCGTTGTAAAGACGATCACAGCGTTCACAGTGATCCCCAGCCGTGTGATGCCGACACACACATTTACCGTGAACCTGTGGCAGAGGCCAGAAAAACACAATTCACAATACATTACATTACCAAAACTAATAATTAGATTCACAAGGTAGGTGCCCTACCCAAACGTTTACTTTAAGTATAAGTAATACATGCAAGGTATTAGAATTAATACAGCAAGGATGCATTAAATTGATCAAACACGAAATTAAAGACTTTTACAATGTCACAAAAAGTTTACATTGTTACAAAGGTAATAAATGTAATAAATGTTTCTTGGGCATCAAATCAGCATATTAGAATGATTTCTGAAGGATCATGTGACACTGAAGACTGGAGTAATGATGCTGAAAATTCAGCTTTGCTCACAGGAATAAATTACATTTTAAAATATAAACAGTCATTTTAAATTGTAATAATATTTCACAATATGTAAACAGTAATATTGTGAAATATTATTACAATTTAATAGTATTTTTGATCATGACTGCCATTACTCTCTTATTACTGCTCACACTTTTAGGTTTAGGGATTTGGAATATGTAAATAATAAGTCTTCATAAATCTTTAATTTTTTTAAGATTTGTGCAACAGACATGAATGTTATATCCAACCATGTGTCTTGTTGTGCTTTTACTTTTCTAAGCCAGCAGAATTTTGCCTGGGAGATGATTAGATAAAAATAAAAAAATACCCATAATCCATTTTCATGCTGCAGCCCCTCATTCTCTCCTACATCCCTTTTAAATTAATTATGTGCTCAACATCTCTCGTTAAATAGTCCTGTATAAAAACATCCTCCTCGCCCTGTTTACCTAATACTTTTCAATGTCCCAGACTCAGCCATCCATCAAGATGTCCTCTCCTCCGCGAGTTCCCAATGAAAGCACAGATAAATATTATCGGTCATTCTCATGTGGAATGAAAAAAAAAATGAGAAAAGAATTTTGAAAATATTTCAGGAGAAAAAAAGAAGGACAAATTAGCGCTTCAGAGGGAAAGAGGAAGGGGGGGGGGGGCTGGCAGCACTCCATCCAGTTGGCATCTGAAACACTTTCACATGTTTATAATCATAATATGGGAGGAAACGCACTCAGACGCACACACTCTCCCTGCTAACCAAAACATTCCTGCAGGGGCACACAAGGGTTGCGTGTGAGCACGTGTTCCTATTATCAGTGTGGATGGACGAAACATGTCAATGCGATCGTGTTTGTCTGCATGTCTGGGTGGGAGGTGTGTATGTCTGTGTGCATGCTTGTCGATTGTCACGGGGTGTGTTTTGTCTGGGATGCTAGATCAAACGGCCTGACCTTTGATAAGAGAGCAATAAGTTGATGTGTGTGTGTGTGTATGAGTGAGTGAGACTAATTGCTGTTATTGTCTGATCACAGCATGCAAACATCAACTCAATTAGGAAAAAGGGCGAGCAAAGCAGCCCCTCGTTTTCGTCTCGCCGCTTATTGGTATTCCTCCCTCCGTTTCTATCCTTCAGTTGCTATCAAGAGTTTTATCTCTCCGCAGAGATAGAGCCAAATGAACAACAAAAACACGGCTTATATAATCTGAAACAAAGACAGTGAGAGTGGGAGGGGGGAAGAGAATGAACGAGTGAGAGACGGGGAACTGTTTATGTAATCATACGGGAAACATGTTCTTGGGAATGTGGAAAACCATAATCAAAAGTTCTGTGCCATTTTTGTTTTACATCACCACTGTTGAAAATTCTGTTATGATCTACATTATTCATGCCGTTTCAACCTCTTTGATTTTCTGTATTCTATGGAACATAAAAATATATATACAGGTCCTTCTCAAAAAATTAGCATATTGTGATAAAGTTAATTATTTTCCAAAATGTAATGATAAAAATTAAAAAGTCAACCATCAAATAATTATGTTCAGTTATGCACTCAATACTTGGTCGGGAATCCTTTTGCAGAAATGCTTCAATGTGGCGTGGCGTGAAAAATTAAATCGTCATCTCCATAAAGCTTTTCAGCAGGTGGAAGCATGAAGTGCTCCAAAATCTCCTGATAGCTAGCTGCATTGACCCTGCCCTAGATAAAACACAGTGGACCAACACCAGCAGCTGACATGGCACCCCAGACCATCACTGACTGTGGGTACTTGACACTGGACTTCAGGCATTTTGGCATTTCCTTCTCCCCAGTCTTCCTCCAGACTCTGGCACCTTGATTTCCGAATGACATGCAACCACTGAGCAACAGTCCAGTGCTGCTTCTCTGTAGCCCAGGTCAGGCATTTCTCCCGCTGTTTCTGGTTCAAAAGTGGCTTGACCTTGGGGAATGCGGCACCTGTAGCCCATTTCCTGCACACGCCTGTGCACGGTGGCTCTGGATGTTTCTACTCCAGACTCAGTCCACTGCTTCCGCAGGTCCCCCAAGGTCTGGAATCGGTCCTTCTCCACAATCTTCCTCAGGCTCCGGTCACCTCTTCTTGTTGTGCAGTGTTTTTTGCCACACTTTTTCCTTCCCGCAGACTTCCCACTGAGGTGCCTTGATACAGCACTCTGGGAACAGCCTATTATTTCAGAAATTTCTTTCTGTGTCTTACCCTCTTGCTTGAGGGTGTCAATGATGGCCTTCTGGACAGCAGTCAGGTCGGCAGTCTTACCCATGATTGCGGTTTTGAGTAATGAAACAGGCTGGGAGTTTTTAAAAGCCTCAAGAATCTTTTGCAGGTGTTTAGAGTTAATTAGTTGATTCAGATGATTAGGTTAATAGCTCATTTAGAGAACCTTTTCATGATATGCTAATTTTTTGAGACAGGAATTTTGGGTTGTCATGAGCTGTATGCCAAAATCATCAGTATTAATATAATAAAACACCTGAAATATTTCAGTTGGTGTGCAATGAATCTAAAACATATGAAAGTTTATTTTTTATCATTACATTATGGAAAATAATGAACTTTATCACAACATGCTAATTTTTTGAGAAGGACCTATATATTTAGAAGAATGTTTCAACTGTTTATGCCCACACAATGAAAGCCAATTTGTTCCAAAACTGTGTTGTTATTAACTTAAACTCATAAAATCATTTTCGTTAATTAAAATAAAGCTGAAATAATACTAGTTGAAAAACTTACCTTTTTTCAATTACAAATTCTAAACTAAAATCTTGAGTACTAGTTGAAGTACTAAAATACAGAGCCCCGCACATGACTCTAGATTTAATACAAATGCAACCTGTTTTACAGATTAATAAAGTTTGTGGCGCATAACCCACCATTAGTTTGTAAGGCCACAACCGGATACTCTTTCATCCAGCCACCACAGGCAGCTGTCTTCCTAATATTGACATCACTCCATTCCTTCTAAAGGGACTTCCTGTTTTTTTTAGGTTTATAAGCCATTGGTGAAATTGCATACTTCCCTACCATATAGTAGGCGAATAACAGTATGTGACAAAATATGTATGTCTGAAATCATATACTCATATAACAGTATGCAAAAAGTACCCTGGTGAACTACTACCGCGAGATTCTGAAGTGTGCATATTACTATCCCATGAGGCCACAGGAGAGGATTTATAAATAGCAGTGAAGAAGTGTAACTGGTCACTTGATAATGACAGCATGGTGAAAATATATGTATAGATTACATTCATACTATATAGAACGCACTTTTTCGTGGTAGTGAAGTAATTACTACTCCAGAGAGTATGCAATTTCCGACGCAGCCCTTGTGCTCCACTAAGCCAAAGACTATAGGTATACAAAGATGTTGCACTCCTATTAATTATGAATGGGAGAAACTGCAGAACGCAATATGGCAGAATATGTCCCGCCTTCTAAATAAAAGAGCCAATCACTGGTCAGTAAATTCATTGTGTAACTTCATTGCATCCAGTGTTTGATTTCTCTAATATGCAGACAGTGAGTCAGGCAGAGATGAAATATCAGAGGAGGTGGTAAAATGGATTTGGACGTCATCAGCATAACAATGAAAGTCCATACTTGTGTATGATATCAAGTGGTTTTATGTAGATGATAAAAAGTAACGGACCAAGGACTGAGCCCTGTGGAACACCCTGTGTCAGTGGAGTTGTGGTGGACTTATACCCTTGCATGGTGACAGTACTTTCAATCAGTGAGATAAGAAATGAAACTGGAAAAAGCAGAACCACCGATTCCGATATCAGAAAGACAAGATATGAGAATATCATGTCAGATAGTGTCAAACGTTGAACTTCGGTCAGGGAGAATTAGGATGTTTGTAAACCCAGAATCCATAGAAAGAAGGATATAATTAACCCCACGAATGAATAAGAGCCGTTTCAGAACTGTGAGATGGGCAAAATCCAGATGGAAGAGGTTCAAAAAGACCAATTACAGTCAAATATAATCATATTTGAGAGGCTACTACTTTCTCTAATATTTTTGCAAGAAATGGTAAATTAGAGATTGGCCTGTAATTGTACATATTTAAATGATCCAGGCCAGATATCCTGATGGATGGATTTTTAATTCCACAGGGACAATGGTAGATACTAAACTACAATTTACCAATTATGATGTTATGATGGGTGAAGTATCAGAAACACACATTTTAAGTAAAGCAGTCGGTGCAGGGTCAAGCTGACAGTAGACTTAGACTTCATAATTAGATCATGTATGACAGATGGAATAGAAGTGGTAAAAGCAGTGAAAAGATGGTTTCTGTGATCTGTCAGTAATTTAGTGTGTGGATCAAAAGTTTGAGGAGTCTCACTAACAATAGATGCCATGATTGATTTTAGATTATCTGTGAAAAATCACTGTAAACAGACTTTCCTTCTCCAATGTGCCATTGTCTTGCCTAATGTTATGATCTTCAGCCTGTTTATTGGACTTACGTTTTTGGATAATTGTTTCTGCCTTGATCGCCTGTTGGACTGTTTACCTGTTTTTCAACCACTGCCTGCCTTGCTGACCACGTTTGCACCTAATGTTTTGAATTTGTTCATTAAACTCTTCTGCAAAATGGGTTCTAAATGGGATCTTTTTTGAGTCTGGGTTTATTACATAGTTCAAAGTGGCCATGATTAACTAAAATGAGAACAAATGAGAACTTCTGGTGTGAGATGCTAGTACTAAAATGAGAGAACACTGTAAGCTAGAATGTACAGCCCTAAAAAACAACAACTGTACACTTACCGTGTGTCTGCTAGGAGGGTGTGAGATCTGTTGGTCACCAGCAGGCACACACTGGTCTGCATGCCCGTGGCACAAACAGCCTCCCTTTAAGATGAAGTCATAGATGGCATAGGGGGGAGGAGGCATGTTGGCATCAGGACGTTTACGCTGGCAGGGGCAGGACTGTGGTTGAAGTAGACGCATCCGTATGTTAGTGATGCCGAGGTGGGATCGGGCATCAATGCTGTATGGATCCAGTTTGTCCCAGGGCGACAGAGCACGGTAAATTACCTGCTCACACACACGTTTGTTTTACCATACTAGTGAGGACATTGTATTGAATTTCTATAAAATTTCTATAAAAAGCAAAATTGCTAAACTTTTGTTTACGTAACACAGGGCTTCCCAAACAGGGGTTTGTGAGTTGATGAAAAGCTAATAATCAGTTATATGGAATGTAAAATAAAAATAAAATTAAAAAAGGGGGCTGCACAACAATTGATATAATTTCAGTGTGATTTCTGCATTGCATTTCACTATTACAATGATCAAAATTTCTAATTGAATTTAGAACATTAATAGATTTTGTTTGTATTTTTATAATTAGAGTTAAAACATACTAACAATAATTATTATTATAGACAGAGAACTGTGAACATGAATGTGTTTCTAAATGACTGAAATATTAATTATCTCATATAATATTATCTCAGGGTGTACTTTAAGTGAATATTTCACGTATAAGGGGTTTATGTGACAAATGTTTATACACTGCCCGGACAAAAAAAAAAGTAGTAGTAGTCGCTGTTTGGATTTAAACAGGCAAATGCTCAAGAGTCTATGACTGGATCATTATATTGCAGTGATTATTATGTTTCTAGCATGTTATACGTTTGGCAACAGTTCTTCTAACTCTAACTGATGGAGTGTGTAGCTTTTCATTTCTTAAACAACCATGTAGGAAGACATCATATTCCAGGATGACAATGTCAAGATTCATCAGGCTCAAATTGAGAAAGAATGGTTGGGAAGGAACATGAAGAATAATTTTCACGCATGAATTCGGCTCCTCTGAGTCCAGACCTTAAATTCATTGGAGGTCTTTGGGATGTGCTGGAGGAGACTTTACAGAGTGCTGGACTCTTGCATTATCAATACAAGATCTTGACCAAAAATTGATGCACCTCTTAATGGAAACAACATCACAACATTTATATCCATCAAAAGTGTGCATAAATTGATGAGTCTTCCTACATGGATCTTTAAGGAATGAAAAGCTACACACTCCATCAATTAGAGTTAAATGAACTGTTTCCAAACATATAACATGCTAGAAACATTTGCCCATTTAAATCCAAACAATGACTTTTTTTTTTGACCAGACAGACAATGAATAATGTCTACTGAAAAAGTAAGAGGATCATCACCACCATTATTCTCCCGAAAATACATCACCCAAACGCATCTGCTTTGAAATGTGAGATTCTGTATGCACTCTCTCACCTCTCCATTGCTGCAAGGCGATGCTGTGGAGTATTTCTGAGTGCACCGGTGTCCATCCTCCAGGTTGAATACTTCACTGCAGTTGTGCGCATACAGCATAAGAGCGCTCCACGTGTGCCCGAAGTCCTGCGAGTGCTCGATTGCCATGGCAGCAGGGCGTGGCGACCGGAATATGATAATGAGATGGGTGAAGTAAAATTCCACCTCTAAATCCAGCTGTAGAGTTTCAACGGCAGTTTCCTGAGAGGACTGCCACCAGGTCGCCGGGTGTTTGAATGGCGAGTCTGTCATGGAGGCGGGTGGGTGCGCACGATGCGTCACTGAAGCATCACACACCTCGCAATGCAACACACAACTACCCATTTTGTAGTTACAGTAGCGTTCTGGAGAGGTTGAGCCACACTGAGAAACTGTCTGTACAGGACGCCCGACTGCCAGGTTCCCCATGCGAGGATTACACACCCGATTCTCACATCCTAGTACATTTAAACAACCACAAATATAAAATACAGTACTACATTACACAAACAAATTGCTAGAATGTAACAAATTTGATGCTCACTGAGCAGACGCGTTGGGGGGGGGGGGGGGGGTCCAAGGTGTTTAGTTTTAAGAAAAGTTATATAGCATAATAAGCATAATAAGCATATAATATATACATATATATATATATATATATATATAATATACTTGCAGATCACTGATATAGATGTCAAATAATGCAATGACATTCATTAAAGGGATAGTTCACCCCAAAAAAATGAAAATATTTGTAATTTACCTCACCCTCAAGTTGTTCCAAACCTGTATGAGTTTCTTCTGTTGAACACAAAAGAAGATATTTTAAAGAATGTTGGTAACCAGACAGCTGATGGACCCATTGACTTCCATAGTAGAAAAAAAAATATGGAAGTCAAATGTCTGGTTGACGACATTCTTTAAAATAGCTTTTTGCATTTTTGGGTGAACTATCCCTTTAAGTCTGGAACGACATGTCGACATAATCGATTACGTCGATTACTGTTTATGTTCATCCCTAATCCCCTGTCATGTTTCACACAAAACCTCAAGAGCAGATGCCAATGTCTAGTGTTATTTTTCATACTAACATATATGGGTTTCAACAAGGTTTCAGGACTGATTAAAGCCAGATTACAAGTCAGATTTGTCAGTTTTGAACAGAAAGTCACGTTTGCGCCCTTGTGGAAGTAACCATAACAAAAACACACTACTCACTCAGTCTGAGGCTGACAATGTTTGTGTTGTTTTTAGATACGGTGTTTAGATCACTGTTTTAATGGAACAAAATTACAATTTCCGCTGCACGAGATTAACATGGACTGACAGACTGCGCCGAAAATGACCTTATAGGGTTTTTCTTATTTAAATGAACACGAGTCAACAACAAAAGGTTACAAGTAGCCTACACTAGATAAACGTAAGAAAAAAATAAAGGTAAAAGGGGACAAAAAAGTTGCTGCCTTAAATTGATTTGAAAAGTAGAATCAACTTGGATGTTTAAGTTATTTAAACTAAATTTACATTAAACGGAGCTTAAATGAGTTGAATCTTGTATAATTAATTTGAAAAAGTTGCTTATCTTATTGGTGAGTAAAAGCTATGTATAAACATGTTGTCATAACTAATCATATAGTTTACGGTGTATTTATAGGCCTACACTACACATATAGAAAGGAGGACATATGCAACAGTTACATTGTTATAACGTTTATAGGTTATATTGGCTATTTAATAATTTAGCAGACGTTTAATAGTCATTGTATAATTTCCAAACGGAATAATTCCTAAACATAAACAATGCTTTAAGTAAAAATGTATCACACTGACAAATTAAACGCACTTTTAGGGTGCTTTAACTGCGGAATCAATCTGAATGCAACTTGGCTGGATTCAGGAAGATCTTGTTGGGTGTGTATGCGCATGCAAAGTTTGGTTTGTTTTGCATATTCAAATCATCCCCATCTCTCTCCATATCAATCAGTTCGTCACTCAGACACCATGCGTCTCTGCTTGGCAAGCCAACTTGTTTTGATCGCACGTGCGGGTGAATAGTTTACATGCATAAAACACTGACCTGAACACGAAGGGTGAGGAACGCTCATCACGAGCGCTGCGAATAGCATACATCTCCCTGGCAGCTCCATATTAGTCATTAATCCACAAATTACACGTATTACACCCCGCGAGGGTTTTAATCCACAATACCCACGGGAACCTGATTCCGCTCCAGAGCCTTTCAGATTGCATGTAGGAGCACGACTTCACTGGCGTGGGTTGGCCAGGTGCGCAAACGCTGAGCTGAGGTGAGCTGCCCCCATGACAAACAGAAACTATTCACCTGAAGAAGGACAGAAGTCTCGCGCGACAGCGCCATTGGAGTGTAACATCAAATAAGCGTCTATCTGAGTCACATCTGTCGCCGGTGACAGCTGTCGGCTCGCGCTGCTCGTGTAAACGGTGAGTTGCGCGTGTGTTTTGCTCTGCGCGCGTGCAGCTGTGGAACACCTGAGCTGAAATCTGGAGCCCCTGCTGTGAGTGACAGGACCTTTGAAGAACAGAGGCCACGCCCCTTCTCCCAGCATTTTTCTCGATTTAATGGAGCATTCCTGGCATGAGTCATTCAACGTCAGCTCTTGCGGGATGTGCTCTCGCTTTCTCGAAGACACTGGTTTCTCAAAGCAACTGGTTTCCATTGACTTATTAATAAGGCTAATTCTGTCTATAATACATCTAGTCTCTCCTTAACGCATAACATGTGCCTTTTTTCATAATGAATTTCTCAATAATTTTTTTTGTGGTAATTTTTAAAATAATTATTTTCATTTACACAATTCTTTTCTCTTGTGCACACACACACAAAAGAAACTGCATTTATTCTTCTCTAGATGAATTCTTCGTCTAGTTGTTTAATAAACTTGGCATTGTGTAGGCCTACGATTGTTGGCTCATTGATGAATGCTTGGTTCTTCTTCTGTAAGTCGCTGTTATCGATGTAATTAAATATAGGGGATGTTGAATATAATGTTCAGATTTATATTTGAAATAGTAGCCTATATAGCAAGCTGTCAGAAAAATATTTAGAGGTTATACACATTTATGTGTTTATGTGAGAATGTTGAATGAAACAGTGTTGTTTATGTCATCATATTGAATGAGAATGTTTTTTTTTATAAAATGCTGAATTACATGTATATTCTTTATTCAAATCAATAAATGATCATTCAAATGTATTTTGTAACGTAAACGAATAAAGAATATAGGCCTACATGTAATTCAGCATTTTATAAAAAAACACTTTCATTCAACATTCTATGATGACATAAACAACACTGTTTCGTTCAACATTATATGATGAGGCTGTTTCATACTGTTCTATTTTTCAGTTTATCAAAGATTCTTTTTTTAATCTGGATGACTTGTTTGATCTCATTCGGATTGGTTCCAAATTGTGTTAAAAATTGAAATCAAAGCATTGGGGATATTTTGAGATCTAAATCATGTGAAATCAGCTGACAGGAAAAGAAAAGATTGCATATTGATTTGATCAAGGCGGAAAAGCCTTAAGATTGGTCAACAGGAAGGTATAATACAGGATGAAAGACAGGTCACTTTTTGAAATATTGAAAAAAAAAAATTGTCTGGAATGCGGCTCTGCAAAAGATTTCCGCTCTAATCCGCTACTGTTGGCTCTTAGGCAGCTTTTAATCTTTGATTCATTCACAAATAGGTACCCAACACATATAATACATAAAGGCTCTATCAATCCTATCTGCAATACAACTGGTAAAGAATCTCTTGGCATGTCATGTCATCCCTGTCAGCCAAGTTTACATGACATTTCAATAAATGGTAATGAAATGCAACAACAACAAAAAAGAAGCTGGACAAGTCTTCAGAAGATAAACCAACTTTTATTTATTTATTTCTGATGCAGAATTGCTGTACAAATAAAGGACACTGCTGAGCGATTTAGATTTCCTGTTGTTTTTTTAAACATAAATCTAACCGTTATATAGAGTTCTGCTTGAAAACTTAATGAATGCATTGTGAATCAAATCAAATGGTAAACTGATTCACAGACACTGCTTCTGTGCTGCCAGTATTTAAAAAGAGCTTTAAAAACGTGTTCTGAGTACTGAGAAATTAACGTAACCAATTAGCTACACAAAATTGTTTTGCATTTTATATATTTTCAAACGTGATTCCATGGCGTAATTGCACGCCAGTTCTGCGAGTGGCGCTGTGGGCGAACGCGCTCTTCTCTCCCGGCGCGCGGTCAAAGTTCGCTCGTAGTCCTTTCCTCTTTCGGCGGCAAGGCGTGCGAGTGTGCTTCACTAGCCTATGCTATTTCAATAAACAATTTTTCTTCTGCAAAACTACTTTAGCAGTACAGTCATGGTAAGTACACCAGAATCTCTTTCTTTTGGCTCAATATTGGAAGTTTTGTTTCGAGAAGCGAGGTGGTTTTCATTCAGGAATGAGCGGACAATGCGGTTGCGTGTTAGCATCTGGAACGTAGATTGGACGTTGTTTTCAGTCATTGTCAATATAGGAACATTTATCATTATCAATATTTCCACTTGCCTTGTCACAACCTTGTCACCTGCTCTCCGTAGATAGCCTATGATGATTCGCAACTAATTCTTGTGAATCCAACAAGAATACTGCAAGATCAAAAAGTGTATTAGCTTAACTGAAATTCTTTTTATGCCTTCGTATCTTCTTGAGAATACATTTCTAATATATATTTTAATCTTCACCAGAACTCAACTTGCATTTTTTTATATAACATTTATATTGGACAGTTATATGAATGTACATACTAAAAATAATTGTTCTAGTGATATCCAGTATTTCTAACTTGCCCCAGTCTTATGATACTCAGTTCGTCCTGGCTTAGGTTGGAATTTCATGAAAGATTTCCCATTGTAATTTGGAGGTTCAAAATAACATGTTTATTTTTTATATCTGACACAAAACTTTGCCCTTGTCTGCAGAGTTTGCCGTTGAACCCCAAGCCCTTTCTGAACGGTCTTACAGGAAAGCCTGTGATGGTGAAGCTGAAGTGGGGGATGGAGTACAAGGGCTACCTGGTGTCGGTGGACGGCTACATGAACATGCAGGTAATATACTGTTAATGAATGCATTGGTCATTGATGCTTTTGATCATACAATATCTTTAGCTGTCACTACTTTTCACCATGGTCCCACATGCACAATATCCAGTGTTGAAATCCCCACTCACATCGGATTTTATATTGACAGAGGTTCAGCGGTTAGTAGGGATGCACTGACAGGTTGTTGTTTTTTTGGGCCGATACCAATTTTAACAAACAACTATTGGCCGATACCAATTTTAACAAACAACTATTGGCCGATACCGGTATTTGTCACTTGCTCCCCTGTTAGAACTTTAGTCATTAAAATAGATTAGTTTGGATCATGATTTAATTTAGCAAAAGTCCAAAAATCATGCATTAAGATCAAATAATTTCTATTGAACATGGATTGGATCCATTTCAACATTCAACAGGCCTAAATAAATACATTAACAGAACAAAGATGCACATGAAATAAACATTGCTTTTAGGTCTAAAAGTAGTTTTCAGGTACATAAAGTAATAAAATGTAAAATATAATCTTCATTGTATAAATTAAATATACATACATTTTCATTAAAGTTAAGTTATTTAGTCAAGAGTAGTGAGCATTTTCTTTTCTTCTTTGTCTTTTGTTTGATTAACATTAAAACAATATTTGGCTGCTGTCACTTTAAAAGCTGCATGGATCCAATATACTGCCACACACGTGTTATTTCTCAACTGTTCACATTCACTTAAGCCATAAGCAACTGTGTTTACAAGGATACAAGACCGGCATTTTGATATGAATTAGAAGTGATAGGGAACTCAAGTCAGTGTTTGCCCTGCTGTCTAAAACACTGCTTTCTGGGCGCACGTGAATGTTCACACAACTTATCACACGTTTCTTTAGTGTCATCTTGCACTTGAATGTTTCAAAGGATAAACTTGCACGAAGATGCAGCGCAGAGACCGTGACAGTTCTGTCAATTGTTCCGAGGATATTTTATGCTGGCACCGGGTAGTCCATATTGTTGAGCCAAGTATTTAATTATTTTACCTAGAGAAAAATGTTGGATTATACAACTCTTTGCCTTAACGCAGTTAATCAACCAACCATTTATATATCTCCTTTTTCATGCTATAGCCGATGGTTTTAAATCAGCCAATACATCAGTGCATCTCTAATTGTTAGTAGTCTTTCTCTTTATGGGTTAATTAAGCTCCGTCTCTGATATATCTAGCTGGCCAACACAGAAGAGTATGTGGATGGAGCATTAGCGGGTCATCTTGGCGAGGTGCTCATCAGGTAAGATTTTGGATTGAAAATCAATGAGTGGTGCAGGGATGATGTCAAAATCCGACTTTATAATGGGGTATTTCAATTTATAAATGTGTTCAATTTTGTTTCAATTTATCAAATTTGTTTCAATTTATTCAATTTGTGTATGTGAAGTTTTAGCTCAAAATACCCCACATATATTTTTAAATATTAAAATTGTCACTTTTTGAGGGCGAGCAAATGCACCGTTTTTGTCTGTCCCTTTAAATGCAAATGAGCTGCTGCTCCCGGCACAGAGGGCGGAGCTTCAAAAACTTTTAGCCTTTTATGTTCAAACCGGAGTCAGACAATGATGGAGAGACTCGAGAAGTGACATGTAGACAACATTTCTGAATGGTTAGGCTAGTTGATGAATTTATGTAGCTTGTGTAGTTATCTTCTAGTCATTGATAAGCATATTCTGTCATAATCTATAATTTGTATTCCCCGGGGGTGGGGTTTATGTAAATTTTAGTTTTGGTGATGTCACTAACCCGGGAGGAATGTCCTGTAGTCCCTACCAGCCATTTATTGTAGTCCTTAAAAAGCAATTTCTTTAAAAGAAAATATCTCCCTTTGCTCTGAACTTTGCAGATATTGTTTATGCTCAAACAGCAACACTACACACTAACTAAAGTAAAAAAGAGATTTAAACTCTGGCAACCGCAAGCATGAAAGCTTGTAGAGGGTTGTTAAAAACAGCATGTAATATTATGTCTCCTTTTTTATTTCTATGACAAAAACAAAGATTTGTTGGGTTGTTGAACATTTTTTGTCATATTCCTTAATGAAATTAACACTTTTGGTAAATACTATTTGACGATACTTGGACGTTTTATTCTTCAATATGAATTGCATACATCCATATCAAAAATGGAAATTGTTAAGCTCTTATGTTTTTGATAAGTGACTAGATGAGAACATTTAGGGTGTGTGAGTGTGCAGTTTACGTTGTCGAACAAAACGTCAAAGCATCGTCTAGTTGTGTACCACAGACTTTCTTTACTCAATTGAAAAACCCCATAGCAAAATCTTGAGGAAACCAGTGGTGAATTATTCTTCCGGGTTCTGACGTAATATTTGCACCACTCTATTCACGACTCTGCATTAAAAGGAAATGCATATTTTGTATTAACTACTAATGTTTTTTTTTTTCTTCAGGTGTAATAATGTTTTGTACATAAGAGGAGTAGAAGAAGAGGAAGAAGATGGAGAGATGAGAGAATGAAGAGTGAATCGATTTCTTTTTCTAATGGGATTGGAAGGTTTATTGGTTAATTTGCCATTTGTGTTAGTTTTATGTAAAGCTGTTTTTTCTTTGTAAAATTGTTAGTTTGACTTTTTCACTGTAAAAGTTATTGGTGGCACGACAAATAAATTGTGCACTTTTGTATGTTTTTGTCATTTCTTTGTCTGACTTTGAAGTAAACTTGAAATGTTGAAACAAAATTGGCCCTACGTACTTAAACTACAATTCATAAGTGCATGTCATTCTGAAGAAAAACTTGAGTCTGATATGCAATGCCATATATGGTCTGGTACAACCCACTATCCAGTTAATTGCAGATCTACAGAATCTCTTTCCGCCTTAATTGTTTTTTTTTTTTTTTTCAATATCGTTGAGTATTTCACCGGGTAATGGGTAACATTAGTCAAGTGGTTCATGAATGCTAAAGTTCTCTGTAAGAGCCTAATCAAAGAGCATTTTCATTTTTGAATTACTCTTAATATTTTTAAATGAGCAATTTGAATTAGGAAGTAACAGTTTTTATTCAATTATGAATTGTTAATAATCGTTTATTTCAATATTTGTGTCGACTTTCTGAAGAGTAAAATAATTCTGTTCCCACTAGTCACTATTGCTAATTTGAATAAACTAGTATATTCAGGTTAAGACAGTTTGTTCTGGGAAATTACGCAGGAAAGAATAGAGAAAAATTGATACGTGTATTGTAAGGTAGAACCAATAGAGGGGAAATAGACATGTTTTATCGTTATTTGTTAATATAGTTTCCATTTTCAGCAGATTTTGCGTGTGGCGAATCGATTAAAGACGGTGTGGCGGACGAGTTTAATGACGAACTTTGTTGAATAGGCTATTAGTAACAAGGTAATGTTGAAACTGGTCAATATTCATTCACCCGAACTGCGTAATGCTGAAAAAGTCCATTCGCAAAATGTTTTACAGTATTGCTTATTTACACATCTATTTTAAATAAATCAACTGTGCAGTTAGTAAGAAGCACAACGAAAATAACGTCTTTTCCTTGTACAAAATCGGCGGAACCTAAACACGAGCTCATTGACCACTGGCAATATAGCGACCTTCGGCCAAGTTACCCAATTTTGGGTTTGCTAAATATTTACTCACTCTTTCATCACTGAGCTCTGCTCTGAAACACTTGCACCAAAGTTAAACTACAATGTCTTCCAGCAGTTTCAGACTTTTAGTCAAGAATGCAACCCAAGTGGTCTTGGTTTGTAGAAATGGTGAAAAGTATCTCACCAGGAATGGGATGCAGACTCTGGCTGTCGTTGAGAATGGCAGTGTGGTGATTGGACAGTAAGTCAGATTAATTATTTATATTACATGATGGTCTGTCTGCCTCTTATTTATTGCACGTGGTAAATTCAGCATGTAAATAAACGCTTGCAAAACTGTATCCGTAGAACATAAACAATTAGCCATTTCTTATGGTCAATATAGGTTTAGGATAAAACACTAAAAAAAATGAAAAACATTGAGAACTGAATTGAAAATACAGGATGCATGCATGGATCCATCAAAGAGATTAATTATTGCAAAATACATTAAGCTGTCAAAATTGTCCACAGAGGTCAAATGGATCCATTGTAAAGCTAAAGTAAACGTTTTAGCAACACTTTACATTAAGGTTTCATTTGTTAACATTATTTAAGTACACATAAATGTGTCCCTCTAGCGGTTAAAAAGCAAACCTTTCATTTCCAAACATTTCGCGGAAGAACATTGTTTTTGTTGTGCGTCGGCTCTGCTTGACTTTGAGGATGAATATTAGCCTTATATAGCTAGATCATGTTTTACAATGAACTCTGTTAGAGTGCTACATGTGGGAATTTATCTGTTCAACAAAATGCCTTACCTGTTGAGTTATAAAAACGCCATCTCCGCCTCACTTTTACAATAGGCCTAGATCAAATCCTCCAGTTCTCGCCATCTCTGAAAAGCCTATTTTGATTCTCGTTTTAGGACCTCTGTCGCCATGTCAACCTTTCTCGCTAGTTGTGACAAATGCCCTGTCTTTTACTGTCTATGCAAATGCCTAGCTACACAAAACACGCGGCAGAGTAGCCGGAAAGACCACGTTACTATTTAGGATATGACGAGACGCGTACGGGCGTTTGACGTATGTACGCAATTTCCCGCGAAAACCACCCAGTCAGGTCTAAAATATATTCACTTATAATAGTCTTACCATAGTAAATCAGGGTAAGACAAAACAAAAAATGAATAGAAGAATTGGTTGTGTGTTGACTTACATTTTTGTTAATTTTGAACAAAAAAAGTTGCATAACTTATAGTGTACCTTTAACTATATTAGTTAACATGAACTAGAACACTTCTACAACATTAATCTTAGTCAATGGTAGTTTCAACATTTACTAATACACTTTTAAAATCCAAAGTTATTTTTGATAACATTTGTTAATGCACTGAACTAACATGAACGAACAATGAACAATATCTATAGGTCTAGCAAAGGTATAATTATAAATAAATAAAATTAAATAACAATGTAAGTCAATGGTATGTCCTCATTCAGCTATATGTGTGTGTAGTGATGGACTAATTAAAGCTGTTGGATCAGTAGACTTCATTGAGTCTCAGTTCAAAGGAGCAAAGTTTGACAATGTTCTGGATGCTTCTGGCATGTGTGTTCTCCCAGGTAAGTGTTACATCTCCACCCAAAATATACAGTTTGATCTCTTCTGTTGACAAATCCTTTAAAATCCTATATATATATATAAATAAATATATATAAAGATAAATGAATCTTAACATAATTTTACAGGTCTGGTTGATGCACACACACATCCAGTGTGGGCTGGAGACAGAGTGCATGAGTTTGCCATGAAGGTTTGCTTTCATTTAGTTCAGTCTATCTCTCCCTTTGCATTTTAGTGGATATATCTTTAAGTCTTGTTGTCAGAGAAGATATCTTGTTCTGTGTACAGCTGGCTGGTGCCACATACATGGAAGTGCATGAAGCAGGAGGTGGGATTCATTTTACAGTGGCACACACTCGCTCAGCATCCCAGCGACATCTATTAGCTGGGTTACAGAGCCGTCTGGAGCGCATGATGAGAGCTGGGACCACGCTGGTGGAGTGCAAGAGTGGATATGGACTTGAGATGGACACTGAACTCAAGATGCTGAGGGTGATCAATTCAGCAAGAAAGTCACTGCCAATCGGGATATCGGCAACATACTGTGGAGCTCACGCAGTACCCAAGTACTAAAAGATTTGATCATAGACAAAATTGTTCTAAGCAGTTTTTTTGTGAGACATTTTTTACATGTAGGTTATTGTTGTCCTCAAATTGATTCTTGCCCACCCTAAAGTTTCTGAATAAACTAAAGTAATACACACACTTTTTCAGATATAAACACGACAAAAAGGCAAATTCATCCAATTTTGAAGGTTAGATTGACAGATGATAGACAGAGATATAGATAATTCTCAGAAGTGACAAATATTTTGTAACATGAATGTCTTTACTATTTTAAATAACTGCTTTTCTTTTGAACTTTCTATTTATCAAAGAATATTAAGCAGCATAACTGTTTTCAACATTGACAATAATAATACATATTTCTTAATCAACAAATCAGCATATTAGAATGATTTCTGAAGGATCATGTGACACTGAAGACTGGAGTAATGATATATATTTATATTAGAATATAAAACAGTTGTAATTGTTAAGATATTTCATACATTGATCAAATAAATTCAGCCTTGGTGATCAAGATTTTCAAAAACATTGAAAAATCTTAACGACCCCAAACTTTTTTTTAAACACAAAACAACTCTTAATTTGTATATCTTGTATTTTCTTTGTGTATTCAGAGGTAAAACTATGGAAGAAGCCACTCAGGACATTGTGGCCGTGCAGTTGCCCAAGATAAATAAGCTAATGGCTTCAGGTGATCTGCAGGTGGACAACATCGATGTGTTTTGTGAGAAAGGTGTGTTCGATCTGAAGTCTACGCGTTGCATACTCCAGGCTGGCAAAGACATGGGTCTCAACATCAACTTTCATGGCGATGAACTCCATCCCATGAACTCTGCACATGTATGTTGTGTTTGCACACTCACACATTCTAGTTTCTTGCATACATACATACAACGTTCAAAAGGTGTTGTTCTTACATAATCTTTCCAATCGAACAGCTTGGGGCAGAACTTGGCGCTTTAGCCGTCAGCCATTTAGAAGAGGTGACCGATGATGGAATCGCTGCCATGGCAAAAGCTCAAACATCCGCGGTCCTCCTACCCACCACTGCCTATATATTAAGGTAAATAACCACAACGTTGATGTTCTCACCTTCCCTTTCCTGTCCAGTCAATTATCAATGCAATTTGCATTGCTACAATGCTATGAAAAATTAAGAGATCATGGATTTGATTCTCCTTGTGTCTGTCTAAGGCTTTCTCCACCACGTGCGAGAGATATGCTTGATGCTGGAGTCATAGTGGCCCTGGGCAGTGACTTCAACCCCAATGCCTACTGTTGCTCAATGGTGACCATAAGACACAAACATCATATTAATGAACTTATGTGGGCAGTAGAAATTTGACCTGGCCACTCCATATATTTTGTCTGTTTGTTCATTAGCCTATGGTGATGCACTTGGCCTGTGTGATGATGAAGATGTCTATGCCAGAAGCGTTGGCCGCAAGCACTATAAACGCAGCCTACGCTCTCAACCGTTCACAGACGCACGGGTCGCTTGAAATCGGGAAACAGGGAGACCTTGTGATCATCAATGCACCACGGTTAGCTCACACACATACAGCAGCTAGAGATCTACAGGGGCAACTGCTGAATACTTATGTTCACAAGCAGTGTTGGGGGTAACTTACTACAAGTAACGCAAATTATGTAATTAGATTACTTTTGTTCAAGTTACACATTACTTTCAAATTTACAACAAAATATCAGTCACTTGTTTGCCATTTATTAACTGACAGCTCTCCTGTCCAGATGTTGAGAGAAATCTTAAGTGCAGTGGCGTTGTGTGCGCGGTGTAAACATGATTATTCCTCCAAAAAAATTAATAAAACATGTGAAAAGTAAACTTAGAATATTACACAAACCTGCAGTAATTAAATTATTAATAACAAAAATATACTTTACTTCATTAACCAATGTCTTTGCTGCGGACCTACGATGATCCAATTCAACCAAACTAATAAGCAAAAATGACTTAAGCCCTCTGGTGCTCTTCGAGTGTTGGACAAAAATTACAGATTTCTTTTCCCAATGATATGAATGTACTATATTTTACTTTGATAATATTTTTCTTAATATTTTGTATTTTTAGGGGATTTTGACATACTAAATTATATTTAGACTGTATTTATAATTTTTCTAATCATATAATTTATAGTCACTTTTTGAACATAGACATGAAAATTAAATTTCTAAATGAAACTGTCGTAAATCTTGAATGCTTTATTGCAGGGTTCCTCAAAGTCGGTCCTGGAGGGCCACTGTCCTGCAGTTTAGCTCCAGCCCTGATCAAACACACCTACCTCCAGGACCGAGTTTGAGGAACCCTTTAGAGCACAGACTTAAGTTTGATCTCTTTTCAAAGATGACACTTGGCAGATTTTTGCTGAAGTGCAAAAAGATCAAAAAAGTTAACTTAAAAAAAGTTACAAAATTGTATGGTTATTGTTATGAAAAATGCACAAAAATACTATTTTTAATTTGTATATGAAATATATATTTTAAAAAACAAGTTTTACTCCAAAACTGCAAGAAAATCAAAGCCATAAATCAAAAAAAAGTTGCATTCCAAATCTGAGCTTGATATCTCAAAAAATTAGCTTTCAGTAAGATTTTGTCTGGTCGCAGTACCAAAGGTTTTCACTAGATGAAATTCATCTCACATTAATTTCCAATGCGCTCATTTTAAACCGTGAGGAGCACATGTGTGACTCTTTTTTCCAAGACCATTTTAACCTTTTCGAATCATATCTATGATTTTTTTTATGTGTGTTCACATAGCAAGCAACTTTTACCAAATTTCGTACCATTCTGTTAAAAAAAAAAAAAAAAAGTAAAATTTTTCAGAAGAGCACTTCTTTTTTTTGTTTTTATTGCTGAAGTGTTGAATTTTCTTCTCTTGCCTCATTTCACTTTTGGTGTGAAAAGGCCTCTACATTTACAGAAATTTTTTGTTATTTTATTGAACTCTTTTATTGAAAAAGTAACGCAACATTACTTTCCCACAAAAAGTAACAAAATAACTACACAATTAGTTACTTTTTCAGGTAGAAATGCAATATTGTAATGCATTACTTTTAAAGGAGACTTTCCCCAACGCTTTTTATAAGTAGTTAAAAAACAACTTACATAAACAAGGCATAAAAATGATTAAATATACTGTATGAAATCAGTCATTGAGATTCATATTATGTGTTATATAACTTGTTTAACTTGGGACTTGTTAAGGAGGTTGTTATAATTTGAGTTCTCTTTCCCTCTGTTGCAGTTGGGAACATCTGGTTTACCAGTTTGGGGGCCATCAGGAGCTCATCAAATATGTCATAATCAAAGGCGAGATTGTTTATGAAAATGAAAAAGTCTTGACCCTCTGAGCATCATGCTCCACAGTCAATCCCTCAATGAAGCCAGTGCAACACAAGATTGTGTGGTAAAATTTTATTACCGTGGATAGTAAACCTCATGGAACCATACTCGAATACTCAATAATAAAGTTAAAAAACATTTGTTGATGAAATAAATAAATAAATTATATATACAATGTGTCTTTCCGGAATGCTTCTATCATCGTAAAGGAAACGCTCGGTTTAGTACCAGTTCCATCTTATCTGCTCCTAATGCACATGCGTCTAACACACACACTAGTCTTTGATTGGTCAACTGGTTTGCAGTGGCGATCATGTCAGCTGTTGGAGAAGAAAGAGAAACCAGATTTAAATGTTTAGCTGTTTTATACCCACAGGAAATGAAAGTGATAAAAAACAGGATTAAAACAGAATTGTTTGCTGTTGAATCATTATGGTTTTATTTCGGGTTTTTTTTCTTCCAAATTTCAATTGTTGGGTTCCATTTTATGATCTATATTACATCAGAGTACATACACTGTAAGAAGCTTCACCAGACACTAGAAAAAAAACTCTTTTATCGGAATACAGAATTAATAAAATTCTTGTGATATTGTTCGTGGCAATATGATATGATAATTTAGAAAAAAGATTATGTCCTGCCCATCACTCTTAGAAAAAAAGGTTCTGTATAGAACCTTAAAGGGTTCTTTATGGATTTAGTTTTAATTCAGTCATTTTGTTTGTATACATTTTTTATTTTAATTAAATATAATGAATCAAATGGCTTACTTTATCACTAGAAAAAAATTAATAACCTGCTAAACATGAAAATATCATGCGATCATTTAAGACATTTCCCCTTATATAGAAACTTTTGGCATAAAGGGTTCTTTAAAATTGAGGGGGGTTTATATAGAACATGGTGTACTACACTATGTTTAGTAGCTGAAAGCATTATCAAATTTGCTAAAATATTACCATTTTTGTTTGAATGGATTTATGAAAGATGTGTTTTGACACTGAAATTCATTCTAAATAAAAAAAGGTATTCATATTTAATCTTCATATTTACCGGGGCTTGGGGGCGGGGCATGTGGTGAAAACCCTTCATGTGATAGGATAGACTCCCAAGAGTTATCATGTGACAGGGGGAGGGGCATCCAGTGCAAGTTTCCCGGGGCAGCAGGCAGAAAAAGAGCATCAAGCATCACTCCATCTGATAAAGCTATCCACACAAGGGAAATAAAAACATTTTATCACAATACTTCAAACACACTGTGACTGACACTTTGACTTCAGTGTTCAATGCAAAAAACAAACAAACTAAATTGTGTGTTTTAAATGTGCACCTCTCAATGTCAGAGTGAAGTAGCCAGTGTAGCAGGAGGCGGGGCTAAATGACTCCAGCTCTCTCTGTGGGAGGAGCTTGTGAAAGTTGTTAACCTGCATCCCCACGGCAACAGCCTGAACATGTCGTCGCTCATAACAAAAACCCCGTGGTAAAGTTTCAATGGCGACCCGTGTCAGTCCCAGACGCGAGGTCATGGGACTAGTGGGCGGCGTCGAGAACTCTTCGTCGTCATCTTCATCATTACTATCATCATCCTGTTCTCCGACTAGAAACTCCATGGCGCCATCAAACAGAGAAAAATCTGCAGGGCACAGGGACACTTTATCTTTATCTGATAAATAAAAGGGACTTTCTTGGTCCAGTTAACACGGAGAACAAGTAAACACTGTTCATTTACTACAGACTCTATAACAATACAAAGCAGATTGAAAATCGGCAAACTTGCACCCAAGAACACCCGAGAATTTGTATGGTTTGTGTGATTGTTAATAACACCACTGCATTCTCTTACCCCTCTCTGCGTCATCCTCTGTTGCAAATGGTTGCAGAGGTGGTGCCAACCTGAGAGAGAATTCATTATTATTAGAATTATTCTTCTAACAGCAGTTCTTCTGTATCAGACAGAAACACATTCTTACCTCTTTCTCGGGCTAGTACTGCTGAAAAGTTTCCGCTTCACGGGTGTCCTGTGAGGTTCAGACCTGCGGTAAAAACAATTGTAAGGGACAGTTCACCTAATAAAGGTCCAATCTCATATGCTTGTGTTTCTTAGAAAATCAAAAGGAGGGATTACAGCGAACGGTCACTGTGATTTTGCCAAGTAAGACATATTTCTGTCTGAAAAAAGTAGTCCTAACCCTTACCCTACCCCTACCCATAAGTTATCCCTAAATCAGAGGGAAATGATGGTGAATAACACTGATGTAGAAGCACCTAACCCTGGTTCTAAGCCTAAACTTGACATAAACTCTAAACTTGTCCCTCAAATCTGATTGGTTGATTTGAATGTTGTTCCAGGATCATGTTGAACTTGGTGACATCGCGTTTACCGAAGGGGAAGAGATGCTGTCAAGCTGCTTAGCTATCGAATCTCATTCACACTTCTGCTTCTGTGTTGTATTAAGTTACAAGGCATACAAGAACGTTTTTGATCATTTCTGGATGAACTATTCAATACACATCATATCAGAAACCCAAAACAACACACATACGCCTCTCTCTGCCGTGGCACTCTGGGGCTGAGTGGAGCCGACGGAAGATCTGAATACTGTGTTCGCCCATTGTTCTATAAAAGAAAAGAAAATAGAGATATATATATGAGAGGTACATTATCACTCAAGTTTGGAGTCCATATTTATTTAAAGAAATAAATACTCTTACTCTGCAAGAATGCATCAAATTGATCAAATGTGACAGTAAATACAGTAAATGCTGTTTTTTTAAACTTTCTATTCATCAAAGAATCCTGAATAAATGCTTCACAATATTTGATGATATTGTAATTTTTAAAACCATTACTAACTGATAATACTAAGAAATGTTTCTTAAGCAGCAAATCAGCATACCAGAATGATTTCTGAAGGATCATGTGACACGGAAGTGGAGTAATGATGCTGAAAATGCAGCTTTGCATCACATGAATTACATTATGAAATATATTTAAACAGAAAACCTGTAATAATATTATTTCACAATATTACTGTTTTTTTTTTAAAATCAAATAAATGCAGCCTTGAGGCTTCTTAGAAAACATACAACCCCAAGCTTTTGAACAGTGTATGTTGTTGGCTGTATTATAGTGTGGGTTATTTGTTGCTGGTGTATGTACCTCTCTATGGTGGTAGCAGGCTGCAGTGACCACACACTGAAGAGCAAACTGTCGTGTCTCTCTATAATTTAACTTCTCACACTCTAATTTCATCTCTCCTCCACTGATGAGACCAGCTTCCCCTGCAAACACACACACACACACACACTAAAATTAACCACAGGAAGAGCCCCAAGTGAAGGTATCAAAGCCCAGAAGAGGTACAACAACACATTTGAGTATCGAATACATTTTTTCTACACTAAACTCAAAAGGTTGCCATTAGAGAGCGTTTTTTGTGCTCAATCATCTTTTCATAAACACTGGAAAACTCTACAAACATTCGCAAGTCGTTTTCTGCTTCTCACCTTGTTTATTTTCCATGAAGCTATTCAGTGAAACAGGAAGTGGTGGGTAGCTGAAATATCCTCCAATCACAGCTCTTTCCAGCAGGCCGCTCTCATCGACCTGCTTCAGCCAGTGGAGAAACTGGCGGATGGGCCGGACACCTCTGTATGGCATCACGGGGTGAGACCCTGTGCCTGTTTTCATGTTTGCAAATGATAGCAGCGGATTTGACTAATTGTGCAAATAAGTTTACATTCACTACCATTCAAATGTTTGGTGTCTGTAAGACTTTTTAAAGGGGTCATGAATTGAGAAAGCTAATTTTCCTTGATCTTTTGACATATAAGAGCCGGAGGTCATTGTTCTAAGAACCATTCTGTATTTAAATTAAACATTTGTCGTGCAAGTGTGTGTCCAGTAGGGGTCCCTCTTCAGTTATTGGTTACAGAACATAGGTGGGAACCTTTCTTCAGGTAACAGGTGTTGGTGGAGGGAAGGTGCACACACATTTTTGACCACTCCGCTTAAGTTATGCTATGCAAGAAGGAAATCTGTACTGGTGAAGGACTGGAACTGTGGATTTATTGACTGTTTGTTTGGATTCTTGCTAAAATAAATCTACGACTGTGAGCATATTAACTTGTGTGTGGACATTGCAGTGAATAATAACGCTGTGACGCAGGAAACTTATTCCTGTGATGCAAAGCTGAATTTTCAGCATCATTACTCCAGTCTTCAGTGTCACATGATCCTTCAGAAATCATTATAATATGCTGATTTGATGCTTAAGAAACATTTCTTATTATTATCAATGTTTTTGTGGGAATTGTAATACATTTTGTCATGATTAACTGACTAATATAAAGTTCAAAAGAACAGCAGTTATTTGAAATAGAATTATCGAAATATCTTTCGTAACATTATAAGTGTCTTACTGATCCAAACTTTTGAACGGTAGGGTATATTATATGTCTATGAAGGTGTTTAACTGTGTTATTTACCTGTGCAGTAAATCTGGGTTAGTGACGTGTTGCTGAGATATTCAAAGCTTGTAGCTCTGTCAACTGCACTTCTGATAAGCTTTAGTCTGGTGCAGACAACCAGTGCCACTGAATTAAAAAAAAAAAAGAAACAATACAGTTTAACAGGACAGAGATGGAGAATAAAAAAAGAGACAATAAAGTGACTTTGTACTTGGATAGACGCGGCTGTGAACGTCAGGCTGTGATGTGGAGAAAAGCTTGATCATGATGGGCTTGTCTGATGTTCTATCCACAAGTTGGAGCCACCGATACTCCTCGATCTCTGACCTTTGCCCATCTGCAAGGAAAAAATATTTCAGTGTATTGTCTTAAGATTAAGCTAATTTCTGTGTGTACTACCAAACATCTCACCTTTCTTCCTGACACGTTCTGGTCGACCTACAAAGATCACCACACCGATGACATCGCAGATGTGGCCTTGAGGACAACTAGGAAGTTCCTGCCTATAAAACATGATCACATTATACATTTATCTGTGCTATACAAGTCTTCGATCTCAATGTAAGACTCCAGAGGATATTGAGATTGTGATTTTGTGTGCATACCTGCAGGTGAATGAATGAGGCAGGTTTGGCAAAACCCAATCTGGAGAAATCTGGTTCTTGGGGATGATAGTAATTTGAGCAGTGGGGTTCCTGGAATTAAGACTGATCTCTAAAGGAGGAACAGATGATGGTATAATACAAGATGTTAGAAATGAGAACAAATATCTACATCTAATTCATATACTGCAACATAGGCCCTGTTTACACTTGGTATTACGAAGTGTTTTGGTATGACTTGTCTCAAAATGATCACTTCAAATTGTTGATGCTAAAAGTGTCTCTACAAGCAACTGAATCATAGGGTGCACTTAGTTTTTCACACATAGATTCTCCATTTTGGCTTTATTTTTGTTGAATAAATGATGAACCGGTGTAATACTGTATGTCAAGTGTTGGCTTTATTTTTGTTGAATAAATAATGAAACGGTGTAATACTGTTATTCATCAGAGTTTGTAATTTTAAGACCTGCTAAAGACCAGACGATTTTCTATTATGTCCTAATACAAAACCATAGATTTCAAAGTGTTCATAGAATATTTTCTTTTTCACATGACTGTATATGTTATAACTTCAAATGTGAGATGGCTATAATTCTTCCTACCAATGTGTGGCTCTGATTCCTGCCCCTTGCGGCTGCCGTAACTCTCCTTGACTCTGTAGTGACGCAATCTTACAACTTGACCCGGATGTAGGATTCGGTACCATTCCAGACAGACTGTGTTCCACAGTACAACACAAGCAGTGGATGAGCCATCACCGACCTGCAACTCGGCCTGAGAAAAACAGATTAATGGAAGGAGTTACTTTCAGTGTCAACCCAATAATGTGATACTTAGAGGTGCACTGTGTGATTTTTAGCCACATCTAGTGGTGAAGTTGCGAAATGCAACCAACCGACGAGAGAGCAGAGTAGCCAGTAAGAAATTATGTTTACTTAATTATTCAGTAAAACAAAATTTTATTGTGAATATTATTGTTACTTGTTCATCGTTGTGTCAGTGTTTTATTCGCAGACTTTAGCTTGCTTATTTGCATGAAGAACAACATAGTGACGAAACGCGTTTGTCCATTTAGAGCCACTGTAGAAACACGTCGGCACATTTCAATGTAAGGGGACCCGCGGTGTGTGTAGATAGAAACTGCTCATTCTAAGGTAATAAAAACATAACGGTTCATTAAGTAAGGTCTTTATACACCACTGAAAACATAGTTAATTATATGATATTACAATTCTGTAATCCTAAATATTACACAGTGCACCTTGATGTCAGGCATTGCTTACTATGACACATAGATAACTAATCATTTTGAGAAAAACAGTTGATGGGAATTTGAACGATCGGATGAGAAAGTCCTGAGAAGGGCTTTTAAAGAAATATAGTTAAAGTCCCCCTGTAGTCAATAACTGTATCCCTTAAAATTCATTTTTGATCACCAAAATTACATATTTAAACGTTTTTTCCTTGATTATGAATTATTCATGCCTTAAATTAGCTTGAATATAACTACACCCTTGCCTCATTTAGTAGATGAGTTCTATGAATATGCAAATTAGCCCCGCCTTTTTGGTTCACTGCAGGTTTAAGGAGAAAATACTCAGCAATGGTGTTAACTTATGAATTTGCACATGGTTTGTCTTAAAGCGTATTAAAAACACCACATAGACATATAAACAACATTAAAAACTTGATTTTCACCACAGGGGGACTTTAAATCTTTGCCGGAAAACAATATAAAATCTAAAAAACAGGTGGAAGCAAGTGGCAAAATATAAATCGACGACGACCAATACAAAAAAAAAATCACTAATATGAGCCGATATGGTCCAAAATCCTGATATATTCCATCTCTACTTCTTAGTAGATTCTTTCTTACCAAAGCAACTTGAATTCTTTCAGAAACTAATAAATATGTTAAAAACAATATTTATCTTATTACATATTTAATATGACCAAGTTCCTATAGGTACCAGAAATTTGCATGGAAAAGGAAGTCTTGTATTTGACCTCTGACCTTATAGGGACATTCACAATTCTGATCTGCTTTCCCGTAATATACGAGTCTGGATTTGTGAAGGATCCGCACACACAGGGCGCCCCGGTACCGGCGAGATCCACTCGAGAAACGTCGACGTACTTCTGCGAGTGAAACTGTGGACCCGATGTCTGCCACCAGACACAAAAGCATATGCATGAACACCAACACATCATCATGCATCATATTAATATGTGGCACTCATCTTACTGTTTTCAGAAACACCTAGGCTACTCCTATTTAGTCATACAAGAGGTTGAGATGCCTATCTGGACGGCATTTTTGTGCTGGATATGTGTTAAAAGAATTGTTTTCCCAAAAATGTTGTCATCATTTACTCACCCTCTCACTGTTTCACACCTTTCTGCATTTCTTTCTTTCTTCTGTGGAACAGAATATATTTTAAGAAATGTCTCAGTGTCTTTTTTGTTCATACAATTCAAGTCAATGTTCACAAAAACTGTTTGTCTTCTTCTGTTGAACACAAAAGAAGATATTTTGAAGAATATGGGTAACCAAACAGTTGATGGTAGCCATTGACTTCCATAGTATTTTTTTCCCACACTATGGAAATCAGTGGAGGCCAGAAACTATTTGGTTATTCTAATATTCTTCAAAATTGCTTTTGTGTTCAGCCGAAGAAAGAAATTGATACAGGTCTGGAACGACTTGAGTGTGAGTAAATGATGACAATCTTCTTTTTTGGTTGAACTTTCCCTTTAATGTTAAAGATTTACTCTTTTAACCTTATTTCATTTATTTTGTTTTAGCTAGTGTGATTTTCAGTGAATGTTATTGATCCAATAAGGGAATTTGAACCTAATACAAGTGTTAAGTATTTTAAAAGGTATGCACTATGGTGCCCAAGTTAAATGTTTATAAGAGAGTGATTCCCTCGAATGCTGCCTAGGTAGGCACAGCTTACAGCCTTTATGAACATTGAACACACCATCTATGTCATCTCCAGAGTCCTCAGCGTCGGGTTCAGAGGGGGTCGTGTCCCGCCACATCTCTCCATAGAAGTCGCGGTTATTCCACAACGGCAGGTATGAGCTTCTGCGGGCTCTGAGCGGGTACGTGCTCGGTTCGGTTCCCATCCACGGAATGGACCTCACGTTGACGGAGGAGAGCGTCCGAAGAGCCGCGTCCCCCCCGGAGAGTCGGTCCACCTCCAGGCTGAACACATGGAAAGAGCCGCCGTCTTCCCCGCGGCTGAGCTCCACACTCCGTACGACGGAGCCGCAGTGAAGTTTATTCACGCTGATGAGTCTGTTTACCGCGGGATCCAGAGACACGCGGATCTTACAGTCTCCATCCGTGATAGTGGCGTCAAACAGACTCTCTGACATCGAAATACTGTCCGGGAAACGGACCCCGAAGTCTGCGTCTCTGCCGTAGCGCTCCAGAGAGATCACGTAAAGCGGTTCCGAGCGGGTTCGTGCTCGCGGGGAGGCAGTCGTGTTGGATATTAATCTTTTTAGGGTATTTCTGAGTGTGCAGCAGCACTCAGAGGAACTGCCTGACAGCGCCGCCATGTCTGCGCGACACAATAACAACACCGCCGCAAAGCATTGTGGGAGATTGAGTTCAGCACAGAACGAAAGAAAGAAAACGGGAAAAATGAAATAATAAATACACAAATAAAGAACGAAACAAAGTAAAATACTAAAAAACAGAAAAATAGAAAAAATAGAAATATATATTAGAAAAAGTACATTTAATTAATATTATATCCTATGATTTATATCTGAAGAAAAAAATATATGAAGAGCTGCATATTTCTATATCTGCAGAATATTATACTGTATATATATATATATTCACTAATATTCCCATTAAGTTCTGAAAACATTATTTCTTCAAAACATCCAGTTTTTAATAGTTTAAATATATATATACCAAATATAAGAATGAATTACAATTAAAGAAAATTTAATATTAAAAATTATATTATATTAATTAATATAAATAATTATATTACATAAATATAATAGAAGAAAAAAAATACACGTATAAAGATAAAAGGAGAAAACTATACAACCCAGAAGGACTAGTGCGAGTGAAATGTTTGTCACAGCTCGAATTAACACTCTGCACGCAAATTTGCGAAAGTTTATCTGAATGTTAAATAAATCTGAGAATATTTAATTGTTGTTTCTTTTTATTCGGTGTGTGTGTGTCTTGTATCTATTGGACCAGAGTCCGGAATAAAGTTGAATTGAAATATAAAGATATTAAAAATATTTAGAAATATTATGTTTGTGTGTGTGTGTGTGTGTGTGTGTGTGTGTGTGTGTGTGTGTGTGTGTGTGTGTGTGTGTGTGTGTGTGTGTGTGTGTGTGTGTGTGTGTGTGTGTGTGTGTGTGTGTGTGTGTGTGTGTGTGTGTGTGTGTGTGTGTGTGTGTGTGTGTATATAATTAACAAAGAAAGATTAAATAAAAAACAGATACTGAAATAAATAAATAATAAAATAGGCCTACATTTAAAGATAAAGAGAAAACTATAAAAAATATTTAGAACTATGAATTATATAATTATATATAGCCTATAGATAAGAATAGAAAATGAAATGTACGTATGAAGATAAATATATATATATATATATATATATATATATATATATATATATATATATATATATATATATATATATATATATATATATATATATATATAAATACAAAGTCCTTTCCATATTTATAAAGTTTGACAGCTGTTTGAAATTCACCGTGATCTGTCTACGTTCCCATGACAGTGTGTAATAATAACACACGCAGAGCGCCATCTAGCGGTGATTGTGCGTGAATAACGCGCCCTTATCTTTCGCTGAGTGAATGAACGGGCTCCTCAGACTCTCTTGGGTCCGGGTTAGGTCACATACAAGCGGAATTTAAAGAAGACATATTAGTGACCGCAGTAAATGGATGCAACTTGGACCGATTAGCTGTTCTTTTTATATGAAGTTCAGAACACACGTCCAGTGTCTGAAGTCTGCTGTCCGGTGCCATGTGGACATATTACAGAAATGGACTTGTACCGAAAAGAAATAAGCAGAAATCGGTAAGATTGTTGCCTATTTTCAATTCAATATATTTTATACTTTTACAGACAGTGTATTTAAGAAGTCTTCTCTTAAGTGTGTCTCTTAAGTGTGTTGTAAATGAGTTGTGCAATATTGTAAAACAGATGATTAATTTGTTTGACAGCTAAACTTTTGATTTAAAAGCATTAAAAGTGCATGATCTAGTTACTTATTGAAATAAATAGACACAGTCAACTCTCATTATCATATAACAAGTAGGCCTATACGCTCATATATAATAAGCATGTGTTACAACTGAACAGGAAAATGAAGTGGTCAACCTTCCTCCCATTTCCAACGGGAAGTCAGCAATACTGGTAAGCTTTTTCACTGGTTAATGTTTGTCCTTTTTTATTATTATTAATGATCAAATCCCCTACAGTTGTGACAGTTTTCTTCTTGCGCAGTGGAAGGCTTTGCATCAGCTGTAACACTATCTGTTAATTTAGGGTTGCTAATTCGGCTTCTTGTGTTACTTGGGGTAGCCAAACATTTGAGCTGTGTGTGTAGCACACTTTGTTGCTCCCTCATTTAAGATGCATGACTTGTTCAGGATCCCCACACCAAAGGCCAAACCACAGCCCGGAGACTACAGGAGCTGTTCTTCTCCCAGGATCTGAGGGATCATCACGGGGCCCGACACAGAACCGTCAGGAAGAAGGTGCATGTGGAATTCCAGAGAGATTATAGATTTCATTCTACTTGAAAAACTTCCTATATTTGTACTTGTATGATTTATGTGCTAATGATTCTCTTTAATCTGTAATAGAAAAACAGTTTAGGCCATCAGGTTGTTCCATTATCCAGAGTGAGTGTGGAAACAGAGCTGGAAATCACAGCACACCTTAAAGTAAGTCTGAAAAATTAATGAACGTTTCAGAAACTTCAGAAAATTCTGAAGTTCTGAAAATTATTATTCCTGAATGTTCTTTGAACCTTTAAAACATCCGTTTTTTTAATAGTTGTAAAAAGTTTTTTTTATATATATATGTATATTAGTGAACAGTCCATTTTATAATTCTTCAGACATTAAGGGAACGTTATTAGTAACATTTAAAACGTTAGACAAACTAAAACATTTCAGAAAAAGTTCCATGAACAAAATACAAATAACGATTTTATACTAACAGTTTGTGAACATAATTAAAGACTACTTTTAATTCTGTTAGTTAATGGAAGAACGTTTATTCACAACTTTGAAAAAACCTTGCCAGCAGTGTTGGGGGTTTCAGATTACTTTTTCAGGTAACTAGTAAAGTAACCCATTACTTTTAAAATGCAAACTTAGAATGTATTACAAACCTGCAAAAATTAAATGTAAAAAATATAAATCTCATTAATCTTACCAATATCTTGACCAATGACGCTGATCCAATTCAAACATACTAATAAGGAAAAATTACTTAAGATAAACCACATTTGTGGTTCCTTTTTTTTATTGCTGAAGACACTGTCCAAAATGGCGTACTGAGTAGGTACTACATTTGAATTTGAACTTACTTTACGACTGTTAAAAAGTACATTCTATTTACAGTAGTATGAATATGAATATGGGTAGCAAGTATGAAATCCAGACGTACTACATCCGCCATGTGGTTACTGTCACATGACCTACCAGTGTCAGTTGCATCACTGCCATGCAAAAATCTTCTCCCGTGGCATCATGGGATAGTAAAGTGTCCATCGAATGCACACTTTAGAATCTCACCGGAAGTAGTAGGTCATCCAGGTACTTTTCGCCTACTTTTTTTTTCAAATACAGAATGACAGCACATCTGAAAGGTTTGTTTGAGCAGCGCCCTCTACTGTACAGGCGGGAATTTGTATTTCTGTTTGCATTTGCACTTTTGGTGGTAAAGGCCCTTTGCATTTGCCAAAAATAGAACTTGTTTTGTTATTTAAAAACAAACAAGCAAGCCCAGCTCAGGTGAGAAAAAGAAACGCAAAAGTAATGTAACGCATTCATAAAAAGTAACTTAGTAATGCAGTTTGTTAGGGAGTAACACAATAATGCATTACAAACTGCAACGCATTACTTTTAAAAGTAGCTTTCCCCAACACTGCTTGCCAGAATGTTAGCCAAAGTTCTGAGAGCGTTCCCTATTTGCTGGGTTAAGTCTAATCTTGTTTCGGATAGATAATTAATAATGACTATTCTATTTAAAATCCTTAAGATTTTCAGACTTAAACTGTGTTTATTGCTATTTAATTTTTTGAATAACCCAAAGGTCAAAAAGCTAATTAAGATTTTTTTTTTGTTGAGTTTTTCATCTGAGTTTGAACAATTCCAACAAAAGAAAATCTAAACAATGAAAATAATTAGTTAAATAATTATTACGTTTTGGGTCATCTCTTTGTCCAGTACCATTTGTATCAGCGTCACTCAAAGGGAATCCCTCAGGATTCATCTCTTGAGGAGAAAGGAGCTCTAGTGTTTCAGAAAACAAAAACAGTTTTCAAGGTTAGTATGATGTGTTAAGGTTTTAAGCATTTATTATAAGCACAGAGTTTTATGTAGGCATAGAGTGGATGTGATATTATATAGACATTGATTCATTACTCTTTTTTGGGGGGGGGGGGTTAAAGAACCAGCTTTCATCAAACAGTCCTCCTCATGTCCTCCTGCAGAGTCTTGTGCCACTACAGGAGAAAGAGGAGGAAGAAGAAAAGAAAGAGGGAGCAGTAATTGTTCAAAACGCATCTTCATGTACGGACGAGGCTCCGGATGGCCAGGGATCGCTGTCTGAGGGACCGTTTGGAGCTGCTGAGGTTCACGACAAACAAAGATTTGATGAAAGAGATCCAAAACTGCAACATCATTTTTCTCCAAACGCTTTAAATGATGACATTATTTCATCGTTTCATATTAAACAGAGGAGATTCATGATCTATCTGTGTGGTGGATATAAAGGTATCAAATGAATTGGTGTCTTTCAAAAATACAGTAAAAACAGTAATACTGTGAATGTGAAATATTTTTAAAACTTTTTATTTTAATATATTTTAACATTTATTTGTGTGATAAAAGCTAGATTTTCAGCATCATTACTCCAGTCTTCAGTGTCACATGATCTTTCAGAAATCATTATAATATGCTGATTTGATGCTTAAAAAAAACATTCTTAAATTTTATGAATATAAAGTTCAGAGGAACATAATTTATTTGAAATATAAATCTATATAAATCACATTCTAAATGTCTTTACTGTAACTTTTGACCAATTTGATGCATTCTAGTTAAATAAATTACAAATAAATTGAATTATGATTTAAATTAAATTAAATTTGAGCTGCACATAAACTGTTGTGTGTGTAGATTCCGTCCCAGAGCGCAGTGCATTGATGGAGAGTGTGTATCCTCGGCTGTATCTACACTGTAAGCAGAGAGGATATGATTTCAGGATGATAGACCTGCGTGCAGGACTCGGAGAACCTGTTTCGGACCATCATGATTTGGCAGAGATGCACATGGAGACACTTAGGCGTTGTCAGGAGACTGAGGGGCCAAACTTTTTTGTAAGATGAATAGTTTATTTACATTCCAAGAGAGTCTCAATGGGAATAATTGAGTATTTGTTATCAGTATTTAAAGTCCTTCTGTAGTCAATAATTGTATTCCTTAAAACTCAACAAAATGACATATTTAAACGTTTTTTCCTTGAAAAAAATGTGTCATGCCTTAAAATAGCTTGAATGTAACTCTACACCCTTGCCTCATTTATATATGCGGCTCTATGAATATGCAAACTAGCCCCGCCTCCACTCACTCGCACAGTTCAGAGATCCACTCGTTAACGATCACACATTGACCTGATTGGTTACAAGGTAGTTTGTGACGTCAGAAACACCAGCGATTGCAAACTGCGTTTTTGAGACTGTCTTTGGTTCACTGCCGTTTTCAAGAAGAACATACTCAGCATTGGTGTTGACTTATGCATTTGTACATGGTTTGTCTTAAAGCATATTAAAAACACCACATACCGCAGTCCACCGGATCCAGGCCGTATCCAGATCTGATGAAGGACCTGCGCCTAGACACGACGACAACGCAGTCCTGAAATGTCAACTAGTCTCTGCCCTGTGAAGGCTTCCTTCCCTTCCCTTTACCTCTTTACAGATAAAACATTGTCAAAATAATTCCAGTTCACATGGCTACGCGTAAGCGATAAAAAATTATGTATTATAAATTTTTAAGGCCAGACAAGTAATTTGTTGAGGTCAATTTGTAAGGAAAGACTAGGCTACACGGCTGCACACATATATATTAAAACGTGCATACCTATAGACTAAACTCGTAATACGCATGTGTACGCCGTCAGCGTTCTCACAGGTTGGCGTTTTGGAAGTTTGCGCTTTTTTTTTTTTCTCAAAATTTTTCAAGGCTTGCACCTTGGAACCTATTTCAAGTTTTGCATTCTAGAGCCAACAGGCACTGTGCGAATGAGCGGGCCGAGGCGCATTAAGGGTTTTCTGTTAGAACGGTGTCGTGTAAGCGGCCCTTAAGTTAATAACTAATGATCTTTGCAACGGAAGTAAATCAATCAAAACTAACTTTAGATGGACAATATATTCTAGAGCTGCTGTAAAGCCTAAACAGTCTCTGTTACTTTAATTTCCTATTATCAGTGTAAATCTGCTTTGAAACATGAAGGTGACTTGACTTGACATAAACAACGTTAAAAGCTTGATTTTCACCACAGGGGGACTTCAAGTATTTTTCCTTGTCTTGAAGGTGTTCATTGGACAGAAGCATGAGATACGGTCACTGCCGAATACCATTCCCCAAGCAGATTTTGAAGCGATTTTAAAACTGGTAGAGAGAAGCAAGAAGAAGCTGTCCAGGAGACAGTCAGACATGGCTGTTGACTCACAATCCAGTATTGGCACTGGTGACAGGTGTTTTGTACTTGATAAGGAACTCGTTTTGTCGGAGGAGACGGAACATTCCCAAAGTTCTGCCGTCATGACCGAGAACTCCCTCTCCAGCTGTTCCATGTCAGATGGAGACGAGACACAGCTGGCCAGGAGCTGGATGGACTACGACCAGGATTCGACTCTCTTGCAGACATGGTATAAACTGGATAAAAACATAATTCCTGCAGCGTACCGCTTGCTTCCTGTCAGGTTAGTGAGTTCTTCAGTGACGTGATCCTGCATATCACATAAAAAGTACCTTTTTTACTATAACTTGTATATTAGACTACTTGTAAAAGTAAACATGTTTAAACATATTTTCATCATTTTCAGTTTCTTTTATTGAACATGAACAGCTGAAGTCACTGAGGATTATATACTAATATCTACGAATCAGGAACTACTTGCCGAACAAGCTGAAAACAATGGAGTAATTGCTACTATTGTTACTGAGCTTTCATGAGATACAACTCTCTGTGTTTGGTTCCCATGGCAGAGAATAGTGATGATAATAGACACAATACAACTTGTATTGATGTAGTTGGCTTGTTTAGAGATGACATATTATGCCCTTTCACAAAGACTTGATTCTGGTTTCGGGGTCTACTTGAATAGGTCGTTATATTTAACTGTTCAAAAAACGCATTATTTTTCACATATTTGACATTGTTGCAGCACCTCTCTTCCCAGTCGGTCGCTCTGTTTAGGTCCCGTCTCTATGCGCAATGTGCTCTGATTGGCCGGCTGGATCAGTGTGTTGTGATTGGTCAACCATTTCAAATGTCACACCCCTTACCATAACCACGCGTTTCAACACACTACTAATGCAACCAGCCCCGATCCTTTATTTAGCGTATGCCTTTGGTGGAAATATTGTGACTACAGTGGAGGCATTTCAGAGAGTTCAGAAACAGTGACACTGATATAGAGAAGAACTGCCTTTGGAGCGCTTTGTAACTTTGCAGACTTTTTTCATGCTCAAACAGCAAAATTACACACTAAAGAAACTTGAAAATGAAAAAAAAAAGCATAACAGGTCCTCTTTAACTTTCCCTCCTCTTGCAGTGACATCTCTTCTCTGATGATGTGTTTACTGGCGTGAGAGCGGGGCAACCAACAATAGGGAAGAAAAGGCTAACTTCCGTTTAATGCTGACTGTAACTGCCCACTTGGCCAGTGTTCCTCTCTGATTTCTCCCTAGAGCTAACTTTTTCAGATGCCTTTGTTGTTCATAAAGCTTTTATTTTGTAATAGCACACATCACCCTGACTTCCTCAGCCGGGACGGGCATCGCAGGAAGCTGGGAAGGAAGGCATGGCGCTCTTCCTGTATGAAACTGTGGAACGTGCTGTGGCGGTCTGGACCCGAGGCCATTGGAGAAGAAGCCGCCTGCCGCCTGCTTAGAACAGGTGTTTTGTAGACATAATGAAGTTGCATTTAGTTCTGTGTCAATCACAGACGCAGATGAAGCCTGCACTCATCTTACTTGAATCAGTCTTGAGAATTGATGTAAAGAAGCCTTATTGCAGGGTTCCTCAAACTCGGTCCTGGAGGGCCACTGTCCTGCAGAGTTTAGCTCCAACCCTGATCAAACACACCTACCTGTGAGTTTCTAGTGATCCTGGAGAGCAGGGTTGGAGCTAAACTCTGCAGGACAGCGGCCCTCCAAGACCGAGTTTGAGGAACCCTGCGAAATCAAATGTTGCGTATGTTTCAGCGTTGGACTGGGAAGTGGAACAGGGTCTTGGAGGGAAACAGCCACCAGAGGAGTACAGTCACTGTTATAAGAGGATCATCACTGACCTTCTGTACAATCTGAAAAATGAATACGCATCACAGTTTATAGACCTACACAAAGGAAGACCTGAAATCAACCAAACCTTACATCAAGCTCAGCAGCGCTTTATACGCAACATCCACCTCAAGGTCTGTCTCTAATCTATCTATCTATCTATCTATCTATCTATCTATCTATCTATCTATCTATCTATCTATCTATCTATCTATCTATCTATCTATCTATCTATCTATCTATCTATCTATCTATCTATCTGTCTGTCTGTCTGTCTGCCTGTCTGTCTATAAATGTGTTGTAGTACCGCATAATTACTCTGCCTCATATGTAAATCTGAATGTATAAAACATTGTTGTACAAATGTAAGCATCTTGTATTTGTATTATTTTCAAGCTGCGACACACTAATATCCATGAGACAAACGTCAGCTGGGGAAGGAAAGGTCTGAGTCCCAAACACAACAGATCTCATCAGTTCTATGTGGAACGGCTCTGCTCACACTTCCAGCGCTCGGTCACTGCATCCCTCAACAGGCAAGACGTCGCTCTGTTCCTGTCATCTCAGTTTATCACTGTCTGTCAAGCTGTTCTCAAAGTGTTGCTTCAGATTTATGCAGGTCCGTCAGGCTAAAGGCTCCTTCGACATGCAGAGGAAAGATGTTTCCAGACTCAGAGTTGAAGAAGAGATTCGGCGTCATGTCAGATTTGGGAAAACACTGTAAGTCACAGATTCTAACATGATTCAATTTAGTTTGAATTCCAACATGAATATTCTTTCTTTCTCCTTGTTAGAGCACAGGGCTATGTGTTCAGGCAGGACTTTCTGATGGAAGTGAAGCATGTGCTTCAAGCATCATCGTCCTCTCAGAATGCTGTGCTGTTACTGGGGGAATTGGGGTCTGGAAAGAGCACGACACTCGCCAAACTGGCACAACTCATACCCACTTTGATACCTGGGTAGGCAAACCAAGGGACTCTGATTTTAAACATTTTAAAATAGTTTTAAAAAATACACTACCGTTCAAAAGTTTAAAGTGTTTGAAACAAGTATCTTATGCTCACCATGGCTGCATTTATTCAATCAAAAATACAGTAAAGAGTAATATTTTGAAATATTATTACAATTCCATTGACAGCTTCACAACTACCACTTTGACGTTTCAAAAAGTTCATAAAGAGATCGTAAAACTAATCCATATGAATTGAGCGGTTTAGTCAGATTCATGAACAGATTTATGAACAGATTCAATTTAGGCTTTTATTCACATATAAACATTGATCAGCGAACATAAACAGAAGCTCAACCGAACCTGCTTGATGTGCAAGAACAAACCTCATTGGTGAAGCTCAAACGTTATGCGTAATACAAGAACAAACCTCATTGGTGAAGCTCAAACGTTATGCGTAATACAAGAATGAACCTCGTTGGTTCTCGTACGTCAAGCGACCATGCTTGAGCTTCCGTTTTCCACTACTGATGTCTGAGTTTATTAATGTTTAAATGTGAATAAAAACCTAAATTCAATCTATTCATCATATAAAGCATTCGAGTCTCTTCATAAAATTTGGACTAAACTGCTCAATTCATATGGATCTCTTTATGAACTTTTTGAAGCATCAAAGTGGTAGATGTGTAGCTGTCAATGGAGGGACAGAAACCTCATTTGCGTTATGAAGATGAATAATAGTCTTATGGGTTTGGAACGACATGAGGGTGAGTAATTAATGACAGAATTTAAATCTTTGGGTGAATTAACCCTTTAAAGGGCAAAACGGCTTAATCTGGATTATTGTGTTATCTCTTAGAGATGCCACAGTGCTGACCTGCTTTGTAGGTCTGACATCTGAGAGCAGAAACGTGCGTCTGCTCCTCCAGACCCTGTGTCTGCAGTTAGCCAACATCTATAGCCTCAAAACAGAGATATCTGAGGTACAGAAAAACTTCAAAGATCTTTTACACCGTAATGAATACATGATATTATGAGATTGCTTATCTATCTCACAAAAAGTGTTGAACTATGGAATACAGTCTACGGTTTTTCCTCCCAGTCAATGTCAGAGTTGTCCAGTCAGCTGTGCTCATTGTTGGGCCTGGTGACAGAAGACCGGCCCTTGACCCTGGTGCTCGATGGTCTGGATAATCTGAGTGAGGAACATGAGACTGACCTTTCCTGGCTTAGTAATATTCTACTGCCAAACGTCTTCACTGTCCTGTCTGCCGGCACACAGTCTAAATGTGCTCAGATTCTACAGGTGAGCAGACGGGTCATCGAGGACTTACACTACCATTCAAAAGTTTGGGGTCGGTTAGATGTTTTTATTACACGGCTCTGTGGAATACTTGATTCTGATTGGTCAATCGCGCCATCCAGCGGTATGTTATTCCCAGATAACAATCGCTGAAAACAGAAACAGGCTCATCGGGTTACTGAAGTCAGCAGCGCTATACGCTTGCTAGGAACGTTTTTTCTTTGTGGAAATTTTGCATTTGGTGAGCTCTCTCTCTCTCTCTCTCTCTCTCTCTCTCTCTATAGATATATATTATATATATAGAGCTCACCAAATGCAAAATTTCCATGAAGAAAAAAAAAAAATATATATACATGATACTGGATGGCATAATTATATAACTGTACATATAATATATATGTATAATCAATATTTTGTGTACAGTATCGTGGACTCGCTCTCTCGTTTCATACAAACGCAGCTGCTGCCTTTTTGTTGACTATTGTTTTGTACACTGTTGGAATATAACATACAAACAGGTACGATTTTAAAATAGTTTAATCTGAAATCAATATCTCTTATCTCCATAATTATTTATGTGGCGAAATGCTGTGTAATAAGTGGTATGACTGTATACTGTATCTCTTAAATGTCCGTCTAGTTTGAGCTTGCCACTTGCTAGCAACTGCTCTCTCTGCGGAAGGTTTGCGTTTAAAGAGCTAATTACATTTTTCAACTCAGATCAATATTTTGTGTCTAATCATTTACTTGTGTGGCAAGTAGCCGGGTAATAAATGGGATGTACATCCAGCCGGTTGTTATATCAGAATAAACCCCTTCAGGCTGAAGCAATCATCACCCTGTCAGGGGTTTATTCTGAGATCAAATACGGCTGGATGTACATTATCCCGTACTTAAAGACCCCCTGTGGTCATTAAAGCAAGGGGGATATCTACTCTAGACATTCACGGATCCTTAGTGAATATGATAATCAAAGCGATGATTGTCATTCATTTTCTTTTCTCTTTGTCTCTTTCAGTCCCAGGTTAAGGTCGCTGTCCTGTCCCTTCCTGCTCTTCACCGTGAGGAGATCGCATCAGGATTGTCTTCCAGACTAGCTTTGGATTTTCGCCAACTAACTGAAAGCCAGTGGAGCCTTTTATTCCAGTCCTGTCTATCCTGTCCATCCCCTCTCTACCTCAATTTAGCCTATGTTGAGACCAGGCAATGGAGTTCATTCACACCAAAAGAGAGTATCAACATCCCTACGGATCCAAATCAACTTTTCGTTAGCATTCTTGTTAGTTTGGAGCGAGAGCATGGGCCGTGTTTGGTGCGTCGTATGGCTTTGCTCGTATCACTGTCCTGTTCTGGCGTGACCGAGGAGGAACTTTTAGTGCTTCTGGGACGCGATGATAATGTCACACGTGAGATGGCTGTTTTGCATCATCAGACACTTCCCGTTTCCGAATACTCCCCAGTGCCTTATGCGTTTGTGGCACGACTGCTGCACAATCTGAAGGATTACATCAGCGAAGTGGAAAGTGACGGCACATGGGTGTTGCGCTGGACTCATGCAGAGTTCGGCCACGTCGTCTTGCAGCGATACGCACCAACAGAAGACTCAATCAAAGCTGTCCATTCAGACTTTGCAGATTACTTTAATGGAAACGTCCCAAATAGCCAAGTTTTTCAGCCGCTAGCTTGGATCAGGAAGGAGAAGGGAAGGAGGTGCTATGAATTTAATTTGCGCAAACTCCACTGTTTGCCGTATCATTACATCCGCTCGGGACAAATAATTCCCTTACTCACGCGATGTCTGTTTAACTACGAGTTCCTGATGCATAAACTGTGGGGTCTGTCCATCTGTCATGTCGAGGAGGACCTTAAAGCTGCCGTCTTACTGGATAAGTACGACGATATGATCACCAAACAAGTGTGTTTTGCAGGAATAGCTGTTTGATATTATTGGGATAGCACAGTTAATTGGGGCGTTCAAGTCATGTTGGGAAAGATTGTGTTTGAACGCACATGAAAGGCACCCCAAAGTGGTAAATACCAGTAGGAAGCTGGGGATTTTCAGCCCAATGTTGATGAGTTGGGGGCGTGTCAGAGAGAAACATGACAGAATACCACAATACTTAAAGGTATTTAGCAATGAAATGGTCAGGCACAATAAGTTAATGGTAAGCACAAAATATGATAGCGTGGTAATATAACAATATAATATGTAATGATAAAGTTTAAAGTGGCTTCATAAATTAATTAATAAAATAAAAAAAACCAAAACACACCTGATGCACATTCTTTGTCCTTCAGTTTCTAGAAGAAGAGTTAAAAAACCTTGCTGTATTTTTGTGTAGTTAAATAAAAGAAAGCACACCTCCATCTTACTCCGACGAAAATGTCTGGAACGCACCTCACGTTGAAAACATGACTTCCCAACTTAAACTTAAACGCATCGTAAAACCTTGACATAAAGTGCAACTCATGCATTATATATATATATATATTGCCCTCTCTATATTGGATATAGGAATCTTTTGCTCAGAAGAATAAATATTTATAAATAATTGGAATACATTTTTTAAATAGTTTTGGGATATTATGGGGATTAACAAGTGTCTAATTGTATATTTTGAAGTTAAAGAAAAAGTGTGTGTGTGTTACAGAGAGCTTCTGGATGTGAAGCTGTTGGAGCAGGTTTTGTGTCTTTCTCATTCTGTGCTCTTGAATGATCCTTGCCAGCTGGCATCTCAACTCTTGGGCCGTTTGGAGCAGATCATTTCCCAAGATAAACCTGTTACTTCAGGTACACACACACAAACATACATCTTATATATATATACATATATATAGATACAGTATATATATATATATATATATACACACTTTACACTATACACAAGAAAACATAAACACCTGTATGTTTTAATGTCAAGCCAAAACTCATATTTCAGTGTATGTTGTTCCAGGTGACCCAAGACGATACTCTTTTCTGCATGATCTGTTAGCACAATGCAAGAGCTCTTCTCTGCCTGTTCTTGTGCCCTCGTACACCTGCCTGCTTCCTCCAGGGGGACTTGTACACACACTCCTTCCAGGTACCCATATATTCAACTTCTTCACAACTTCTGAAGGGCTGTTTCTCAACATCACCATTCAGGCAGTGATTTTGATTTTATCTGTGTCCTGGGTTTCCTTGGGTATTTCCAAGGGGGTTTCGGAATGTTTTTTTGTTTTGTTTTTTGAAAATTAAGGTCTGCGGTTAACATTACTTGTACACATTGTTTATTAATTACACATAGTCATTCCAACTCTGTGAATTTTTTGTTCCCTGTATGCTTTTAAAATGCAAGTTGATAAGTTACCAAATACAGACTACAGTAGTTGTCCAATGAATTACAGGTCAGTTGACAAGCACACAAACATTATGGTACTGTACACAAAAAGTGGGCAATAGTTTTGGCATAGAATAAACTAGCATAGACTAAAACTAATAAAAATAGTTTTCAATAACTGAAATAAAGTAACATAAATATTAGATTAAAGCTAAATATAAATATAAAAAAAATAACAAAATTACTAAAAATAAAAATGTAAAAATAAAAGCCAATTCAAAATATTAATAAATATTAGTATACACATAATAAAATAACACTGCTCTACATATGGCATAATCTTTTAATAACAACAAAAATAGTGTTATGAGGGCTGAAACCCTACAAATCTCATCTCAGATAACTCCAGAGATTTACTTTTGTATTATGAGCTAGAATATTTTTTATTTTCCTTGATTTACTTCTTGCAATTCTTAAATACATTGATTTCTAATATGGATTTTATTCACTACTGCCCTCTTTCTGCATGCAGAAGGAAGTGAGTTTATGCGGTTTGACAAATGACGTGTCACGTGGAATTAAGCACACAGCTGTTGTAGTTCTTGTGTAGCAAGTTCAAGTTTGAGGTTTGACTGTGTGGAAAATAACTGTTGCAGAATGTATAGGAAATGTATTAGCCACACCTTGGTAGATTATGTATATAAGCGAGTACAAACCCAGAAGCTACAGGCTTTATATCTCTAATAATAAAGTCTATATTCTGGCATCAAAACCAGAAGAACCTTTGAGAGTGATTTTTTTACAGAGGCGACAGAAGCCACAACAAAAAGTCTGTTGACGTAATTTCAACCACAGATGTCATTTTTAATTCAAAAATCTAAAGCTGTCACTCTGAAAACCGATTGGAAACTCCAGAGGGGAACCAAACCCATGGCGAATTAGTCAGCCTACTGGTTTGGCCTACAAATTGAGTGACCAGCTCTATAACCTGCTGTGGTTTATGACCAAAATATAAAATCTAAAATAAGATTTTTTTTATCACATAATGACACACCCCGACCCATATTGATAGGTCACATGAGGGTTGTGACAGCCCTGGCTCATGGTCGGCATCACATGGTTTCCTGCTCCTCTGATGGACTGCTGAATCTGTGGCGTCTAGATGAGCAAACGAGGCCCGTTCGGTCCTTACCGAGGGCTCATGGACCTGCAGTCGACTGGGCTGCCGACTCGCTCACCCTCTGTCTCGACGACAGTGTGCTTGTGCTACAGATGGGCCACTGCCTGCAGGTGAGACAGGTGGATTCTGGGAAGGTGCTGTACATGGAGGAGGAGTCTTTGGATGTTCCTGTAGTCACATCTGCCTGTGATGGGCGGTTGCTGGTGGTTTTTTATGATGGAAGTCACATGGTTAAGGTGAGACTTCGGACAGGCCGTTCTTTCTATATGCTGTGGAAAACTAACCTGTTAAATTTACGGTAAAAAAAACAAACAGGTATGGTTGACAGAAATTCATTCAATAATTAGTTTCATTTAATATTTTGTTACACTTATATAGAGCTTTTCTAGGTAGCGCTTTACATATGGAAGGGGGAATCTCCTTAAACACCACAATGTTTCAGAATGGCATATTTTTGTCTGTATATTTCACAATATATAGCTGTATATTTTATTAAGAGATATAATGTTAAAATTCCAATCTTCTTAATCTTCCAATATCGGCTTTTACTGCTGATTCGTCCGTTCCACGTTCAACAGCGTTTCTCTGAAATAGCTTACTGCACCTTTAAAGTGTACTGATAACAACATGATGAATAGCGTAATGAATCAAATTTCATTGTAAAGTGACCCGTACATAAAACATAGCCAATACTCATACATAGATGGTGCACAGGGTCATACACACAAAGATGAAACACCTTTGATGAAACACACAACGCTCATTCATTAAAAAGCAGAAAATGTAACAAATTATGTGAAGAGGCTAAATTATTTGTATAAAATATAAACGTCACAAAGGGCCGTCTGGAAATGTCCTACAGTTTTTCACTGTAAATCATACAGTTATTCATAGATTAAAAAAAATATATATATATATATATTTGTAAGGCCGGCTCAATCGATCCAATGGCGGTATTCGATTAGCGGGGAAGGTCTCACGCGTGTTCCGTCTATTCTCGTGGCAAAGGGATTTTTTAATTAAATGCAAAACATTTTCTCATATGTATTTTCTCGTTATTTCATCTGAGTCCATAAAATGAAAAAAGATTTTTAATGATATCTGTGCATCATTAAATATAAGCGAACGTTTGACTATTCCCTTAATTCTAATGAAAATAATGTCAAAGTCAGTTAGAATAATCAAATATAACAATTTATTATGTCAGGTAAATGTATCATTACAATTTCATAATCAATTCAAAGATAATCGATGTAAACCATTAAATGTTCTAAACGAAGAGGAAAATCTTTACCCGACATTATGAAGTACATGAATGCTGAGTCTCAGCGACCCTCAGCCTCACGGGCTGATCTGAGATACAGAAAGACCCAGAGCCTCTCGCTGCATTCCATTAAATAGCCAGAAACATGCTAACAATGGTAATTTGCAATCAGAGGTTACACCTCTTGGGAAGAGTAGGAAGACCATTTGCCTATCTTCCCTTGTGTGCCAGTTTCTATAAACTTCTAAAAAACTTATTACCTTTTGTTTTACTTATTTGGAAATGAGACATTTGTACTAGTCACCCTGCGACAGTTTAAATGATACTGAACATAATACTCAATGATAATCATTCACATTAACCCATATATATATTCTTATGTGAGTTTTAGGTGTTACTGAGAGAGAGCATGAAATGTAGATGAGGTGAGACTTTTGTCTCAGGGGAAGAGGGGGGAAGTCAATGTTAATTTCCAGCAAAATCCTTTGTTTCATAGACCAGTGGTCAGGTCTATCTCTTCAACCAGTTTTTCCAGTCTTACATGCATATTTTAACCGTATATTTTACATATAATATAATGTTGAACCATTTACAGTTTTTTACAGTATATGTCAAGTCAGCTTTATAGCGATTTATACAATACCAGGGATTACAGGGATAAAAAGGAAAAAAGAGTTAGCAATCATGCAAACAGATTTGGATTCAGCTGTAAAGCAGCTCTAAAAAGACGATAGTGTCATTTTTCAGATCAATAACTGTGTAAAGTTTATCATTAATGAAATGTGTTCAATTATGCTATAAGCAGCTCAGAAGACAATAGCGTTGATTCGATTCAGTTCAATAACAGTGTCGATGTTGCAAAAAAAAACGTTGATTATGAAACAAAGTTGAAGCAGCTATAAAGCATTTGGTACAGTAACATTTAACAATCGTTGATGTTATGAAAGCAAATGACCAGTTAGCGCTTCGGATCTAACTTCCTCTCACTCTCTCTCTCTCTTTTACAGGTGTTTGATCTTGTGGCGTCCTGTTCGCTGCTGTGTTGTGTGAACCTCACCCTTGAGTTTGAGCCCATCCACAAAGACCGGTCCATCTTAGTCTCTCGTCACTCTCTTAAAGACTTTGTTCTCTTCGCCTACAGGTTATTAGTATATTACTGCACACGTAAATGCATGCACACTAAGGTTAATTAATCATCACAGTATTTTGTTCTTAAATTACAAAATACGCTCTTACATAATAATACACTACATATCCAATTTCCAGCCATGTGTGAAAACAATGCGGCTGTTCCAGGACTGATTTATATTGTCTGATCACATAATGTATTATTTAGGAGTCTGCTCGAGTGTATGCGTGTTTGCATTACTGGTCAATGGTTTCATGTAACCGTAGCTATAAAAAGCGTCAAGGCTTTCCCAGAAGTTGTTTATCTTTCTCGTATTTCATTACACGATTAAGAAGCATGGATTATCCGGGAGAGATGATTGAAAGGAGTAATGAACCTTTTGCTTTTAATGTTATTAAGCTGGGAGCAACGCTGTTGCACATGCATGCAACTGCAGTGACTAGTTATATGAATGACGATATGATCATCAAGTGTTTTTTGCAGGAATAGCTGGTTGATATTATTGGGATAGAACAGTCAAATGTTGCATTCAAGTAAAAAGCTCCCAAAATAGCAGTAGCTTTAGTATAAAGGGGTCGTGTCATTAGGAATCAAATACTTTGTGATAAAAGTGTTCATTGTACTGTGAAAAAATACCATCAAAACCCAAAACTTCCTCCCCAGTTCAAAACTGCCTATTATTGAAACTACGCAGCAAAATGGCTTTTTCCTACTTCAGCAGCTTTCTGAACACAGATTGGTGAGTTCATTTAAACACACTGCCCACATTTACACGTCAATGACCACTGTTGTGCATTCAGAATTTGACCCACTGGAAAAATGCTAATATTACTAAACACAAGAAGAAGTAATGGTGAGATAAAGCTGTGGGAAAGTGTGCCAAACTTTGTGCTGGTTCCAACTGTATGTGCCTGTCCTCCTAATGTTAAGCCGTGGTCACACTAGACTTTCACAAAATGTCTATGGACACTTCAACAGTCTTAATATGACATCACACTCTGTGGCGTCTTTTTTTAAAGTTGCAGTATGTAAGATTAACCGCTAGTGGTTGAAATGGGTACTGCAGTCCAAATTTTAAATATTGGAGAGTTGTTTCGAGCGCAATTTGACAATGGAAGGTGACGAGACTTATTGCTTTAATATTCCTCTGGACCAAAAGATTTTTAGATGGAGGCTTTTTAGGTCGGGCAGAATGCGACCTCTGGCCCAGTTTGTTCGCTGACTTCCTTGGCTGCAATGGCTGCGTTTTCCGCCAACTGGCAACTCGGGCTGTTGAAATACTATTAAGTAATCTGGCAGTGGGCGAGATCACACAGACCTAAACAAAAACAGACACAGCGTGCATATTTCAAAGAAGAATAACTGGCTGTAGAAGTGTTTTTCAGAGAAACAAGTATGTGAACTTAGCATGTTTCCTAAATATCTGCAGAAATTTTATACAGCACCTTTAAAAACACACATTTAACATAACTAATAATAATAAATCCAAAATGTACTTCTCTGTAATGCAAAAAGTTTGCATTCTTTTAATTCACCTTAGAGGTCATGCCTTGACTTGTCGATGTTTTATTGGTCACGTCTTCACGTGATATGAATTCGCTGGTCAGTTAAATATATAGAACAAAACACTAAACTTGGTTAAGGTATGTATCTGACAAAATTATTTGGCTTAAAATACAGCTACAGGTTTTATTTTACAATGCAAAAAAAAAGTGTATAGAAAAACAAAAGAAAAAGCATACATTGAATACAACATAATCAGTTATTCGCATGAGCTTGCGTTTCCGGTCTCCTGCTTTTACATGCGTTTGAATGCAAGTCAATGAAACTGTAAATGTAGTGTGACTGCCCCTTTAAGAAGGAGTGGCTGAAGTTTATTTTTAACCGTCCCTTATCTTATCTTAACAGTTTTTGTGGAACATTTCAATGCAGATTATTTTGTGAATGTGCCGTAATGTAATGCAGGTTTTGATTAGGAAGCTTGATAAGGACAGTTTAAATTATAAAAGCTTTTACTGTCACTTTTGAACAATTTAATGAATCCTTGCTGAATAAAAGTTTCTTTAAAAAATTAAATTGAATGGTACTACATATATATATATAAAGGGTCAGGAAGAGTTGATGGCCATTACAAAAACGTAATTATGACTGGCGCAAAACATTTTAAAACACACACACACACACACACACACACACACACACACACACACACACACACACACACACACACACACACACGAACATTACAGGAAATGATTGTTATGCAGAGCCATATGATGTGCCATATGAAGCACCTTGGTTTGTTTCAATGTTGTGGCAACTGAAGTGTTGCTAGACTGCTAAGACCTGCCACTACTGAGCCTCACTTTCATGCTATTTCTTGTCTTTCTTGCTTCAATTCTCTTTTGTAGGGATGGAGGAGAGGCGGCACTATTCAATGCTAAAGGCGGAGTTGTGTCCTCAACAATGAAAGCTCAGCACCCTGCAGCATCTATACAAGCTGTAGAGATCAGCTCTCAGTATTTACTGCTCTTTTGCAGGTAATTTTAAAGAAAAAATTCACCCAGCTACCACGGTGCATCCATGAGTCTTTAATATCTATAACATCTGTCTCTTCGTTTTTTTACAGATACCCTTATAGAAGACACAGTGAAATCATTCATATTGAACTCTTTAGCACAGCATCCTTCCAGTACCTGCGCTCTATCTTGGGTTGCAGTCAGGACTACATTTCCCAGGTCACCATTGCAGGGGGCGGGTCCCACATTGTGGCCTTTTGTCCCGCGCCTCGCAGCTCCACTACAGAGATTATTATCTGGAACCTTGAGACTGAAGACCATAAACATATTGCACGGTTTCCTGGCCTGCTGGCTTATGGTCAGTCAATAAACCTGTTGAGGATCATTGCTTGTATCATGACTTTTTTTGTCAAAACAAACACATGGTTTGAGTTCAGTGTCAGTGCTGTAATGCTATATATAAATAATCATAGTATATTTGGTGATAATTAATACATTAAAAATATATTTAAATAACTGTCTAAAAATAATGCTAATTTTTGAAGGAAAATGTTATTCATTGGCATGTTCATTCATATATTTAAATTATTCCAATATAGGCTTAATTTTATTAATGCATAAATATATTTTCTTGCTTTTGGTCTTTGGTTTTTATGGTGAAATACAGCAGTGGCCAAAAGTGATGTCTGGCGTAGGGAAATCACTCTTTATTCAAATATTATGCACATTTTGTAAAAGATTTTGTAAGCACATTGCATAAATGTGCTTGGAGTCAATTGTATTTGTGATAAGGCAATGAAACATGCCAAATTGTGCGGACATCATTTTAGGCCGGGCTGTCATGCAAATAAATGATGAACACATGCAAAAACAATAAAGAACCAGCGAAATATTAATTAATTATGAATTATTCAATAGGCTTTTTCCTGTGAGTTTTTGTTTTTCTATGCACTTTTTTGCATAGTAAAATAAAACCTGTAGCTGTAATTTAAGCCAAATTATTTAGTCAGATACATACCTTAACCAAGTTTAGTGTTCTGTTCTATATATTTAACAAATATTATCATATTTTGATGGTTTAATCGAACATGCAGGGTCATTAAAAACAAATGTCCCCTCTGAACATCACTTTAGGCCACTACTATATGACTCTGACCAAATAAATATATTTACTATAATAGCTCACATGCACTTAAGGCAAATCATACCTCTAAAGTAAACAGCATTATGCTTTACCAGCTTCTTTACTGCTTGAGACACATGGCACAGGAACAGTTTTAGTCATTTTTATTGTTTGTGTTATTTATTTATTTTACTTCAGCTGTAAGCAGTGACATTTATCTGTCTGTATCTGTCACTTTCATCTGTCTCCATGTTGTAGGTGTGTGTTCTGACCTGCGGTACTGTGTGGGGTTTTGTGCCGGGGAGCAATTCTTACGCACCTGGGACCTGGGATCCAGGATAAATGATCAAACGCTCACATACAACGTGCACAAAGCTCACAGTGACGGCACAGCGGAGATTGTAACCATGCAGAGATATCCTAGGTACAAAGTCCACTGAACAGCTCGCATGCATATGGCCACAGTTCATAACTGTAAAAAACAATGAGCCGGCAGGAGACATCTTTCAGGATCAGCCATTTGTAGCCATTTTTCTGTGCATCATGTAACTATGATAGCCTCAGTTGTCCGACAATACACAAATCTTAAATTTAGGCCTAAATACATTTGAGTGTACGTTTATACCCAAATGTCATGAATCTAATAAAATAGAGCTGTCCTTATATGTACTGTTTTTTGGTGTAAAGTTTTACAATTTCCCTGTGATTCAGGTATGTTGTTTGTCGAAGCACTCGACCCGGTACGGTGAGATTGTGGAACGTGGCGCGGACTCGATTCAAGGGTCGTCCTGTGCAAGTGGAGCACGGTCTGTTCTCAAGTTCAGACATCGCTCTGGTGCGAGACCTGAAACTCTATATACTGTCTGACCGCGGCACCACCAACTTCACTGATGCACCTACATCTGTCTACCAGGTATATCTGTGCACTACACAGGCTGAAGATATGAAACGTCTGAAAATTGAAGCTGATTGTATGGTTGTTTATGGACTGATCATCCGTCATGCTCACATTCAAGTTCATCTTCAGCAATAGCTATGTTTACATCCATCTATTTTTATGCACATTTTAGGATATTGCGTAAAAAAAAAATGCTGGATGAAACGGCAAGATCTGCATAAATTCGAAAAATGCACATGAAATTGAGGCAGCTCATTTTTTGATCTGATAAGAAGACATTTACTGAAAAAAACTCACATGACTTTGCCTCAACAGTGGATGTGATTGGATAACTGGACTAACCAGTGGATCAGTTTCATTGCACAGCATCTCAAATGTTGGTTTGTCATCAGAATGATTTGGTTTAATTCCCTCCCAGAAGCGTCTCACATGATTGTTCACAAACACCTCGAACGCAAGAGAACATGACAGCGTTTGTGTTTCATCCACGCGCTCTGAGACGCAAGTCATTTATGATGCAGCAACTTTCATTTTTATTACAGAAATTTTAGTGGCAATTTCCAAGGAAGTGACGATTTTGTCCTCTTGAACACATGGGATGGAAACACTGCTTTATTCGCAAATGTTTATTCGATATTTAAAATTTGCGCACAAGTTAAATTCGAAACTTTGGATGGAAACAGCTAATTTCTCTAAAATATTGTTTAAGTCAAAGACAGTGTTGAGGTGTGTTTTAGTAATTTTAGAATTTCAGCTAGAAATATCACCTTAGCCTACCAAAAAACTGAAATACATTTTTCATCTAATATTTAAACTTTAATTTATTTGAGCTTTATTTCAATTAACCAAAAAATGTTAGTTAACAAATACTAACACTGGAGGTAGATTTAAGTTATGATAAATCTTACGTTAAAGTAAAAAGAAATAATTGGAGAATACTCAAGTAGCCTTCAACTGAATTTGAATATTTGTACACTAACTCAAAGTAATACTTTACTGTTACAATTACTCAACCCTTGCAAACAGTTTCCTATTGCACTTTTTCTGTATATGTTGCAGACATTGCTTGTGTATGACCTTCTTAAAAAGAGCTACATTAAAAAACAGACTGGACTGTTCATCTTTCCCTGTCCTCGGCAAGACTATCGGCTCTTGGAGGGTGAAATTCTGTTGGGCCTTTCAGAAACACGGTAAGAACACCAACTATTTATCACTTCCTCATTCAGCGGAAACAGAAAATTACTGTACTGCTTAGTCTAGCTTGAGTAATAATCACTGAATATTGTATGTAGGGATCATCTGATATTGTGGGATCTGGACTCTGGCTATATTAAAGGACGTATCAAGACGTCCTACAAAGAAACCCTGCTCTCCAGCATGGACAGGGATTCCCAGATTATGTCCTCAAAAGAGAAGACGGGTATTAAAACAGTACATGAACCTTGTGATGCTTGTTTACCAGTGCATGTAAACACATCTCAGTCCCACATAGATTTTCATAACATATTACAACATAAAAGAAACAATCCTTAAATTTTGACCTTGTTGCACAGGTCTGGTGATGCCATGGGACAGGCGCACCGAAACCCAGACAGCAAAAAGGAGGAGACGGGAGCGTGAGGTGAAAAGAGAAAAAGATGAACAGCAGCGCCTCGAAAGAGAGAAGTTCAACTCTATAGACCAGTATCTTCTCAGTGGAGATGAGCAGGTAGAGACAACCAAGCCACCAATACTGTCAATTCACCAATACACTAAACTGAATTATTCAAACCAACTCCGTCCGTCCATCCATCCGTCCTTAATTAAATACAAATATGTAGCACGTACTGTACATAATTCACCAAGATAATAAAAATATATGAATATAGTCATTATGGATGTACAAAGCAACATCAATGTTGACTTTGTTAATTGGTTTCCCATCTTTGAAGCTCTCTTCTTGTCTCACTGTTCTCTGTGTATCACTTCAGGTGGTCATATGCTCATATTTTGCCCACCATCTCAACGTCTTCAGTGTGGTTTCTGAGGAGCATTTGCACACCCTTGAGGACAGTTGGTCCCTTTTGAGCCTCCGTACTGCTGCAATCACTCACACAGGAGGGTACTTGGTGGTCTCCAACTACAGTGAGGCCCAGCATGCTCCTTACCTCACCCTGTGGGACACTCAACAGGGCCGGGTATGCTAATCATCAGGGCCGAATCTCTTTAATAATATGTCTTACTTTTTTCTTTTCAGTTGTGTTTTCTTTACTTAAAAGAAAAGTGGGCACATTGCCAATTTCAGGTCCAAAAGTAAAATCTGTCAATTTAAGATAAACATACATCCCTTTACATAAAGGTGCGGAAGAGGTTGAAAAATGAACCTGGAATCTGTTGCATCGCTATAAGCGACGATGCCTGCAGAGTGGTTTTCGGCATTTCAGGATTCAACAAGTATGTGGCACCCCAGTCACAATGTTAATCTGTATCATAGCTTTTTCACAGGGTTCGTACAAGGTGCTTAAAGAACTTGAATTTGACTTTTTTGAAATTGAAATCCTGGAAAACTTTTGAAAACAGCCATATTTATTAAAAGGTACTGAAAAGTGCTTCAATTATTGAAAGAAAATATGTGTGAAATTAGTGTTTAATCTTATTGATAAAACAATATTTTAATGCAACATTAACGCTGAAGCCCGTCTGATATAGAGCCATTTCGTATGGCTATGAGCGTGATATTGCTCATATAAATATCCAAGTATGTGATACAAATTTAATTTTTCGTGTAAATCCAGTAAATCCAATCCAGTATATTCATGAGAATGAATACGAAAGGGATATCTTTGTCATAGTATCCTTTCAATTGTTAAAGTTTCCACTGTCATTGCATGTGCTGCACTTTATTTGTACCATTTTGTTTTATTAGTTTATTTTTATTTGTCCATTTTCCCTTTTTTAGAATTTGAAAGATAATAAAGATATTGTTTAACAAGTGAGATCTCTGATTGTAGTCCTTCAAAACCAAAAAATGAGTGCTTGAAAAGACCTTGAAAGTCCTGGAATTTTATATTACAGTATCTGTACGAACCCTGTTTTTAATATACACTACCAGTCAAAAGTTTGGATTTTTTAAATATTTTTTAAATAATTTTCTCATGCTCACTTATGTCAGATGTTTAGTGTATGTAGTCTATTTCAGTTTTTGCCCTTTTTTTTCTAAAACTCAGGCTGAAAGTTTGGGAGCCGTTCGGGAGGAAGCATAAAACCATCTCTGGTTATGGAAGTTTAAATCTTAACTGGTCCAGTTTGCTTTTTATCACTGAAGGACAATCCAAGGCTATTTTATTATCAGGTAAAGTAGACCTTTGACCATATTTGTATTGGCTTGCTCTAGATGCTATTTGAAAAAGATTCAAACTTTGGCAGTCTAGTATGGTGGTGAGAGGATTTAATAGGATCTTCACAGTAGGATTTGTTTTGTGTTTAAGTTTGATTGAGATACTAGGAAGATATTTTCTTTTTTCGCAAGCCTGAAAAAATATGCGAGAATGCACATTTCAACACTTTGAATTATTTGTTCAACAGATGAAGTGAGCATGTGGGACCTGGACAATGGGATGTTGTTGTCTTTCTTCACACCTGACTCTAAGATCCAGACCATCTCTTTACTTGAGCCCAACAACGGCACACTGCTTTTGGGCTTTAGTGACATGTCTACTCTAATCACTATGACGGTCAGCCAACAAAATGCACACACAAAATCCAGCATTGCTTGTGGGAAAGACCTGTTTGGGGAATCCAGCAGTAGTGAAGTTGATGAAGAAACAAACAAGAACTGATTGGAAGAGCATTGGACCAGTTATATGCACTGAATAATATAGGATCTTTGTCAAGAATGAATTCAGTCTGAATGGAAATATGGGGCTTTATGATCTCTGGCATTCACTTTGTGTTGATCTTAATTTTTACAAAATGTTCTTGTACATCTTGTACACAAAATTTTCAAAGCACAGGTGTGGAAGGTAGACATGTGACTTTATGAGAAATGCAATGTATTCCCATCGGCATTTCCAGTGCTTGTTTTTCCACATACTATTTACCAGAACTTCCCCGTCTTACCCTTAGCAGTCATGAGATCCTGAGGTTATGATGAAACATCTCAACAAGCCTGTGTTTTTACTTTACATTATTTCAGTTTATTTTCCTAAACTTCAGATGTATGTAGATTAACAGAATAAGATGTAATCGCATGTGTGCATACTTTGACAGTCCATTTTCAAGTGTATAGTAAGACATGCTTAAGCAGACTGTCCTTCTGTAGCTGTCATCCATGCTGAGCTGAGTCAAAATTTCACTTCCTGAATTTCTGTCACATGAATGATGAGGAAAAAACACTTCCTGCTTAACTCAATCTCTGAGTTTAACAACTATAGCTATTTGCCTTATGAAGGCAAATAAAATTAACTGATGCCATTTTGTTTAATTTCCTTTGTAATTATTGTTTATTTAAAAGATTCTGTCTTTATTTATTGACAAGTAGGAACCAAATGTAAGATCAGGACCTCACCTATTTTGTTTAATTTGCACTTGCTGATATGGCTCTTGTCGTGTGACACCGAACATCACGAATAAGGTTTCAGTTCACAAACTATAGAAATGCATAACGGGGGTCACTGAGGTAAATATGTGATCTTAACATGGGGGTCCCCTTGAGGCAACCCACGTGTAATAATGCTGCTGTCATGTGCTTCTTTACATCCCACTTCTAAAGTTGTGATTATGAGCTCATCACATTTAAGTGCTTTGTTATTGGATAGAATACCAGGTTTATTCTTGCCTATTTCTGGAAAAATCGTATTAAATCTAAAATGATATTTAACGTCCCATTCACCCAGCCAACCTAGGCTGGTTGGTTGGTCTTAGCTGGTTTAAGTTGAAAGTATACTGGTTAAAGCTTGTCTTCCAGCCTGGCCAAACTGGTGTTCAGCTGGTCTTTTAGCTGGTCTCCCGGCTTGACCAGCAAAGACCAGCCTGGTCAGCTAAAAAAAAAAGTTCAAAACCCCTCTAAAACCAGCCAGGTTAAACCTAGTATAGTTTTAACTGTTTTTCAAGCAGGGCTGATAGTGACAACTGACAATATAAACATCCACCATGCTATCTAGATAGTCAGCTTGCTGATGATTCTGGAATTTCGGTCAAATACGGTCTATTTTCGCTGTACAATATGCTTTAAATGATTATTCATATTTGTAAATATGCATTACTTTAATTACAAGACAAGGCGATATAGCTGTTGCAGAAAAAACGAATACATAATAGCAGTCACAGCAGCAATCGTTCTTCCCTCCACCATGTTTAAAATGTATGGCCCGACCAACCAGAGCCCCGAGCTTCCCAGTAGTAAATACGACTTGAGAGGTTGTTCGTGTCCAATTTTTACCAAAGAAACTAGCCAATTTATGATAATTCCGATAGCACGTGAAGGCAGAATTAAATATATGTCATCATGCGAACATGTGGTTTTAATTATATTTTTCACAAGAACATGTTAACATAAAACGTTTAAAAAAGAAGAAAAAACAACTAAGAACTGCTTGGCTGCCTATAGCCTCTATAAGATTCTCAATGAATATCTGTATTGAAGATGATTGCCATGATATAAATGTTTGATAATCAGTTCTTCTAAATGTTCCAACAAGTAAAACTGACAGCGAGACAGAATCCCAGATATCGTCTGTTAATTTTCGTTTTCTCCAAAGCAAGCTAACACTGTCACTGTATTGAATTTCTGGGACGCTTGTCTCACTAACTGTGATTGGAAAACACTCAAAGCAAGTGTGGTAAAGAACTTCCTTTACTTTATGGTTTCGTTTCAGAGGAATAAGTGCGCTGTTACAGGCTTTCGACACCATTTCTTGCGCTGCTTTACTGCTGACGATCCAGACAGTTTTTGTGTCAGGTACATCGGAATAAAGGCGTCAAAATGAATCACGGATTATTTTTGATCGTGGTTTTCATTGCTGCAACAGGTAAAGTACACTAGTTTACATTATTACTCGATTGTAAGTTACACTATTTTATATTACTACTCGTTTTAAAAAGACATGTTAAATTATGCCGTGTGTCCACCATTACGTGATTTAGCCTAATTACCTTCTGAAATAACATACTGAATCGCACTGCACTCTGGAACCTGAAAAAATACTATAGTAACTTACTATATTGTCCAAAAAAGTGCAAGCCATAAAACTAATTTCATCAATAAGGAAGTGACTGCAGCTGCAACAACTTCTCTCAAAGCTTCAATTAATATTTCACTTTTGTCATTAGGTTATTTTTATTCATGTGAACGATTTTTAAACAAAAATAACAGCGAAGACATTTATTATTTGACATAATTTTCGGGAACTAATTAGTTTCGATTTCCATGCATGACTTTAATCAACGCTATAAAGAGAAAATGAGGGTCAAAATTTTGTTACGAGTCAGATCATTATAAAGAGTAAAGAGCAAGAAATATTAATAGTCTAAAATGTTTTTGTCTTGAAGTTGGGATGATGTAAAGTTAGGCTAGTTTTTTTCCCCTTGATATTTAAAATGGACTGACTAACGTTATCCCGTTCAGAATGAGTCAGACTAATCTGTCAGACTAGAGTAATGTGGATAACTTCTAATAAAGAAAAAAAAGGATATAACATTAACTTAAATCTCAGTTGCAAACACAATGTTCATGTTTCTCCATACTTTTAAAAAGACATTTAGTAAGAAATAGAACTTAAATACAAAATAAGCACACTGGTTGAATTTACCAGCTTACACCATTTATAGAAGCAGACAAGTTAATTTTTACAGAAGTATATATTTTTACTATTAAATGAAAAATACTGCCCGATCCACAGCCTCATAATTCCTGTGCAACTGTTCCTTTGTAAAAATACGGCCAAAATCTCTGAGGGGGAAGGGTTAACAACTATACACAATTTTTAAGGTGGAACGAATAGTTTGACGAATAAGGAACTGGAGTCAGCCTAGTCAGTTACGAAATGTACACTCTCAAGTGTACGAAAACTGTTACTGGGTTCAAAAATACACATTTGTACTTAAAGACTGCATATTAGTACCTTGAAGGTGCATACTGGCACAAAAAAAGTGTACATATTATAGTACCTAAATGGTATAACCTTTTTAAAGGCTAGGGTTAATTCATGTTGATTTGGGACACTTCTTCCCTGTCATGTCAATGGCAAAAAGTGAGCCAATCAACCTTAATTCACCCCTACTGTCCCAGAGACAGCTTTTGAACCATTTCTTCTGAGAATGTACCCAAGTGCACATTTTGTCTACTGGTAAACAAACTTTCCCCAAAGCAAAGAGAGTGTCAGTTATTTTGTCAGCACTTTCAGTTATGCGGCTAATTTAAGGATCGCACATAACGTGAAATCGGCTGAAGTGAATTATCACATTTCCCTGTTGGGAAATTGTAACGTGTGGTTACTTGTGTGTGTACCTGTGACAGTGCGCGCACTTGTTGGGAGGAAGTGAATGTATGTAAACACCATGTGCAACACAGATGGAGGCTCTCTGTATAGTGTGTATTTTTCTTACTTCCTTCTCAAAAACGTTTACCTAGCTAAATATTTTTTGTTCAGGTAATTATTATTATTCTTAAATTATGAATCTTTTGTTTTGTCACTGAATTCTTTTGGCAGATGTAGTTCACGCTTGGGAACAAATTTTCTCACATCCATTGTCTGCCTCTTTTTCCTCAGCTCTCACCTCAGGTGGATATAGTTCAGCATTTAAGGTCAAACTGAAGACAACAACCCACAGCCCGACCACAACAACCCACAGCCCGAACACAACAACCCACAGCCCGAACACAACAACCCACAGCCCGAACACAACAACCCACAGCCCGAACACAACAACCCACAGCCCGAACACAACAACCCACAGCCCGAACACAACAACCCACAGCCCGAACACAACAACCCACAGCCCGAACACAACAACCCACAGCCCGAACACAACAACCCACAGCCCGAACACTACAACCCACAGCCCGAACACAACAACCCACAGCCCGAACACTACAACCCACCAACCACCCACAACAACTGCCCCTCCAGCACCAACGCCACCCACCAACATGACAAAGGGGAGTTATAATGTTACTGATGCAAAAGGCAATATCTGTATTCTGGCTGACTTGGAAATCGGGATCCGTGTGAACACCAGTCTAGTAAGATGCTTTCTGTTGGAGTGATAGATCTACGTTGCATCCAAATGTGATTCCTGCTCATTATATCTAAACCGCTTGCATCCTTCTCACTGTCTACCTTGTCATTTCTCCATATTCCATATAAATATTATCCATTGTTCTAAAACATTTTTTGTCTTTCTAGGTTAATGGCACGTTCATTGTTCAGCCCAGCAAAACTAATCACAGTGGAGAATGTTTGGATAAAACGGCTAATATAACTCTCAGTTTTGAAGAAGGCCATTTTATCCTCAAATTTAAAAATGTAAGTCTGTTTATGGATTTTCAAAAATAGCCTATTCTAAACAATGTGTCATGTATGATGAAATTTAATCAACAAAAGATTTCATATACCTTTAGAAGATCTAGAAGATTCTTTTACCATTGTAGTTTATATCACACTAGTAGACTTTTTTTTTGCAAAAAGAATTGATATATCTTTCAGTACAACCTGAGTTTGTGTGCTCTGAAAACAGAGCTTTGAGGCACTTTAGGAAGAAGTATAAAAGACTGAGTCTGAGTCGCCTCTCAGCAACAATTTAACCAATAAGCTCACAGGGAGGCACCAGGTGTTCTCAGATGATTGATTATGATATGGTGACCCACATCATATCAGTATGATGTAGTTATGTAGATAATGTTTGTTACTCAGGTGGGTCAGGTGGTTTATTGATTGTTACAGGATTGTTGTTGTGATTTGAAAATTGTGTGATGGTTTTATAATACATTAGGGTTCGTATTCTGTTGTGTTTGTGTATTTTTGGATACCATACTAATCATCTTTTTTTGTACTTTCCAGGATGAGACAAAAAAAAGGGTCTATGTCGAGTTAGTGGAGTATAATTTGAACTATGCTTTCAAACGTGGAGGTAAATTCCCAGCCATATGACTTGTACAATTTGCCTTGTAAAACACCCACAATAACACATATCCTCAATTTATTCCCAGGACTTTCAACTTTTACCTGTATAGTTACACAGTTTTTATTGGGCATCTAAACAAAGAGGTTAAATATTAGTCTTGGTCTTTTTTTACTTTAATTAATTATATATATAAAAAAAAAAATTACTCATTGGCTCCTCAAAAATCTACTGAAAACAGAATTCTTGCTTGAAAATCCTTTTAAAGTGATATAAATGGCCAAGCCTCACTAAAACGAATAATCACTAGGCCATCCAGGTCAACTAGTTTGGCAACAGTAATTGTCACATGCTGACAAGGAAGTATTGAAAGACTTACTGTCATTTTGGTTACAGTAAATGTGTCCTTCCCCTCCCTGTGAAAAATCCATATGTGAATGCATTTCATTTTGAATAGTTTTTATGTCCATGTGAATTCATTTTCCCCATTTCAAACGAGTGGTAGTGGAAGAGTTATGACTAAAATTATGACTACAATTTCGTTTGTATGTTTGATCAAATTATTTTTATTTTTGTCAACAAAGCACTGAGAACTTACGCAGGGAAGAACGAGTCTCTTGAGCTGTTTTCCGCGGCTCCGGGTCACTCTTACTCCTGCAAAGCTGAGACCGTGTACATGGGGAACGGTGTGAGTCTAGATCTGACCAATTACAGACTTCAGGCCTTCAACATCAAAAGCAATACATTCGGCACAAGTAAGTATAGAGTAATGACACTTCAATATCTTAAAGCACCCCATCCTTGAAGTCCTTTTAGAAACCTCTATGTTACACTCTACATCAAGTTATGTTGCTATTTGGACTATACTCTTTGCCTTTTGTATGCACTGTATAGCTTATGTCCTGGTCACAGTGATTTTACCAAGTAAGACATGTTCCTGGATCAACATATTTTGTGTCATATTCCTAACTCTACCCATAACTTATCCCTAAAATCAGAGGGAAATGATGGTGAATAACACTGATGTAGAAGCACTGGTTGTAAGCCTAAACGTGACAAAAACTGTAAACTCAAATCTGATTGGTTGATTGGAATGTTGTTCCAGGATCAACAAAGATGTTCCACTTAGTGAAATCACGTTCACCATTATGTCCTACATACTTTGTACAGCTTGTTTACAAAGATTGTTGCAAATGCGGCAATGCAAAGGAGCTGGTTAGACCAACCAGATGACTCTAAACAACCAGTGCTAAGAAAAAGTAGATCTGTTATAAAGTCCAAAGGCTAGCTGACATATTATTAACTAATGTGAATGCATGTTTTTTTAATTCATATGAAAATCTGCTACTTTTTAAATAGCTTTTTTATTATTTGACATGACAACTGCACCAAACTTCACATGTTTGATAAGAGTTCTGTCCTGAACACATGTCTATGCTCATATTCAGTTATCATCATAGCGCCACCTGCAGGCAACAGAAAGTGATGTTTAACACTGTTGTGGACTCCTAATAACATATTAAGAAGTGCCAGCAAGTGCTAAACATGTTAGCAATATATTAGAAACATGCTAAAACGTGTTAGCAAACACTTAGCTAAGTGCTAAAGCATGCTATTACTGCAATTAAATAGGAATTTGCTGTAACTCAGGTATGCAATGTCCAATCTACCTCAATCTTAATATGTAACATGCTAGAAACATGCTAGCAACACTTAGCTAAGTGCGAAAGCATGCTAGAAATGCTAAAAGGAGTTGTTGTAACTTAAGCATACAATGTCCAATCTGCCCCAAACTTCACGTTTGATAAGAGTCCTGGCCTTAACTTTACTAATATATGCTATTGTGTGCTAAACATGCTAGAAACATACTAAACATGCTAGAAACATACTAAACATGCTAGCAACACTTAGCTGAGTGATAAAGCATGCTATTATCACCATAATAAAGGACATTTTTGTAACTGACTTTGACATACTCCTATATTTACCTACTTAAATGCACATTGCCAACTATGCTCTGTTTGTACCTCTCACGGGTGCGAGGGGCCTTTAATCTCTGCTAGCAACTTTAATATATATTTGTATCAACTAAAATATTGCTATTTTAAGACTGGAAAACACTGCACAACTTTTGCCCAGATTTTTGCAGAGATTTAGTTTGGATGAGTCGACGCTAGTTGCCGAAAGTCAGAGTCAGTCTTCAGATTTGAGTTGACAGATTTTACAGAAAATTGTGTATAGTGTATAATGATCACAGACAATGAGATACAAGTTCACTCTGTTTGTGTTTGTCCAACAGCTGATCTATGCAAGGCTGATAAACCGGACTACCGCGTTCCCATCGCCGTGGGCATAATCCTCATCATTCTCATCGTCATTGTAGTCATTGCGTATCTTATCAGCAGAAAACGGAGAAGTAATGGGTACCAGTCACTATAGAGGCCTATAAGTCCTGATTTATACCAGCGATTCCGGTTTACAGGAGATTTAATGCTGTTCTGTACTTCTTAAGTGAATATTACTGATTATACCGATGATGAACATGGATGGTTTAGGATCGGTCCAAACAATGTTTACTATTCAGAGACCGTATGCCACATCCTAACACAAGCTGCAATAATACAAACAAATGGCTAAGTTAGTGCATGCCTTATTTAGCCTACCTTCATAAACTTTTTTAAAAGAACCTAACCCTGACATTACAGAAGGATGTGCAAAATGTACTTTTGCTCCATCTTGTGCAAGTGTTCTTTTCTGTAGGTGTTCTTCACTGCTTGTCTCATGCATTGCATTTTCTGTGATTGGCTGATCAGCCAATGTTAATCTGATTAATGTGTCCAAATTTGGTTTCAAACCAAAAGGCTGCATAAAAGGGAATTCAGTTGCTCATTTTTATGTTGGGATATATATAGGCCTTCGCTGTGTTTTGTAATGATAATAGAAAGGACTTTTCTTTCTATTGTGCATGTTTTTTTTTCTCTTTTCCTTTTCTTTGCAAACTGAAGGTCTTTACTAAACTGTATTGTGATCTGAATGCACTGAATAATGGGAATAATGTGTAATTTGGACACAAATAAAAATAATTTGTCACTAAAAAAATGGTTACTATTTTAATATTAAGCATTAAATAAAAAACATAACACACAATGTAATGGTAATGCATGCAGCATGTATAAAGCTGGTCCTGATTTGTCTTTCTCACCCTGCATTCCGTTACGTGAGTTTTCATAGTTTACTCGATTTAATTCATTTCATGTGGATTTCCTTTTGTATATTAGTGCAAAAATATGAAGATTTTTGTTCACTTGACAGCTCATTCTGTGGTGTAGAAATGGAATAGGAAGAGGGGAAAACACAAGCATTATTTGTGGCAGTGTGATACAGTATGTGGCGACGCAGATGCAGAATCGTATTTATAACAGTTTTCTATTAATTTCTCCAACATATGAGTCCATGCCTTGACTAAAAGAAATTAAAGCAACATATCTACAATCATCCTCTCAATTATTATTATTGTTATTTTGGTCTTAGTAAGTAATCAACTTTTTCAAATCTCCTTTTTATGACTTTATTCATGCTATAAGGTTAAACATATATCAGACATACTAATGAAAAAAAAATGAAGACAATAGTTATAGATATTTTAGGCACATCAAGCAGGTTCATTTAAACTTCTGTTTATGTTCGCTGATCTGTTTATTTGTGAGTAAAAGCCTAAATTCAATCTGTTCATCATATAAAGCAATCATGTCTCTTCAGAAAATTGACTAAACCGCTCAATTCATATGGATTCGTTTTACAATCTCTTCATAACCTTTTATAAGTTAATGTGCTTACAGCGTCCTGTTTTCAGATATATTTATATCCGACGAAGGTAACTTAAGTGCAAATTCATAAAACCTTTTTAAATAGAGTATTTACCAAAACATAAGATTAAATGTTGTTGATTTTTACTGACTGCGTTTATGTTGTAAATTTAGTCTAGCTATCTTAGCTAGTTTGGGAACTGCTAACGTTAATTACTTAGCAACTACTACATACATTTCTAAGAAGTTAGCTATTAGTTAAATATTCACGTTTATTAATTATTGTTAGCCTAGTGTGCTTGAGGAACACAGGAACACTGAAGCAAGAACAACGACCGACAAACCACAACTGAAACACAGAGGTATAAAACGACAGGCAAACAAGCTAAACAAGATAACAAGGGGGCGTGGCTAATCAGAAACACATGGGGAGACTAATCAACAAAACAGGGAACAGCTGAACCATGAAAGGACAGGGGAACACATGACAGACAAGAACAAGATACACAAACACAAAACCCACACCGTGACATAGCCCCCTCCCTATGGGCGGCTCCCGACGCCCCTAGAAACAAAACACTAAAGTTCAGGAGGGTGGTGAAGTGGAGGCGGTCCTGGGGGAGGGACGGAGGGCCAGGCCCGTGCAGGGAACAGAACCAGGGCCTTGCAATGGCGGGCATGGGCCATGGAACGTGGGCGGAGTATGACGCGCAGGCGGCGGCCAGGGCGGAGACGACCCCTCGGGCGGCCAGGGCGGAGACGACCCCTCGGGCGGCCAGGGCGGAGACGACCCCTCGGGCGGCCAGGGCGGCGAAGACCCCTCGGGAGGCCAGGGCGGCGACGACACCGGCTCAGGAACAGCAGACACTGGCTCAGGAACAGCAGACACCGGCTCAGGAACAGCAGACACCGGCTCAGGAACAGACAACACACACACTGGCTCGGGAACTGGCTCGGGAACAGACAACACACACACTGGCTCGGGAGCAGACAACACACACACTGGCTCGGGAGCAGACAACACACACACTGGCTCGGGGGCAGACAACACACACACTGGCTCGGGAGCAGACAACACACATCCTGGCTCGGGAACAGACACCGGCTCAGGAACGGGAACAGACACCGGCTCAGCAGCCCCTAGAACAGTAGCGGCCACAAGGACAGACACAAACACAGAAACAAACGTTGACTCAGGAATATCAGACACCGGCTCAGGAACAGACAACTCACACACTGGCTCGGGAGCTGACAACACACACACTGGCTCGGGCTCAGGAACAGACAACCCACACACTGGCTCGGGAGCAGACAACACACACACTGGCTTGGGAGCAGACAGCACACACACTGGCTCGGGAGCAGACAGCACACACACTGGCTCGGGAACTGGCTCAGGAACTGGCTCGGGAACAGACAACTCACACACTGACTCGGGAGCAGACAGCACACACACTGGCTCGGGAGCAGACAGCACACACACTGGCTCGGGAGCAGACAGCACACACACTGGCTCGGGAGCAGACAGCACACACACTGGCTCGGGAGTAGACAGCACACACACTGGCTCGGGAGCAGACAGCACACACACTGGCTCGGGAGCAGACAGCACACACACTGGCTCGGGAGCAGACAGCACACACACTGGCTCGGGAGCAGACAGCACACACACTGGCTCGGGAGCACACAGCACACACACTGGCTCGGGAGCAGACACCGGCTCAGGAACGGGAACAGACACCGGCTCAGCAGCCACTAGAACAGTAGCGGCCTCAAGGACAGACACAAACACAGAAACAAACATTGACTCAGGCATATCAGACACTGGCTCTGGAACAGGAACAGACTCTGGCTCGGAGGCGGCCATCTTGTCCGTAGACACTGGCTCGGAGGCGGCCATCTTGTCCGTAGACACTGGCTCGGAGGCGGCCATCTTGTCCGTAGACACTGGCTCGGAGGCGGCCATCTTGTCCGTAGACACTGGCTCGGAGGCGGCCATCTTGTCCGTAGACACTGGCTCGGAGGCGGCCCTCTTGTCCGTAGACACTGGCTCGGAGGCGGCCATCTTGTCCGTAGACACTGGCTCGGAGGCGGCCATCTTGTCCGTAGACACTGGCTCGGAGGCGGCCCTCTTGTCCGTAGACACTGGCTCGGAGGCGGCCATCTTGTCCGTAGACCAATGGCTCGGTAGAAGAGATGTGAAGCGTCTCTGGCTTCGCAGAAGTGACGTGAACAGTGTCTGACATGGCAGACGTGACGTGAATAGGCTCTGACTGGGCAGACGTGACGTGAACCGTTTCTGGATTGGCAGGAGTGACGTGAACAGTCTCTGACTGGGCAGAAGTGACGTGGACAGTCTCTGGATCGGCAGAAGTGACGTGGACAGTCTCTGGATCGGCAGACGTGACGTGGACAGTCTCTGGCTCGGCAGACGTGACGTGAACAGTCTCTGGCTCGGCAGACGTGACGTGAACAGTCTCTGGCTCGGCAGACGTGACGTGAACAGTCTCTGGCTCGGCAGACGTGACGTGAACAGTCTCTGGCTCGGCAGACGTGACGTGAACAGTCTCTGGCTCGGCAGACGTGACGTGAACAGTCTCTGGCTCGGCAGACGTGACGTGAACAGTCTCTGGATCGGCCGGGACCAGCGGCGAGGACTCTGGGCTGACAGGAAGTACAGGGAGGACTTCCAGGTATTGCGGGACGCGGGAAGTCCTCTTCCTCCTCCGTCTCCGAGAGCGAGAGGGCGCTGGACTGGACGGGACCAGCGGTGAGGGCGCTGGGCTGGACGCGACCAGCGGTGAGGGCTCTGTGCTGGACGGCGTCAGCGGCGAGGGCTCTGTGCTGGATGGCGTCAGCGGCGAGGGCTCTGGGCTGGACGGCGTCAGCGGCGAGGGCTCTGGGCTGGACGGCGTCAGCGGCGAGGGCTCTGGGCTGGACGGCGTCAGCGGCGAGGGCTCTGGGCTGGACGGCGTCAGCGGCGAGGGCTCTGGGCTGGACGGCGTCAGCGGCGAGGGCTCTGGCTTTTGCTCGAAGACTGGCTCTGGCTGGACGTGGCTGACGTGAAGCTCTGGCTGGACGTGGCGGACGCGAAGCTCTAGCTGGATGTGGTTGACGTGAAGCTCTGGCTGGACGTGGCTGACGTGAAGCTCTGGCTGGACGTGGCTGACGTGAAGCTCTGGGCTGGACGGGACCAGTGGCGAATGGGGCCCTGGGCTGGACATCACCAACCCAGGGTCGAAAAATGGCCAGCGTGGAGAGTGGTGTCGGGGCTCCACTCGACCACCTCCTCTACTGAGGCCTCCACGTGTCCCACGAAACTTGACCAACCGGGTCCCCTCAAAAGAGTGGCCTCTCCTCCGCTCGGTGGCTGGAGATGAGACACTGGCGAACCTGCTGCTGGATTCAGTGTGTTCGGTCGTTCTGTCATGATGCCGGAAGGACGAAGCAGAGAGAGAATCCAAGTGCAGCATATTTAATAAAAACAACAGGAGAAACAAGGAACACAGGAACACTGAAGCAAGAACAACGACCGACAAACCACAACTGAAACACAGAGGTATAAAAAGACAGGCAAACAAGCTAAACAAGATAACAAGGGGGCGTGGCTAATCAGAAACACATGGGGAGACTAATCAACAAAACAGGGAACAGCTGAAACATGAAAGGACAGGGGAACACATGACAGACAAGAACAAGATACACAAACACAAAACCCACACCATGACACAATTAGAAAACAGTGGTTAAGCCTTATTTACAATGTTCCAGAACAGTACGACCAAAATATTTGACCGTGTCCTGCACATTTTTCGGAGGACTGTTTCCAGAACCTGGGAGAGTACAAGGCTGATTCTAAAAGCTGATTCCATCTTTGCAAGTACAGTCTGGCGCCTCTGACTCACAGACACAACCTGTAAGTATGTTTTCATATTTTAAGAATTTGCTACTGTTAGGTAGCCAGACTACGTCAGACTTCCTACTTCCGCTAATTTCATTTCGCTCCTGTAGTCAGTCTGAGATAGCAGCCTATCTTTCAGTTTTCCTCCGGCCTGAAAACAGCCGGCCAATCAACGAACAGAGGGCGGGCTGAGAGCCGTGTCGTAGACGCTTAGCGCCGAGTTTTACATTGTAGGTTAGAGAAATCGAAAACCGAAACGACCGCGGAAATGGGAAACGAGACACGGGATGCAATTCGCTCTGTTATGGAGAACATTCCGGGGTTTTTCAAACTGAAGCCAGAACAAGAAGAGTGTTGATAAACCTTTTAAATGGAGGTGATGTTGTGGCCCTACTCCCGACTGGTTTTGGGAAATTAAATTAATTTCTGTAATCTTGAAATTAAGTTGCAGCAATATACTGAAGAATAGTTTGCAGTTTCATCGGTAGAGCGAGCGTCAAAGTCTCACGAAGCCAACTCTACCTTACACAAAATCATAAACCAATTATACAATTTTGCAAGGGCATGCTTTACATCATTGTCACTTCTGATTGGATAAGAGAACATTAAAGCCTAAACAATTTTACACATATGGACAGATATGGATGCCTATCGCCATTAGTCAAGATAGTTGTCGTCCGAGTCTAGATTTAGGTCTGTGGTGACCTCGCAGGTTAGAGAAGGGTGTCTATGCGTCTGTGTGTTGTTCATCCAGAACCTACATAGAACGTCAAACGCACATACAGAGCACCACCAAATGACAGCTCACATCAAGGCTGAAGAGAGCCGGAGCTCATTATTATCAGTCCAGTCAACCAAAACATGATGATAAAACATTCACTCCTCAGGAAGAGATGCAGATAATAGGCAACTTGCCCCCTAGAGAAATATGCTGGAGAAAATGCATTTCTGGCAAACCAGGTAGAATTATGTATAGCTTGACCCTACGACTGTCCAGCGAAGAGCCATTTATGTCCACAACATTTTTAGGATTTCTCCCTGACCTTTTCTACGGGTCCCAAGGACGAGATTGGAATGCACCTAACCTGGTTAAACTTACATCAACATGCATTAAAAAAAGTATACTGTATTTTTACTAACACAAAGAATATAGAAATGATTATGTGACAATGCATATATTTGATTAGTGATTTTATAAGAGTAATATATAAGCACTCAAAAGGATATACGGATATATATATTGAAGAGACAAGGGATTTTGACCGACCCTTCAGTTCCCCGTTTTAGACCAATGTGGAGTCCAATACCACCACGTCTGGTCTAACAAGTGAGGTCACTACGGAAGGTGGAGTGGTAACGCATGCTCCCCTGACGGGTCACACTTGTCTCTTCTCCTCGTCACCCACATTCTGGATACTAAAAATTTCAGTCCCCATTCAAAGGCTCTCCCACCTTCCACTCACAACAGGGCGTCAATGTTATTCTTCCTCAGTTTATGTGGACACACTCTAGATTTACTTATCAGTAAGGGTCTAAACATTACATCGATTGTTATTAAGGACGTAGCACTGTCTGATCATTTTTGTATTTTCTTTGATATATTGATCTCTCCTGCCATTGAAGCTAGATCTGTGTCTGTCAAGAAGAGATGCTTAAATGAGAACACTAGTGTACTATTTATGAAGGCTATATCTTTAACACCAAGCATATCTGCTGACTCTGTTGATTTTCTCCTTGATTCTTTTAACTCAAAAGTTAAGAGTGTAATTGATAACATTGCTCCTGTGAAAGTCAGGAAGTAGAGTGGTAGACAAAGCACCTTGGAGAAACTCAACAAAAGTACAAAATATGAAAAGACAATGCAGAAAAGCAGAGCGCATGTAGCGGAAGACAAAACTTGTAGCTGTATCTACAAAGACAGCATCCATGCTTTCAATAAGGAACTAGGCAAAGCTAGACAGACTTTCTTCTCAAATATTATAAACAGCAATATAAACAACACACGCACTCTTTTTGCTACTGTAGAGTGACTGACAAACCCCCCAAGCCAGATTCCCAGTGAAATGCTCTCAGACAGCAAGTGCAGTGAGTTTGCTTCTTTCTTCTCTGAGAAAATCAAAAATATCAGAAAGGTGATCAGCTCATCCTTGAGCCGCACTGGGGTCAGACAGATCAGACAACAGCCTGAGAAAGTAGTCACTATGTCTGATTTCAAAGAAATTGATGGCAAAATTTTGGAAGAAATCGTACAGCACCTTAAAACATCAACCTGCGCTGTTGACGCACTTCACATCTTTTTTCAAAACTGTGTTACACAGCTTAAAAGCAGATCTTCTAGAAGTGGTAAATGCCTCACTTCTCTCTGGGAGTTTTCCGAACTCCCTGAAAACTGCAGTTGTCAAGCCCCTCCTGAAAAAGAGCAATCTGGATAAGACCATATTAAACAACTATAGACCGATCTCAAATCTTCCTTTCATAGGCAAGATCATTGAAAAAGTTGTCTTCAATCAGCAGAACAAATTCTTAAGCTCGATTGGATACTTTGACAACTTTCAATCTGGTTTCCGGCCGCATCACAGCACAGAGACAGCGCTCATAAAGATAATAAACGATATTCGCTTAAATACTGACACAAGCAAATTATCAGTTCTAGTACTACTCGACCTCAGTGCTGCATTTGACACTGTCGATCACGACATACTTCTTGACAGGCTGGAAAACTGGGTCGGGCTTTCTGGGATAGTCCTTAAATGGTTCAGGTCATACTTAGAAGGGAGAGGTTATTATGTGAGTATAGGAGACCATACGTCTGAGTTGACATCCATGACATTCGGAGTCCCTCAAGGCTCAATTCTTGCACCACTCCTACTTCAGTTAAACAAAGACAAAACTGAAGTCATTGCGTTTGGAAACAAAGATGAAGTTCTCAAGGTGAACGCATACCTTCAGTCTAGGGGTCAAACAACTAAAAATCAAGTCAGGAATCTGGGTGTATCTCTAGAGTCAGACCTTAGTTTCAGTAGTCATGTCAAAGCAATAACTAAATCAGCATACTATCGTCTGAAAAATATTGCAAGAACTGGATGCTCTGTTTCCAGTCAAGACTTAAAGAAACTTGTGCATGCTTTCATCACCAGCAGGGTGGATTATTGTAATGGACTCCTCACTGGCCTTCCTAAAAAGACCATAAGACAGTTGCAGCTCGTATAGAAAGCTGCTGCCAGGATTCTGAGCAGAACCAGAAAATATGAACACATCACACCAGTCCTCAGGTCTTTACACTGGCTGCCAGTTACATATAGAATTGATTTTTAAAGTATTATTACTGGTATATAAATCATTCAATGGCCTAGGACCTCAATACATTGCAGATATGCTCACTGAATATAAACCCAACAGATCACTCAGATCACTAGGATCACATCAGCTAGAAATACCAAGGGTTCACTCTAAGCATGGTGAGTGTGCTTTTAGCTACTATGCCAGCCGTAGCTGGAACCAGCTTCCAGAAGAGATCAGATGTCCTCCTACAGTAGTCACTTTCAAATCCAGACTCAAAACACATCTGTTTAGATGTGCATTTACTGAATAAGCACTGTACCACTGTTCGTCCGACTGTTTGTACTGTATTTTATTTAATGTTTTAATTATTCTGATTTCATTTCATTATTTCTGTATTTTATCTTTTATTCTAAACTGTTTTAATTATTCTGATTTCTTTTGATTGTTTTAATTTCTTCTATGTAAAGCACTTTGAATTACCATTGTGTATGAAATGTGCTATATAAATAAACTTGCCTTGCCTTGCCTTTAACGTTCAGGTGGTTCGTCAGCTTTCTCAGTCTGCTTTCCTCCTCGACAGGATTCAATTTGCTTCAAGAAGACCTCGAACAAGTTCATGGCGTTAAAAAAAGGGGTTCAGATTGAAGAGGGCTCTGACTGTCATTCTCAGTCGGGCACAGTTGTGTGCAGTTCCCTCTTCTGGAAGCAAGGAGGCAGGGTTGACAGCAGTTTCAATGTCAAAGTGTATTTCCACGTTTTTACTCGAGAGTGGCCTCCCTTTTAGCTTGTCTTTGATTAGAGATAGATCCTAAACGGGTATTTGTTAAGTTTCAGAATCTAGTGTCTGGTGTGCAGTATCACCATTTGATGTGTCACAATGTCCGCTGTAGTCTTCACTGCCCACTCTGCACAGTCACATATCAACAGACACAGATGCTGTCCTGCCATTGAAACAGGAATAGGAGCAGATAAATATCCTACCATCTCGTCAGAGTTTCGTCCTGGAACCTTTTGACCCAGGGCATCTGAATAAGAGTGGGTTCCCACCCATGTCCATAGATGGAAAGGCCTGCTGACATCGGCATGTCGCAATGTTGGGGAGGAAGCAAGAGTTTCTTTGATACTCACAAAAGCCTCCTCCATCTCCTCAGTCCAGTCGATCAGATCCAATCCAGGTTTTCCTCCTTTCAGTGCCTCTGTGAGTGGTTTAGAGAGTTCAGTATATTCAGAAACATACTGGCGGCAGCAATTAAACAGACCCATTATTTGCCTTAAACCAGTAACAGTGTTTGGCTTTGGGAGTTCAATGATAGCTTTAACTCGTTCAGGGGTGATGCGTCTGCCATGCACCTCCACAATCTGTCCCAGATAAGTCACTTCAGGCAGTGCTAGCTGTGCTTTCTTCAAGTTCACTTTGAATCCCCATGTTTTGGAGGGCATTCAAAACAGTCTGGACAGCAGTCAAATGTTTGAATTTGGTTGGGCTAGCAATTAAAATGTCATCCACATACTGCAGGACAACAGATCCATCATTTTCAATTTGTTTTCTTACCGGATCGATGAACGATGCGAGTACCTGATGAAACAGTGTGGGTGAGTTGCAGAATCCTTGTGGCAACTGACTCCTCGTTCATTGGCGACCCCTACTGGTGAAAGCAAATCTTCCTGGGTCCTCCTTGGCTATGGGGCAAGTCCAAAAACCGAAATGTCTAAAGTAGTAAAATGACAATGTTCAGATCCTTTTTCGTGTAGGATAGTTGCGGGATTGGCCACCAGAGGGTGCATTTTCTCAGAAACTGCATTCAAGGCTGTATAGTCAATTGTTAAACGCCAACTTCCATCTGGCTTTTTGACAGGCCACATGGGAGAGTTGGTGGGAGAGGAGCAGGGAACTACAATCCCTTGTTTACATAACTCATCTACAACAGTGTCAGCTCCCTCTTGAGCCTCATTTTCCAAAGGGTATTGTCTTTTGGCTTCATGCAAAGGACCTGGGATGTTCAGAGGCTGAATCTGTGCAAGACCACAATCATATTTGTCTTTTGCCCATACACCTGGGAATTTAGAAATTATAAACCTCCACTCAGGGCGAGCTTCAGTTATGCATTGTTTATAGTGTAATAGCACATGTGCTAATTTTCAACACCTGTCCATAGGGGCTTTTACAACAGATAAAAATACATTGTTACACAAGACAAGGCACATTACACATGAGAACAACTTTGGGCCTATTTAAGCCACTGTTTGAGCTCTCTGGTAAATATCTGAATATTGTTCTGCAGTTTGAAACCAATTGGGAGAGAATCCCATAGTGTAGCCCCTCTGAAGGAGAAGCTAGACTGACCAAAAGATTTTCTAAACTTTGGTAGCACACAATCCCCACTAACCGAGGCTCTGGTGGAAGGTCTAAAAGAGCCCTGACGCCTCTCTATGAGGCCAGAGAACAGTGGTGACACACAGTTGTTCAAACATTTAAAAGTCAATTTCAAAATACTAAAATTAACAAAATTTTCAAAAATAAAAAGGTTGTGCTTTTGTATGATATCACGATTATGCCATATAATAGGTTTCTTATCAAACATCTTAATTGCCTGTTTATATAGAGAAATTATTGGTTTCAGAGTGGACGCTGATGTTTGTGACCATGCTGCAATACAGTATGACAAATGTTTCATTGCAGCCATTTAGGCCTTCTAGTATATACAAAGTTTCAGAAGTGATCTCAAAATTGAGATCGGTAATTGATACAGTTGCACCCGTGGTAATCAAAGCAATGCATTGCCGGACTCCTAACAACGCGTCTGTGAATGGGCGGGTGTCTGCATAATTCAATGAACCGCAGGCCGCTTACCCTTATGCGTCACCTATCAGCTGTCTCAGCTTTTCAAGTTCAGCCTGAGACAGCTGATTAGGTTTAGGAGCTTCGTTTTTGGGGCTAATGTTGGAAGCATCATTTTTGGGACTTTTTCCCATTTCCCTGATTTTTCTTTCTACGGCAGTGTTCCACCAAATGGCCCTCCCTACCACAATTTCAACATTTCGCAATGGGCTTGGCACAGATTCTGTAATTATGGCCCGCCTCATCACAATTGTAACATGTTAGGTTATTGCGAGGTTTCATTTCCACTTCCACTGACACAGCTGACGATTTACCCACATTATCATCATTATGCGTTTGCAAACGGCTCCAGCTTACGGAGCACCAGCGAAGCAAATCTTCCCATGTTCTAATGTCAACAGTGCTGTTCAACAACATATTGTGTGTTAAGCCCTCCTGTGGCAGATTATATCACTATAGCAGAATCATGATCTTCGGTATTGCTGTTTGCAGCACAGTAAGTCTAGTAGGCTAAGCGAAAACGTTCAACATATTTTAAGGTGCTTATACCGATTTTCTGTTTGATCTGTGCCACACTGGTCCAGGGAAAATACCCCCGACCCATTATATCTTTCACATTATACTTATAGTCTGAATAAGCCTCACAGAACTCATTCCAATCTGCGGGGACAAAACTGTACAGCCTGAAAAGCCCTAAATTTACTGGCGGGAACTAACCCTCTACCAAAGACTGTATATCTGCCATTCCCAGATTCTGTTGCCTAGCAACGGCCTCTAACTTGTCCCATAAAGTTTTGTTTGGGTTATACAACTTAAAAGTTTCCAGCCCTGCAAGCAAACTATTTAATTTCAGCAGCTGTGAGTCTGGTCCACTGACCATCCTCACACCCAGCACCCATTTCAGAATTCAGACCTCCCCAATGTGTATATATGCGAATGCTGTCCCTGTGGGTATAAACGCTTCCATGGGGGAAAGTTCAAGATTTCTGACCCCCGATTTTCGCTCAGTTTGTTTTGCTTGCATAGCAGGAATCTCTGATATGTTATACGGCGGGGGGGTTACAACAGCCACATTCAACAGTCCGCTTGCCTCAGCATATGGCCCATCATACTGGTTATCAGTCTGGCCGGCAGAGCCTAAAGCAGCAGCTGCCTGAACAGTCTGAGAAGAGACGGTGGGGGTGGAGGGAGCAGGAGGAACTGTCTCACATTTCACAGCATTTTCTTCCTTTACACAAACAGCCTCTAACCCTTTGCTCAAACTACCCAGATCACACCCTACTTCATTTCCAATCATTTTTGCCAGCCTATCACGTTGGGCGATCAGGCTAGACCATCCATCAATTATGTTAGGGATTGCCTTTTCAGGGGTTAAAGGTATACCCACCCATCTTACAAATCCATGAATAGGCAAACACGGCTAAAAATGGACCTTATCAGCTTTTTTTGTTTGCAGCCAAAACCCTGACTGACCATTTTCTTAATGAGCTATGCGTATTTCTTTGATTTGAGTTCGTCAGAGCAGAGCTGTTTACAGCGTGCACTCTCTTCATTACTTCGGTCAGGACTATTTAGGCTATTTTTTTATCAGTAATTTTTGTTGGTCACAGTTGAAAACCACCACAGAAAAGATTTTAGCAGCAAATAATTAGCAGCAAAATTAATTCGGCGGATAAATAGGTTTAGCTGCAATCTCTGACTTCTACACAATGAAACCACAAAGTTTGCTTCACAAACTTCCGAGTCACATATACTGGTCCATGCCAATTTTGGGTCACAATTTATATTTTACTGGTTGGTATCGTTCCTGATGCATCCCTGGCAAACAACCCTGTTTATTCTATTTTTGTTTATCTAACTAATATCTTAATCCCTAACTGTCTGATTCACTGGATTCTGGGATCCCCTATCTGAGATGGAAGAGATTGAGCAGGTTTGCGGTGCCACTGGACATTCAATCCAGGGACGTACTCTGCTGGACACCGACAATGCCCAGCGGGGCCCCCACAGAGCACGCAAGCTTAACTTGCGCTGTTTGCTGCCGTTAATTTTAACGACGTTCTCAGCAACTTTTTATACTCTCAGCAGTATAATTAATCTTCACTCTCCTCATCGGATCGAAGCTCTCCCGCTCTCCTTCACAATCTCTCCCAGTCAGACAGCCCTAAAAAATTATAAAATCTTCCTACCTTGTTTGCTGGTTTGCCAGAGATCATTCGTCACCACGGAATAATTGCCCGCATCCTCCACCAAACTGTTACAGTTTGTTATAGGATAACAGTTATAAGACCGGGGACCAGATATGATGAAAGAAGACCAGGAGTCGTGAGGTTCAATCAAATAGATACAAATTTACTGAAGAATAGTTTGCAGTTTCATTGGTAGAGCGAGCGTCAAAGTCTCACGAAGCCAACTCTACCTTACACAAAATCATACACCAATTATACCATTTTGCAAGGGCATGCATTACATCATTGTCACTTCTGATTGGATAAGAGAACATTAAAGCCTAAACAATTTTACACATATGGACAGATATGGGTGCCTATCGCCATTAGTCAAGATAGTTGTCGTCCAAGTCTAGATTTAGGTCTGTGGTGACCTCGCAGTCGTAGACTTTTGTATCTATTTGATGTGATTGCTCATTTTTTATTTGTTCTTTTTTTGTTACTTAGTGTTTACTTGTCTTTAATAATGCTTGAAATGAAAGCTTTAGCTTAAGTTCTGTCAGGAAGACTCAATCAGCGTCATGTATTACCTCATTCCTATCCAATCAGGTGTTAACAGTCATAGTATAAAAGATTGGTACTTACACTTGTCTGAGTTCGCAGATGCTGACGCTGCCATTCACCTCCATCCTCCCCAACCACCAACAAAATGGTCCCTTCCTTACCTCCAGGGGGTCGGCTGCGCCCCCGCCTTCATCTCAGGCGGGACATGCAGATTCGGCTAACCTCGCTTTGCTTGCTAAGGACGGGGCCCACGCCAAAGGACTCATAAATTTATGCTTGCTGAGCTGTCAATAAATGTATACAGCTTTTCAATTTATCTCCCGAGTCTTTCTGGTAGAAATGTATATTAGTTTGGGTAGTTGGTTTTCTATGGTGTTTTAAAACCACAGGCAAACGTTCCTTGCGTAAGTGTTTTTTAGCCTGTTGATTTTTGTTCATGATATATAGCTGCAATTAAATGTTTTCCAATAAGAGTAAATGTGAATATCTAAGGTTGTTGTTTTACTTTTACCTTATTGTAATCGAAATTAGGAATTGATAAGCAAAATCGGAATCGTTAAAATTCAAACGATACACAACCCTATGTATAATATAGGTCCTTTATCAAGAATGAATTCAGGCTGGATGAAAATATGGAGCTTTATGATCTCTGGCATTCACTTAGAATTGATCTTAAGGATTTAAGAGGAAATTTTCTTGTACATTGGGGAAAAAAAGCACATTGTGGAAGGTAGACATGTGACTTCTGTCTTCATGAAAAATGAAATGTATTCCCATCAGCATTTTCAGTGCTTGTTTTTCCACATACTATTTACCAGAACTTCCCCGTCTTACCCTTAGCAGTCATGAGATCCTGAGGTTATGATGAAACATCTCAACAAGCCTGTGTTTTTACTTTACATTATTTCAGTTTATTTTCCTAGACTTCAGATGTATGTAGATTAACAGAATAAGATGTAATCGCATGTGTGCATACTTTGACAGTCCATTTTCAAGTGTATAGTAAGACATGCTTAAACAGACTGTCCTTCTGTAGCTGTCATCCATGCTGAGCTGAGTCAAAATTTCACTTCCTGAATTTCTGTCACATGAATGATGAGGAAAAAACACTTCCTGCTTAACTCAATCTCTGAGTTTAACAACTATAGCTATTTGCCTTGAACTGATGAACTGATGCCATTTTTTGGTTTCCTTTGTAATTATTGTTTATTTTAAAGCTTCTGTCTTATTTATTGGCAAGTAGTAAGTTATTTTATTTGAGTAAGATAGGATCATACGCGCAATATATCGGGATACATATGGAGTGGGTCAGACATGATTTTGACCACTTCATTAAGTTTTGTTTTGTAGAAAGCCTTTCTTTAAAGTGAATTTCGTTTGGAATAAATTGCATCTTAATTTTAATCAATGTTTCATCAACCAATTGCCTGGATTTAATCAATTAGGAGCAAATCTAGCAGACAATATTGTCCCTGTTTCACATAAAATAATTTCCATTCCATGCTTGTCTTCCAGCCCGGCCAAATTGGTGGTTTTAGCTGGTCTTTTAGCTGGTCTCCCGGCTTGACCAGATAAGACCAGCCTGGTCAGCTAAAAAAAAGTGTCCAAAACCCCTCTAAAACCAGCCAGGGAGACCTAAACTGGTTGTCTGGTTGTAGATTTTTTTCCAGCAGGGCTGGCAGTGACAATATGAACATCCACCATGCTATCTAGATAGCCAGCTTGCTGATAATTCTGGAATTTCTGTCAAATACGGTCTATTTTCGGTATACAATATGCTTTAAACGATTATTCATATATGTAAATATACAGCTGATCGTCTTGGCTTCTTCGGGACAGATGTCTGTGGCAAATGTATGGCCCGACCAACCAGAGCACCGAGCTTCCCAGTAGTAAATACGACTTGAGAGGTTGTTTGTGTCCAATTTTTACCAAAGAAACTAGTATTTACGATAATTCCGATAGCACGTGAAGGCAGTATAAAAACGCTATACATAGCCTATTTATATGTCATGGGAATATAGGCCTATGTGGTTTTAATTATATTTTTCACAAGGACATTTTTTATGTAAAAAACTAAGAACTGCTTGGCTGCCAGCCTGCTACATAATATAAGATTCTCAATGAATATCTGTATTAAAGATGATTGCCATGATATAAATGTTTGATAATCAGTTCTTCTAAATGTTCCAACAAGTAAAACTGACAGCGAGACAGAATCCCAGATATCGTCTGTTAATTTTCGTTTTCTCCAAAGCAAGCTAACACTGTCACTGTATTGAATTTCTGGGACAGTTGTCTCACTAACTGTGATTGGAAAACACTCAAAGCAAGTGTGGTAAAGAACTTCCTTTACTTTATGGTTTCGTTTCAGAGGAATAAGTGCGCTGTGTTACAGGCTTTCGACACCATTTCTTGCGCTGCTTTACTGCTGACGATCCAGACAGTTTTTGTGTCAGGTACATCGGAATAAAGGCGTCAAAATGAATCACGGATTATTATTGATCGCGGTTTTCATTGCTGCAACAGGTAAAGTACATTATTTTACATTATTACTCGCTTTGAAAGGAAATGTTAAATTACACTGTGTGTCCACCATTAATTAAACACTGTGTGATTTAGCCTAATTAGTACCTACTGACATAACATACTGAATCGCACTGCACTGGACTGTGGTAGCCTCTTGTATGCCAAAAAAAGTGCAAGCCATAAAACTGACTGATTTCTTCAAAAAGGAACTTCTGTAAACCTTAGCCTAATTTAATTAATATTTAACTTTTGTGATTAGGTTATTTTTATTCATAAGAATGAGTTTTTTTTTTTTACATAAATTTCAGCAAAGAGATTTATTATTTGAAATAATTTCGGGGACTAGTTTCGATTTTCATGCATGACTTGAATACAACGCTATGAAGAGAAAATACTGAGGTCAAATTTTGTATAACGCATCAGAACATTATAAAGAGTAAACAGCAAGAAATATGAATAGCCTAAAATGTTTTTGTCTTCCCTTAATATTTAAAATGGACTGATTAGTCCAGTTCAGAAGTGTACACTCTCAAGTGTACAAAAACTGTTACTGGGGTGGTACCCTTTCAAAAATACACCTTTGTACTTAAAGAGTGCATATTGGTACCAAAAGTGTTCATATTAAATTGTAAATTAGAACCTTTTAAAGGGGAGGGGGATTTAAGGTTTATTGGGACACTTTTTCCCAGTCATCCCAATGGCAAAAAGTGTCCCAATCAACCTGAATTCACCCCCTACTGTCCCAGAGACAGCTTTTGAACCATTTCTTCTGAGAATGTACCCAAGTGCACATTTTTGTCTACTGGTAAACAAACTTTCCCCAAAGCAAAGAGAGTGTCAGTTATTTTGTCAGCACTTTCAGTTATGCGGCTAATTTAAGGATCACACATAACGTGAAATCGGCTGAAGTGAATTATCACATTTCCCTGTTGGGAAATTGTAACGTGTGGTTACTTGTGTGTGTACTTGTGACAGTGCGCGCACTTGTTGGGAGGAAGTGAATGTATGTAAACACCATGTGCAACACAGATGGAGGCTCTCTGTATAGTGTGTATTTTTCTTACTTCCTTCTCAAAAACGTTTACCTAGCTAAATATTTTTTGTTCAGGTAATTATTATTATTCTTAAATTATGAATCTTTTGTTTTGTCACTGAATTCTTTTGGCAGATGTAGCTCACGCTTGGGAAGAAATTTTCTCACAATCCTGCATTACAAGTCTGCATCTTTTTTCCTCAGCTCTCACCTCAGGTGAATATAGTAAAGCTTTTATGGACAAACTGAAGACAACAACCCAAAGCCCGACCACAACAACCCTAAGCCCGAACACAACAACTCACCGCCCGGAGACAACAATCCACTGCCCGACCACAACAACTCACTGCCCGAAGACAACAACCCACCGCCCGAAGACAACAACCCACCGTCCGAAGACAACAACAACCCACCGCCCAAAGACAACAACAACCCACCGCCCAAAGACAACAACAACCCACCGCCCAAAGACAACAACAACCCACCGCCCAAAGACAACAACAACCCACAGCCCGAAGACAACAACCCACAGCCCGAAGACAACAACCCAACGCCCGAAAACAACAACCCACCGCCCGAACACAACAACCCACAGCCCGAACACAACAACTCACCGCCCGAACACAACAACCCACAGCCCGAATACAACAACCCACAGCCCGAACACTACAACCCACAGCCCGACCACAACAACTGCCCCTCCAGCACCAACGCCACCCACCAACATGACAAAGGGGAGTTATAATGTTACTGATGCAAAAGGCAATATCTGTATTCTGGCTGACTTGGAAATCGGGATCCGTGTGAACACCAGTCTGGTAAGATGCTTTCTGTTGGAGTGATAGATCTACGTTGCATCCAAATGTGATTCCTGCTCATTATATCTAAACCGCTTGCATCCTTCTCACTGTCTACCTTGTCATTTCTCCATATTCCATATAAATATTATCCATTGTTCTAAAACATTTTTTGTCTTTCTAGGTTAATGGCACGTTCATTGTTCAGCCCAGCAAAACTAATCACAGTGGAGAATGTTTGGATAAAACGGCTAATATAACTCTCAGTTTTGAAGAAGGCCATTTTATCCTCAAATTTAAAAATGTAAGTCTGTTTATGGATTTTCAAAAATAGCCTATTCTAAACAATGTGTCATGTATGATAAAATTTAATCAACAAAAGATTTCATATACCTTTAGAAGATCTAGAAGATTCTTTTACCATTGTAGTTTATATCACACTAGTAGACTTTTTTTTTTGCAAAAAGAATTGATATATCTTTCAGTACAACCTGAGTTTGTGTGCTCTGAAAACAGAGCTTTGTAGCACTTTAGGAAGAAGTATAAAAGACTGAGTCTGAGTCGCCTCTCAGCAACAATTTAACCAATAAGCTCACAGGGAGGCACCAGGTGTTCTCAGATGATTGATTATGATATGGTGACCCACATCATATATAGTAAATACATCTCATACAAAAAACTGAATATATCGGATCGCAAACCAAACATTTGCTACAACCACAGCTATACCAAAATATTTGAGTTATGGTGAATAATAACATTACAGAAAGAAAAAAAACCTATACCAAACTGGGCCGAGGACTAAAATACCATTCCTTTAGAAGAAAGAAGAAGAAAGAAGAAGAAAAGAAGAAGAAGAAAGAAGAAGAAAAAACACCATCAAAAGTCGATATAATCCATCAGTCACTCATGTGTACAAGACTAAAGCCTGGCAGGGGATAATGGAAAAAAATAACTCAAGAAATCTAGCACTCTTTCATAACAGTAGTAGTTATGAAAAAGTATGAAAACGTATTTGTGAGCTCAAGAAAAGAAATAAACACCTACAAAATGGAATCTGGAAAAAACGGTGAGTTATATATGCTAGCTAAATTGATTTACGTGACTGGATATATTGTATAAAAAAGTAGCGTGGGTTTAATATAGTTTAACAAATGTTTTATTGTGTAAAGGAGTAAGGCCACCACCACAAAACCTGTCCGAGACATCAAAACTGGTACAAGAAATATTAGGGAAGGATTCTCCGACTCTAGTCGGTGTTGCTGGCGTGCCTCAAAGCAGCTCGGGAAGCAGGTAAAATAACGCAGATGAACGCTAATGATTTTGTAAAATGTATTTGCTTTCAAAGATGGTCATGATGTAAAGATACAGGGCAAGGTGCTATAATAATCTTTTTTTTTTTTTTTCAGCCTACCCACCCCAAACTGGGAAAATGTTCCTGGAGCGACAAGCCCACATTCGGTAACGAGTAAAAAGCAAAAACGTTTCACAATTGTGACCCTGGACCACAAAACCAGTCACACGTGTATTTTTGTGGCAATAGCCAACAATACATTGTATGAGTCAAAAATTATTGATTTTTCTTTTATGCCAAAAATCCTTAGGATATTAAGTAAAGATCATGTTCCATGAAGATATATTTTGTAAATTTCCTACCGTAAATATATAAAACAACTATTTTTGTGAGTGGATGCAGCACATTCGCGAACATAAATGGACAACTTTAAAGCCGATTTTCTCAATGTTACGATTTTTTTGCACCCTCAGATTCCAGATTTTCAAATAGTTGTATCTCGGCCAAATATTATCTTATCCTAAGAAACCATACATCAATGGAAAGCTTTTTTATTCAGCTTTCAGATGATCTATAAATTCCTTGTGATTGGTTTTGGTCACACATTGGTGGCCCAAGGTCACAATTTAATTGTTAAAATAAATAAAAAGTTGTTTTATTTGTTTTGTTTTCAGACATTCATCTGAGGAGAGAGGACAGAGTAACACCTAGGCTCGCTGAACTTCAATGAGAAGTTATTTTGATGCAGAAGAGGAAAGCAGAGTTGGAGATTTCTAAATTAGAAATGGAAAAAGAAAACTTAAACATAATACTTCAATACAAAATTTGCGCATGAGGGATTCATACATTTACAGCCAATAAGAGAAGGATAAAACAAACATCTGTTGATATAAAGTATTTATTATTCAAATGATTTTTAACAGACCCATACAAATATTAATTTTATATAATAGTGTCATTTTCTTATTGTAAATGTTTCAATGTCTGTTTTTTTTTCAATCTATAACCTAAATAAAAATGTAGTTTCATATATTGAAGTCTGTTTTAATTTTATTTATTTTTATTTTTAACTTATTAATTTATACAGCATCTAATCTGGAAATTAATAAACAGTTTATTGTAGAACATATTCTAGCCTACTTTAGGAAAAAAAAAGGTTTGCACAAGCATGTCTCGTATAGCGTGTCCCTCGACTACACCCTCCACGTCTTGATTTGGGTGCACTGCTTCATCAGGGTCGGCATGAGGGTCATCAGCACTCCAAAGTTTTTGACATGTTAAACAGGATGGCACATGCAACGATGACTCTCCCTGCTCTTGTTGGTTCTAGACGTGGTGAAGACAGTGACATCTCCTTTTAAGCTGGCCAATCGTCCTTTCTATGATTACTCTGTTTTTTTGTTAGAGCAGTGTTGTATCGTTCCTGCAATATGAAAAACGGAAGATTATAGCTATCTCTATTTCCGCACATCTATTCATCTAAATAGCTAAACTGGTGTTATTTAAATTAATTTTACCTGTGCAGCTCCTACTGGATTCCTAAAAGGTGTCATAAGCCATGAACGACAGGGATAACCACTGTCCCCCAAAAGCCACTGTGTTCCATCCTCAAAACTGCAATAAATGTTTATGTGCAGACACCACGCGTGCGTCATGGGTACTGCCGGGCCACTCAGCAGTAACATTTGTTACTTTGCAGTCTGGGTCACATTTCAGCTGCACATTTATAGAATCAAAGTTTTTGCGGTTCACAAATTGATCTTTGTATTGGGGGGGGCTTGAATTTGCACGCGCGTTCCATCTATAACTCCAAAAACGCGTGGGAATCCAACAACTGCACACAAAAAAAAAAAAACGCTCCGCTAATACATCCTCCTCGTCTCTGGAAGAAAATTTCACATATGTGTCAATTCGACGACGGCTAAGCCCACTCGAACGACAGCTCTGCAGACAGTGGATTTGTGTACATTGAAGATAAGCCCAATGACGTCGCCAATGAAAAACTGAGAAGTAGCCAACCGCAAAAAAACTCAAAGCAATAAAAACTTGAGGCAGTGAACTAATCCGTCGGGTTTGGTGCTCAATGTCTGGCTCAAGTGTCGCGGTTAAACCTATATTCCCTCCATAATTGGGTATCATTCATAGTCTCCAATGGATTATTTAAATCATTAAAAATGCACCTAGGTACTAAGGGAGCTGTTTTGGGCCCTTCATTTTTTAAGGTGAAACGGTTACTAAGGACTTTTTTGCAAGCATAACAGAACTTAAGGGAACACTTAGTGACAGGCTTAAGTGGACCCTTAGGTTTTTTTTTTGCAACTCATGTTTCCCTAAGGGTAAACCTTAACCTTATAACTAAGGGTTTTCTTAACTTAAGGGCTTTCATGCAACCAGGCCCAGGTGGTTTATTGATTGTTACAGGATTGTTGTTGTGATTTGAAAATTGTGTGATGGTTTTATAATACATTATGGTTCGTATTCTGTTGTGTTTGTGTATTTTTGGATACCATTCTAATCATCTTTTTTTGTACTTTCCAGGATGAGACAAAAAAAAGGGTCTATGTCGAGTTAGTGGAGTATAATTTGAACTATGCTTTCAAACGTGGAGGTAAATTCCCAGCCATATGACTTGTACAATTTGCCTTGTAAAACACCCACAATAACACATATCCTCAATTTATTCCCAGGACTTTCAACTTTTACCTGTATAGTTACACAGTTTTTTTGGGGCATCAAAACAAAGAGGTTAAATATTAGTATCTGGCTTTTTTAACTTTAATAAGTTATATATATTTTAACTTATTGGTTCCTCAAGAATCTACTGAAAACAGAATTCTTCAAAATCTGTTTAAAGTGCTATAAATAGCCAAGCCTCAATAAAACAAATAAACACTAGTGAAGAACACTTTCCCTCACTGTGAAAAATTCATATGCATGAATACATTTCATTTTGAATTCGAAATCAATGACTTTGCATAAAAACTCAAGGATATTTTGTTTTTATGTCCATGTGAATACATTTTCCCCATTTCAAACGAGTGGTGGTGGAAGAGTTTTGACCTATAAAAATGACTTTTATCGTTACAATTTCGTTTGTATGTTTGATCAAATTATTTTTATTTTTGTCAACAAAGCACTGAGAACTTACGCAGGGAAGAACGAGTCTCTTGAGCTGTTTTCCGCGGCTCCGGGTCACTCTTACTCCTGCAAAGCTGAGACCGTGTACATGGGGAACGGTGTGAGTCTAGATCTGACCAATTACAGACTTCAGGCCTTCAACATCAAAAACAATAAATTCGGCACAAGTAAGTACAGAGTAATGACACTTCAATATCTTAAAGCACCCCATCCTTGTAGTCCTTTTAGAAACCTCTATGTTACACTCTACATCAAGTTATGTTGCTATTTGGACTATACTCTTTGCCTTTTGTATGCACTGTATAGCTTATGTCCTGGTCACAGTGATTTTACCAAGTAAGACATGTTCCTGGATCAACATATTTTGTGTTATATTCCTAACTCTACCCATAACTTATCCCTAAAATCAGAGGGAAATGATGGTGAATAACACTGATGTAGAAGCACTGGTTGTAAGCCTAAACGTGACAAAAACTGTAAACTCAAATCTGATTGGTTGATTGGAATGTTGTTCCAGGATCAACAAAGATGTTCCACTTAGTGAAATCACGTTCACCATTATGTCCTACATACTTTGTACAGCTTGTTTACAAAGATTGTTGCAAATGCGGCAATGCAAAGGAGCTGGTTAGACCAACCACATGACTCTAAACAACCAGTGCTAAGAAAAAGTAGGCCTGTTAAGAAGTCTACCTAACATATTATTAACTAATGTGGATGGATGTTTTTTTTTAAGGGGTTGTTGATTATGATATCACTTTTCTAACTTTAGTTAGTGTGTAATGTTGCTGTTTGAGCATAAATGTCTCAGGTTACGTATGTAATCCTGGTCGATGACGTCTCGCACCTATGACCTCTCGTCTCTCCTTTGGACTGATTATAAACGTGCTTCATGACGCAATCACGCAGGGGCGATCCCACCGCGTCTGGACGCACCTTGAAAGGGAACAACATCTGCAAAATTACAACGCTCAAAGTTCAAAGCAAAGGAAGTTATTTGCTTTTAAAGAAATAATTTTTAAGGACTACAACAAACAGCTGGTAGGGACTAAACGGGTTAGTGACATCATCAAGCCTAAAATTTACATAAACCCCGCGCAAAGAACATGCAGTCCATGTTGACAAGAGGAAGAGTTATAGTAAAGCACATTTGTCTGCTCAAGCTTTCGCATCCGTCTTTTCACATGCAGTACAGTACGTAACACAAAAGCATGTCACTCAGTAGGCATCTTACAACAGTTCCCACACAAGTGATTCATAGATTATCAATACAAAATATGCTAATCAATGACTTGAAGATAGTTAACTCCACATCAGCTTCATAAATTCCTCAACTAACCATTCAGAAACGTCCTGTTGCATTCTACATGTTGTCACTTCTTCTTGAGTCTCTCCATCATTTTCCGACTCCAGTTTAAACATAAAAGGCAGAACAGTTTCTGACATTTTAGTGCTTGTCTGCGTGAGGTAATCGGAGCTGCTAACACACAAGCTCTTGAAGCTCCACCCTCTGTGCCGGGAGCAGGAGCTCATTTGCATTTAAAGCGACACACACTGAATTACCTGTTTTTACTGAGCCTCAAAAGGGGACAACTTTAATATGCTGTAAACAATTGTCTGTAGGATATTTTGAGCTAAAACTTCACATACACACTCTGGGGACAACATAGACTTATTTTACACATTGCATTATACCCTTTAAATCATATGAAAGTCTGCTACTTTTTTAAATAGCTTTTTTTTTGACATGGCACCTTTAAATGTCATGCACATTCAATTATTATCTGTAATACAACTGTAAACGAGCAGTTTTATCTTTAATTTTGGCCACCTTTTTAAGTATTATGTATATTTGTATCTACTGAATTATTGCTATTTTAAGATTGGAAAAACCTACACAACTTTTGCCAAGATTTACAGTTTGGATGAGTCGACGCTAGTTGCTGAAAGTCAGAGCCTGTCTTCAGATTTGAGTTGACAGATTTTACAGAAAATTGCATAGTGTAAAATGATCACAGACTTTTGTCATTGTTTATTTTCAGACTATAATTCCGTCCAGTCAGAGAATCAAACATGTTTGATATTGTTTGTTGTTTAGTGTAGGATTCCCATTCACACTCACCATTCACAAAGTTGGCAAGTTTATGCTTAGTGTTTTAAAAATTAAGTTGTGTAGTGTGTTCCAGCCTTTAATTTTTGAATGTAAAACTAGAAAATTTACTTTGTTTTCATTTTTTTCCAATGAGATACAAGTTCACTCTGTTTGTGTTTGTCCAACAGCTGATCTATGCAAGGCTGATAAACCGGACTACCGCGTTCCCATCGCCGTGGGCATAATCCTCATCATTCTCATCGTCATTGTAGTCATTGCTTATCTTATCAGCAGAAAACGGAGAAGTAATGGGTACCAGTCACTATAGAGGCCTATAAGTCCTGATTTATACCAGCGATTCCGGTTTATAGGAGATTTAATGCTGTTCTGTACTTCTTAAGTGAATATTACTGATTATACCGATGATGAACATGGATGGTTTAGGATCGGTCCAAACAATGTTTACTATTCAGAGACTGTATGCCACATCCTAACACAAGCTGCAATAATACAAACAAATTGCTAAGTTAGTGCATGCCTTATTTAGCCTACCTTCATAAACTTTAAAAAAAAAAACTAATCCTGACATTACAGAAGGATGTGCAAAATGTACTTTTGCTCCATCTTGTGCAAGTGTTCTTTTCTGTAGGTGTTCTTCACTGCTTGTCTCATGCATTGCATTTTCTGTGATTGGCTGATCAGCCAATGTTAATCTGATTAATGTGTCCAAATTTGGTTTCAAACCAAAAGGCTGCATAAAAGGGACTTCAGTTGCTCATGTATGTTGGGATATATATATAGGTCTTCACTGTGCTTTGTAATTAATAATACAAAGGATTTTTCTTTCTGTTGTGCTTGATTTTTTCTTTTTTCTTCTGCAAACTGAAGGGTTTTACTATTCTGTATTGAGGTCTGATCCTTTAATTCAAGCTGAATGTACTGAATAATGGGAATAATGTGTAATTTTGGATACAAATAATAAATAATGTGTCCCAAAAAAGGTTACTTTAATATGTAGCATTGAATAGAAAACTTGTCATGGTAATGCATGTATAATGCTGGTCCTGATTTGTCTTTCAGGGTGATTGCATTACGTCAGTTTTTGTAGTTTACCCACTTTAATTAATTTAGTATCGTAGTGAATAAAAAATGTGTTCCGTGGTGTAGAAATGGAAGAGGGGAAAACACAAGCATTATTTGTGGAAGTGTGTTAATGTCACGGGCGGCCGCAGAGAATAATATGAGGACTCAAGTGCAGAGGTGAAGAAGTGTTTTGATTAAGTAAAACATAAATCAAACAAACAAAGGAAATCCAGGTCTCAAGAACTAAATAATAAATCCAGGAACATGGCATGGCATGGCATGGCATGGCATGGCATGGCATGGCATGGCATGGCATGGCATGGCATGGCATGGCATGGCATGGCATGGCATGGCATGGCATGGCATGGCATGGCATGGCATGGCATTGCACACAACTCAACACCCAACTTTAACAATGAACGAGCACAGGACAGCAAACACAGGGAGACTAAATAGGAAAGCAAACAAAGAGGGTAACAAGGGAAACTAGGTGAAGCCAATAATCCAATAAGGAGGTAACAAGGTGGGAGGGGCTAGACAATACACAAGAGCACATGGCACACAGAGAACCCATGACAGCCATACACTCACAGTAAACAAGACCATATACAAACACAAGACCAGGAATGTCACGGCTCTGTCACCAAACCAAGAATAACCAGAATAGCTGTGACAGAACCATGACAGTGATGTGGCGAAAAGTGTATTTTTAACAGTTTTCTATTCATTTCACCAAAATATGAGTCCACGCTTTCACACATTTTTTTTAAGCAACATCTAAAATCATCCTCTAAATTCTGTCTTTTTTTTTCTAAATTTGTTTTGGATTTTAGTAAGTCCTTCTTGAGAAAATCAACTTTTTAAAACCTTTTTATGCCTTTAATCATGCTATGAGGTTAAACATTGAGAGTATTTATAATTTATTTAAGATTTTTTGTGCCATTTTCAAACTGCGTGCAATTGAGGTGGTGCTCGAGAACTTGTGCAGCACAGATGCATCTTTAGAAATTCTTGGGGGTTGCTAGGAAATTTGAAACCAGATACACTAGTCTTTTCTGCCTCATCTTAAAGTTGTTTTTCTCTTTCAATACATTTTACCTTTTATTTTCTGTATACCTTGCATATTCTTATGTCTGTGCAGCTCAGTAGTGTTTGTTGACATCTCTATTGCAAAACTATTTTCCCTGTTCATCAGAAACCTTCTTTTACACAGTAGAGTCCCGCACTGTAGCTAAAATACGACCGTGGTTTCAAGTTCAGCCTTTCCATCTGTATTGTCGAAATACTTATGGCAAGCCGTTTTAACATTTAATCCTTAAAATGTAGCCTACCAGTATCCATTTTCATACTTGTGCTTACGTTTATTTTATTTTTTTTAGATATTATCTATTCCATTAGGTACTAGTGCTTATTCTTTATTCTATACTAGTCTTTATTCTAATTTCAGGACTTACTCGCAAATCGTTGCATTCCTTTTCACCAAGTCAGAATATGGACAATCTTGCTTTTTATATACGTGACATACAGCGCGCCTCAACAACTGAAGAGTGTGCACCGCGCACACAGGCTATAATGTTGAGGAAATATGAAGACAGGAAAGTAAATTTTTCTGAGGTGTTAAACTTTTTATTTCGTATTATGAAGATAGCGCTGAAATAATGACACAAACCATCTCATCCGACATCAGATAGCCTACATCTACGCAAATGTCTCTGGCACTTTTACTTCAACTGCCTCTGACAGAAAATTTTATTTTTCCGAGTTGAGTCTTAAGGTCCTTGCACACTGAGTCCGAAACTTTAGTAGCCTATTTGTTTTTTCGTATTCGTCATTCGGTGGCTGTGAATTGTCAAAACACCTCTCAAAAACGAAAGTTTCGGAGGAAATGTGATTGACACAACGTGAGGTCGTATTTATTTTTTAACGTGCGAATATTTCGGACTCAGTGTGCAAGGAATGAGTCCGAAATGAGTATGTTATGCTTTACAAGGAATGAGTTTGTTATGCTTTACAACGAACAACTAGCTTTGATAAAAATGTTTCTTGTCAGTTATATCAAAAATGTGAAACAACTGCATCAGATTGGTTTAGTAACATTACCCACAGACTTGTCTAAGTAGCCTACTTTTGTTCATTTTTATACCTTATATGAAATGTCTGCTAGCAAATGCTACGCTAGCATAGCATAACGGTTTATAATGATGCTGAGCTTACAATCATGTTTCGCTCTATATCCTATGTTTTTATTAATAATTACAATATAATAAATTTATAGGCTATAATATAATAATTATTGGTGTATTTTATTGTTCATTTTTGTGTTTTTGAAAATAAATGAACTGAATTAATTTTGAGTCTGCATCATTCACAGCTGTTGAAATAACCTTTAAATTAGTTTGGGGAAATGAGGACATTATTTAACCTAAATTAGGTTAAACTAGGCCCATAGACAAATAAATAACAATTACCAACTGATTCAAGAAGAATGATCCAGTAATTTCACTTTTCTGTTTAGGCCTACATGACGAAAGTATGTCATGATTAGCCTACGTTGCAGTTACTAACAGTCACTTGTTTTTGTTTGCTGGGTAAATTGTAAGGGTTAGATGTTAAAATTGATTGCCATAAAAGTCTGTATGAACTCAAGTTCCAAATGAGAGAAGGGCGGAAACATTCCGAAAACCCCATAACGGAGTCTTTATCAGGGATTTGGGCCGCAATATAATATAGCTATTGTTTTAAACGCATACTTAAAAGACCAGCCGAAGAAAATGACGAGTAAGATATCTTATAAATAATGTGCATTTTATAAATTGTTATTTGCAACAATCGAACCTGGACTGACCCGAGACTTCTGACGCTGTTCCTCAGGCGAACCCGAGGCAGATGTTTCGGATGTTGCAGCGCTGAGCGCGAGCGATTCAGGAGTCTCGGGGGCGTTAGTGGAACTTTCTTTCCAGAGGAACCCGCGTCAAAAATACAAATACCTGGAGGCAGAACCCAAGATTTTAGGGGTACACGTAATTAGGTTCAGGTTAAAGTAGAATACATTGTGTTGTGATTCGTGAAACACGTCCACTACTGAAGAGTTTTGTCTCATCCACAGGTGACGGAGATCGCGCTGACTGTCTTCTTCATGGGTATCAGAATTCCCTTTTATATGGGAATGTCTTTTGAATACAGACATCCGTATGCTACGAGTGTCTCTTTTGATTGGATGACATACAACATCATGCTAGCTTTTTCCTTTGTTGTAAGTGCTCATTGTAGGCTATGTTTTAACTGTAATTAATTCATTTTACATATTTTATAAGCCTGCTCATAAGTAATTTTAAGTTGTTCTGGTCTTAACCAATTTAAGCGGTTCCAATACCTGGTTCAATTTAGGTGGGTTCATGCCTTGATGGCTATACCAGATTGGAGGGCCACTGGCCTGCAGCTGTGACCCTGATCAAAACTCTCTCTAGTCTGCTTTCTAGTGATCCTGAAGACATTGGCTGCGTCCGAAATCGTATAGCCCACTATCTTGTGTAGGCTACTTATGTTAAATAAGTAATTAGTACTTCACAACTGTTAAAAAAGTATATTCTATTTACAAAATATATACTATATAAAGTATATTCTATATACAAAATAATTATACACAGACACAGTACACATACATTTTATGTAAACACAAACTTTTATTTTGGATGCGATTAATCGAGAGTATGAGTGTGTGTTTAGGCTACTCTAGTATGAATGTAAGCCGGACAAACTACATTCGCCACAATGTCATTATCATGTGACACCAGGGTCAGATGCGTTGCTTCACTGCGCTTCACAAATTCTCCTATGGCCTCATGGGATAGTGTCAATAATATACACACTTCAGAATCACGCCGGACGAAGTTGGTCAACTTTTTCCCTACTCTTTTGTGAGTACTGTGAATTCGGACATAATTCTTTTGATACATACTGTTTTTCGCCTACTATATAGAAGAGAATTATGATTTCGGATGCAGCCATTGATTAGCTTGTTCAGGTGTTTGATTAGGGTTGGAGGCGGAGCTAAACTCTGCAGGACAGTGACCCTTCAGGACAGAAGATGCTCATCCCTGATGTTTTCCTTAAACAGGGCATAATTGCTGGCAGTGTGGCGATAGCAGCGCAGAAACTCCACCAACCGACAGTAAGAGTATCTGGACACAACAAAAAAAGGAAATTTCATATTAAAAGTGTCATCATGCTAGTTATGCACTATATGTAGAATGAGCCCACTGAAATTGAGTACCCACAACGAATGAGTCAGGAAATAAGCATTTCTGAGCTTATGTGTGTCATTTTATTTCTTAACAGCTCAAGGCATGTTTGGGAATGCAGGTGGTCACATGTGTGACATTTACTTGCTATCTCTTCTCCACGATTAATCCATCAACACACCCTGGTGCCTGCTGGCTTTACTACCATTATAACGAGACAATTCCTGAAAACAGCACATGTACACTTTTAGAGGTAAGCTAAACCGTTTTAAAGAGAACATTTCAATGCTATTATCACTGTATGCTGTTCTCCTTTGAAAATAATGCTCTGCATACTAGGATGTGGGAAAGCAAAATCTTTCATAAACAAATGAAACGGTTTCTAAATGTAGAAATTAAAGGGAAAGTTCACCCAACCTAACCCTCATGTCATTCTAAACCCGTAAGACTTTCGTTCATTTTCGAAACACAAATGCAGATCTTTTTAATAAAATCTGAGAGCTGTGTCCCTCCATTGACAGCTACGCAACTACCACTTTGATGCTTCAAAAAGTTCATAAAGAGATCATAAAACTACTCCATATGAATTGAGCGGTTTAGTCCAAATTTTCTGAAGAGGCTCAATCACTTATATGATGAACAGATTTAATTTAGGCTTTTATTCACATATAAACATTCATCAACTCACACATCAGGTATGGTAAACAGAAGCTCTAGGGCTCGGGGATTGACAAAACAGCTATTACATGATGATGAAATATCATTAAATGTTGATTTATATATCATTTACCCTCTTTACTCACAGGGGGGATTCAATAATCTGGCTTCATTGAATAAACTCATAGATGCGACTCTGATCGCTCTCTCTCTCACTCTCGCCGCGTACTGTTGCAAGGTGATTCCCTGCTGCACTCCCAGGTCTCATGTGGTAAGCGATGCTCATTTCATAAACCTTTCCATGTTGGCGACCAGAACGAATGATGTGAAATATGATGCAGAGTTCTCGATTGTAAACCGTTTCTGTCTTTTTCAGCCTGTCATCGTCATGATGCCACCCTCAGCTCCACAGTGAAAGTGAGAGTGTGTGCACCTAAAACGACATCATTTTATCTAATAATACTAACAAAACGGGCACATTATTAGACACACCAATACATTATACTATATTCAAACATAATATCACTATTTTAATACATTTATTTTAAGAGCATAAAAACATCAACCCAAGTTTGTCTTTTTTTAAATAATGTGCACTTATTTCTGATAAAATTGTATAATAGCCAGTATGAATTAATTAATATGAATTAATATCTTTACAATACAAAGTGTAAAATGTGTAAGAATGGCCTTTTACAGAACATATACTGTAAGAATCAGTCACTATATGGACTGATTATGTATTATGTCAATACTCAAAATAAGAGGTTATTAAAATGTAACAACTTTATATCATATTATGAATGATTTTCTGTCTAGACAGCATTCTTCCAGCATACATGCATGACAACAATTCTATTAATGTATTAATAGCTGTTTCCATCAACCCATTTTTATGTGAATTTTGGGATGTCGCATAAAAAAAAAAAACACAGGATGAAAATGGCAAGATGTGCATGAAAACGCACGTGCTCAATTGAGTCGGATAATTTTTCTTGTCCGTTAAGAAGACGTGCATTAACTATGATAGAAACATATTGACCTAATAAATCCCTCACTGCAAGAAACTCACGTGACTTTGCCCCAACAGTGGATGTGATATAACCACATAACTGGACTAACCAGTGGATCAGTTTCATCACACACCATCTGAAATGTTGGTTTGATCATTCGGAAATCTCTCAGAATAATTTGGTTTAGTTCCCTCCCAGAAGCGTCTCACATGATTGTTCACAAACACCTCGAACGCAAGAGAACATGACAGCGTTTATTGAGTTTCATCCGTGCGCTCTGAGACGCAAGTCATTTATGATGGAGGAAAAAATAGCCACAGTTTCTTCCCCAATAGCAGCAACTTCCATTTTTATTAGATATTTTGCGTCAATTTCCAAGGAAGTGACGATTTTGTCCTCTTGAACACTTGGGATGGAAACGCTGCTTTATTCACAAATGTTTATTTGATTTTTCAATTTTGAGCACAAGTTAAAATCACAACTTTGGATGGAAACACGGCTAATGATGATGAAGTTTTTGCACTGAAGAGTTTACATTTACCCACTGACCTGAAGTAGATTGTATTTGTTCTTTTTAAATAAGCAGAAGACAAACAGTTCGCAAAAATGCACTGTGCATGATGCTTAACACTATCTTATCTGATTTATACCAAGAAAAAACAAAGAAGTTTCAATTATTCATATTGTGCACATCTTAAAATCATTACTGACACTTTAGAAATAATCTTAATAAACAATCTTCACAGAAGATAATCGTGGGTTTCTGCTAGACAGTCTATTTAAAGTGAATGAAAAAGGTTCTGATCTCCTTCGGGTGAATGGTCACATTGAAGTCCTGGGTTACTCCACTGACAAAATCAGTTTCCTCTGTAAAAAGAGGGGAAAATATAACAATGACAATTAGTACTGACATCTATTCAATCTGATTCAAGCATTGTAGATATCCATCAAGGGTGAAAACTCACCTTCTTTTCGTACTCTTTCATTGGTTTTCCAGCTCCACCTCTGGAGGTCTGATATATCCCATGTTCCAGTCAGTGAACGCTCCTGCACATCAGTTACCTCCCCTATGTCCCGCATAACTTCCTATTACCGAATTTTTTCATTGTTAATGGCACTGCTTGAGATTTAAAACATTAATCCACCAATGCAAACGCCAAAAATGAATAGATTTCATGTACCTTCAGGTTAATAGTGATGGGTTGTGACAGGACTGGGTCTTCTCCTACTTCATACAGGTGTGTGATCCTCAAAAGAATCCTGTCAAAGTCTATCTTTCTCTCTCCACCTAGAAAAACAACATATACATTTTGAATATAGCTTCTGGTTTTAAGTAGAAAATCCATCAGATAACTGTTATGTTATGAGTTAAACTGTGTATTGTGTACTGTACTCTACTGTATATCACCTGCGCTGAGATTGTGGAGGTGCTGGGTGTGATCAGGACTGTAGCTCCAGCCAGGGACGCTGAGGGTCTGCATGTGGAGGTTCTGGGGCAGAACAACCGGCTGAACAGACGGACCGCTACATCTCTCTCTCGGATTCAGTGGCTTTTCTAAGCAAGGGGAACATTTTACACTCCTTTGTCTCTGTTTGTTTACCAAAATGTACAAAACACACAAAAATGATATGGAAAATGTTTTGTTATTTAGGTTAAGTTAAAGGTGAAAATGTTGCTCAACTGACAACTTTTTTAAAAATTTATGATTCTTTATATTTTTTATGAAACATACAGGGTGGGAACAGAAAAAGTAATGAGGAAAAATAATTGATAAAATAATGATAAAAATCTAATAAATAGGAATTACTGCATGAAGGTAAAACACTAAAATGTACAGCCATAGATTAAAAATAAATAAAAAAATCAGTAGGTGTACTAAATACAATTCTATACATTTGACATGATGATGTTGGATGATGATGATGCTAAAATGTAATATTCAGTGCCCATGATGGAAAAAGCCAAATCGAGTTGCAGAGTCTGTGCACATGATAAAAACTATGTAGAGGGCAGTGTTATATCAATGAGATACTATTTTTTACGATATAAAATTATCATCAATATTTTGAATTTTTATTTTTATACTTTTTGTTTTTCGGTTTAATTTTAGTTTTGAAATATGATATGACTATATAGTTAATTTTTAGTTTTAGTTATTTTAGTACATCAAGTACATCAAAACTAAATGTAAACAAGAAATGTTGGCTTGACAACTAGCTGAAATAATAAAAAAAGGTTTGTTTTTAAAATTATTTTAGTTCAGTTAAAGTTTATTTTATTTCAAGTAAAGTTTTTATGGTTTAGCTCACAATAATTGCAAGTTGCTCAAATGGAAAAATGTAAACTTACATTTGCATGAAAAAAGTCAGAATTGCGAGAATATATCACGCAAATCTGACCTTTTCTCTGAATTGAGACATATAAACTTGGAGTTGTGAGTTACAAAGTCTGAATTGCAAGATATGAACTCACAATTATGAGAAAAAGTAATAAATGAATGCTAGGCCTGACTATTTAAGTGACTATATTCTGATTATAAACTAAGTATTACACTATTGAAGTTAAAAGTTTAGAATTTGCACGTTCTTAAAGAGCGTTTCGTGCATATGGTCATTTGTGAGGTAAAAGTTCACAACTACCTTTTCTATTTTTTATTCCATAGTTTGTTAGTAGTTGTACATTAGTAATAGTGAGTATTTGAATGCATGTCATTTTGTGATTTCACTAGAATGGCCTTTGGATGAAAGGAAAGTGGAGGGCACACTATAGAATGGTGCAGGGATAACATTTTTGTAGGCCAAAACTTGGAAATGAGTTTGCATTTTTGCTTTTCCGGTTCCATTGTCCTGAAGTCTAGGCTAAATCCTTGAAATAAGGTCTGTGGTGAACACAAGCTCAAGATAGTTTCACGTTTTATTCTACCATATAAGTACATCAGTAAAACCCTCATGATTTTTTAAAAGCTTTTACTTGTGTTGTAAAATGCGCAAGCTAATGCTAACAAGTGGCTAAATGGGACTACAGAGGTTGTTGGGGACATTAAACGTCATCAGCCAAACAGGTAAACTCATCAACTCACTAGTTCTCTTTCATGGCCTTGTTCTGTTTATAATTGAGCTCTTGCAAGCATTATAACTCAAACTTTGAGGGAAAATGTTTTTTTACAGATACTGGGGCTGAGATTAAAAACCTAGTCTAGAAAGGCCTGCATGTCTGCAAACTCACGCGGTTGGTCAATAGGCATAACCACTGGTCTGTGCTGCAGCTCTAGTGCCTCCTGTTGGTAGATGGATGATATTGCAGCAGGGGATCCCAACATCATCCAAAGAACAGGCCGCACGACAGAAGAGTCATTGAGAGTCAGGTTATAACCCAGATTCCACTCCTGGTTGTTCCAAAGCCGTCTATGAAGCATCACCTTATACACAGACATAGAATGCACAGTTAATACAATACAAATGGTACTTTTAGATGGTAAATTGCTAGGAAAGGCCTAAGAGACTGACACAACAGTGCCAAGTATGTGTGAAGCCCTCACTTCTAGTTGACCCTGACTCAGACTGGCCACTCCATGAGCTCTTTCACTGAGGAACACAAGTCTGCTGGAATCATCTTCTATGTAAGCCGCTCGTACCATTGGGTAGTAGTTCTGTGCATGTAAACACACAACAGATGTACGTGAAAAAAAGATGTGAATCAAAAGTGCAGTATAATTTATGAATCTTAATCGTCATCCTTACACGGGAGACTGTGTTGTTGACGAAGCTCTTGAATGTTCTTTTCATCATCTGGTAGCCATTGTTGTCAGTAAACAGTGTTCGGTTATTCTGCAGACTCGTGCAGGTTCTGAACACAGTCTCTCGGTTCACCTCTAGGGGTCCCACTTTATAGCTCTGCTCCAGTCTGAAGCACGCCAGCCGACCCTGAAACCCTACTGGCACCCTGGTGACCACCGAGCATGTGTGGTTCTGGTCTTCCTCCTCCCTGCAAAGAGAACAGTCACACTTTAGGCCTGAGAACTATTACTAGATTTTTAGGTTTCTGGAGTAAATGTGAGAGGTGTTTAAAGGGGTCATGTCATGAGAAATTAAATTTGCCTTGATCTTTTGGTATACAGGTCCTTCTCAAAAAACTCAAAAAGTTTATTATTTTCCATAATGTAATGATAAAAATTAAACTTTCATATGTTTTAGATTCATTGCACACCAACTGAAATATTTCAGGTCTTTTATTGTTTTAATACTGATGATTTTGGCATACAGCTCATGAAAACCCAAAATTCCTGTCTCAAAAAATTAGCATATCATGAAAAGGTTCTCTAAACGAGCTATTAACCTAATCATCTGAATCAACTAATTAACTCTAAACACCTGCAAAAGATTCCTGAGGCTTTTAAAAACTCCCAGCCTGTTTCATTACTCAAAACCGCAATCATGGGTAAGACTGCCGACCTGACTGCTGTCCAGAAGGCCATCATTGACACCCTCAAGGAAGAGGGTAAGACACAGAAAGAAATTTCTGAACAAATAGGCTGTTCCCAGAGTGCTGTATCAAGGCACCTCAGTGGGAAGTCTGTGGGAAGGAAAAAGTGTGGCAAAAAACGCTGCACAACGAGAAGAGGTGACCGGACCCTGAGGAAGATTGTGGAGAAGGACCAGTTCCAGACCTTGGGGGACCTGCGGAAGCAGTGGACTGAGTCTGGAGTAGAAACATCCAGAGCCACCGCGCACAGGCGTGTGCAGGAAATGGGCTACAGGTGCCGCATTCCCCAGGTCAAGCCACTTTTGAACCAGAAACAGCGGCAGAAGCGCCTGACCTGGGCTACAGAGAAGCAGCACTGGACTGTTGCTCAGTGGCCCAAAGTACTTTTTTCGGATGAAAGCAAATTTTGCACGTCATTCGGAAATCAAGGTGCCAGAGTCTGGAGGAAGACTGGGGAGAAGGAAATGCCAAAATGCCTGAAGTCCAGTGTCAAGTACCCACAGTCAGTGATGGTCTGGGATGCCATGTCAGCTGCTGGTGTTGGTCCACTGTGTTTTATCAAGGGCAGGGTCAATGCAGCGAGCTATCAGGAGATTTTGGAGCACTTCATGCTTCCACCTGCTGAAAAGCTTTATGGAGATGAAGATTTCATTTTTCAGCACGACCTGGCACCTGCTCACAGTGCCAAGACCACTGGTAAATGGTTTACTGACCATGGTATTACTGTGTTCAATTGGCCTGCCAACTCTCCTGACCTCAACGCCATAGAGAATCTGTGGGATATTGTGAAGACAAAGTTGAGAGACGCAAGACCCAACACTCTGGATGAGCTTAAGGCCGCTATCGAAGCATCCTGGGCCTCCAGAACACCTCAGCAGTGCCACAGGCTGATTGCCTCCACGCCACGCCGCATTGAAGCAGTCATTTCTGCAATAGGATTCCCGACCAAGTACTGAGTGCATAACTGAACTTAATTATTTGAAGGTTGACTTTTTTTGTATTAAAAACACTTCTTTTATTGGTTGGATGAAATATGCAAATTTTTTGAGACAGGAATTTGGGGTTTTCATGAACTGTATGCCAAAATCATCAGTATTAAAACAATAAAAGACCTGAAATATTTCAGTTGGTGTGCAATGAATCTAAAATATATGAAAGTTTAATTTTTATCATTACATTATGGAAAATAATGAACTTTTTTGAGAAGGACCTGTATAAGAGTTATGAACATATGCACCATCGCACCATAAGCCCCGCCCACTGGTGTCAGTCGCTTAACGCCAGACATTTGCCTTCACTGGATGTGAACGTCATGCCATGTCAAAAGTAAGTAGAACCCATTATAATCACTGACGCTGTCTACACCCAATACAGTTTACAGATTCAGTTCAGTTTCTAGCATACTCCACACTTGAGTCTATCGACAGCAGGACAAATGCACGAATGTTCACTTGTTTAAACAGCTCCTTTGCGTCTCTGTAGATTTCAGAAGGATCCCAGTGTCGGAAACAAGTGGGTGGTTTATTTAATGGCGTCCCTGGATCACGGCGGAAGATTATATGTTTGTTCGGAGCATATTGTTTTGTAAACAAGGCAAATTGTAATGGAGAGTTTGCAAAGAAACTTGTTGAAAGATGAAGCAGCAACTGTATCGGATCTGACAGCAGCCGCATCACAAACATAAGCAAATTATTTCATAATGCTTTGTCTGTACATGGTTTTATATGGATTATGTTTTCAAAACACAAACTTACAAGCAATAGCGAGAGGGCATTGATGATACTGTTTCCTATGCAGTGACGTTAGCCAATCATAACAGTGCAGCGTTTACTGACAAGCCTTAAAGGAGCCGCCCCTTAAAAATGGTTCTGCATATATATTTGTTTTTAACATTATAAGAGAACCTCAAAAAACATTCAAATAATTATGAAAATATATTTCATGACCCCTTTAATGTTGCAATGAAACAGAAGTAACGCCACATCTTTTGATCTGTATTGTGACATACATCCGAGTGTAATGGATTATCAAAAAAAATGATTGGCGAAGTCTGCAATATGTCACCAGAAAATATCCTGTCATTTTCAGTTATGACATTTTGTTATAACACAAGTTATTGATATTAGAGATTTGTCTATTTATTGGTTACTCTTGGATTTATTTATTATCTATTTTGTATCTTTAATTGTGGAAGATTATTTCCTATATTTTACATTTAGATTACCTTACCTTCATCTTTAAAACAATGTAAAATACATTCTTAAGCAAAACAAATATCAATTTTTTCATACTGTACATTAGAATGTTATGATGCCTAAATTCATAAATTCGTAGCATTTAAAACAACTAATTGTAGTTTTTAGTGTTTTACTTTTAATTTATTTAGACAAAATAGTATAGAATTTAAATATCAACCATTTCTCGGTTATCAGCCTCAACATGAAAATACTTATTAGCCAACCGTATCGACTAGAAATTTAATGTAACATCGCTTAAAAATAAAATAAAGGAAAAAATTGTTTACTTGTATTTCAAGGAGAACAACAGCCTTAAAAACAAACAGACATAATAGATTACGGATCTCAAAGAAAATCTTTTCTTTCACCTGTAGAAATACTGACGTATCTCTGAAACTATCTTCCCCGGCACAATCTCCATGGCCACAGATCTGTATGCAGGAACAGCAGAGCCGTTGGCAGTAAAGATGTAGTTGTCTGAGATCGGCCCTGAGTGAATGTCCCCGTTGGCCTCATACTCCCAGAAGTCCTGCTGTACTCGAACTCTCATCTTTTTGCACCTGTAAATGGATAGGCAAGGTCCGAAATGAAAATTTTAAATGTTCCATTGAACAAAACTGTGGCGATTTAGACACATGAAACACTTGCCGGTCTGTGATGCTGTGCAGAAGGTTTGTCTCTTGGTCAAACATCAGTTTGTAGCACTCATTCAGCACTGGTAACAACTTCCTTCCTGTCTTCTTCCACTGGCTCACATTCTTCTTCTTAAATTTCACTACTCTGGCCACATGAGTCGCCCCACACGCAGACCCAGCGCCACAGTGGGATTGTGGGAACTGCACAATGTACTTTCTGTACTGCAGTCCACCCAGCTCAACAACGAAGAACAAATCGTAGTCAGTGGAAGACTCCATCGATTGCTGGATCTGCAGTGAATTATTGAGTTTGTTATCAGTTGAAACAACAGATGACTACTGTCATGATAGAAGCAATGATTAGGATAAAGAGAAAGAATATGAAATATGAATATTAAAAAGAAAAACTCTGAAAATACTGAACTAAATTATCAGTGTATACATATTGAGAACAGAATATGCACAGATTATGTTTTGGTACCTGAGCCGGTGCTGCCTTTCCATAATCGTCAAGCACAACTGCCATTGCATATGGCACAGAAATATTAATATATGTTGAAATGTTCCAGGCTAGAGGGTTGTACACGATTATATGCTGTTCAAGAACATTTTCTGTGTCTGAAACCACACAAAAACTCTATTAGACCCATGATCAAACAAACTCTTCACATTTTAATATTGATTGCTATTAATATTGATACTAGTGCTGGCAAATAGACTACGATAATATAATTAAAATGCACAACATTTTCTAGTCTGTCTTATCAATTGATTGTGAACAGGTATCAAATGACAGAAATTGTGAACCAAGAGAAGAGGCAAAAAGCTACAGTCACATATTGTGTATCTACTGTATCAGTAAAGAGGGATATTAGGACAAGATTATACAGACAACAAAACTGCACTGTGCGCTTACTGTATAAACAGATGAAAAGAAAGATAACTATATTATAGCGAGTACAGTTCTTTATAGTGTTTACTCATTTCTTGTGGCTATATTATATTTAATCAAGGTATATTTAATTAATTTATATATTAATTATTTATATTTATTAATATATTTAATGAAATATAGATCATATTGAATTAAATCTATATTTATTAAAATATAAATCCAATACAATTAACAGGCAAATATAAAGATGTCTTTGGACAGAGAATATCCATGTGCAGAAAAGAAAAGATTCAAATCTAAAAACATAAATATACCAGTCTTCTCTGTGGTGGGTCTGGTTCGAGGTGGGTGATGGATGTCTTTGGAAAGTTTGATGGTCTGTGGAAGCAAGAAAATGGCTGCCAAGAGTTCCTCAGCTCCCATCATGCCTTGCATGAGATGCTCCATATACATATCAGCCACTTTGGGGGATTCTGTCCCTGTGATGCCATCATGATGCTGAACCTGGCATGTCAGACCAGATAATGGCTAGTCAAATCATGTCTTGTCATATGCAAAACATTAATATCTTAGAGGGATAATGTTTGATTTGGGCGTACTTCATGAGAGAAAGGAATTTAGTACTAGGTAAATATTAAAGGTGCAGTAAGCTATTTCTGAGAAGCACTGTTAAAAGTGGATCAGACCAAGCAGCACAACACACTTGTAGCCAATCAGTGTCCACTCATGATGGGGGAGGAGAGAGAGAGAGCGAGCAAGAGGGAGATTTGAAGAAAGACAGTAGAAAGAGAGATGGCTGAGACATTACAAAAGAAAAAAGCTCAGAGGAATATCACTGGAAAAGAAGGGTTATGGTCAGGCAACAGCTTTAGGACCCGCGTCAATATTAGAAAAGCTTTCCAGCGCTGGAGACACCGAGCGGGAAGGCCTGAAAACAGATGCTAGGTTGCGTTGTTTTTGCTTCATACGTGAGTAACATTGGTTTTGCTCTTTGGAGTTACTTTTGGCAACTAACAACCAACTCTTGCTTGTATTTACTCTCGTGCACGGTTTTGGTTCTTCCTTGTCGTTCATTCATCAACATTGCTTTATTTTTCGCCAAGCATTATTTTGCTTCGCTTCAGCCAAACTACATCCTAATGCTCAAAATAATGAATTGGTTTGAGTAGGGTAAACTTAAATTAAAGGTGGGATCACTAGTTTGTGAAAAACACTTTAGGACAATGTTGATATTTGAAATCACCAAAACAAACCGAGCACCCTACCCCAACATTTTATGAGTTTTGCCAACTTATTTGGGTGTACAGTGTATGATAAAGAGACATTCACTCTTGCATTGAGTGTTCATGCATTTCAGAGCAATGAAGTGAGGGGTGTGTTTGTTTGGGATGATTTCAAATATCAACAGTGTTTCTCAGAAATTGCTTACGGCATCTTTAATGAAATGCATTTATTATAAAAAGTCATTGCAATTTATTAAAAGTAATTAGCGAATGCCACTCTACCTAAAGTTGCCCACATGGATATGATTGTGGCACAACAAGATAAATTTAAAACAAGGTGCCTGACCTCAGAGACAGCCCATCGCAGGGCCTTGAGTTTGTCTAGAGCCCACTCTCTCTGAGCCGGGCCTTCTGGGTATCTGATGCGGTATCTAGTGAAGAGAGACTCCGCTGCATACAGGAGGGCACTCGCTCGTCTGGCTACTCCTTTCAGGATATTTCTGGAACCATAGAACCCAGTCCAGGCCTGAAACGGTTCTAGGAAACCAGGATAAAAAGACCATTCAGGACCATTTTGTCATTCAGAAATTAAGTAACCACAATTACACAATTACCACAATTAACCACAAGCGGTTTAGAAAACCTGTTGAGTAAGGGAGGAAGTCTTGGTTTTCCCTCACATCCCAGGAAAGATTTGTTTGGTGCACCGTCTGAAAATAGTCCTTTAGCGTGGCGTACTGAACTGCAACTCCATACTTGTCACTGTGTGCGTTAATGTAGTTCATTAAAAAATCCATGTTCATGAATTGCACTGATGCATTGTAGAACTGCTTGTCACAACCCTGTAAATACAACATATCCTTTTAAATTGTAATCCTAATGAATGAATATATAAAAGAAACAATGCAGAAGTTAGCCTGCAGGATGATGGAGCTAAACTGACCCAAGGCCAGAGAACATGGCTGGTTCTGAACCACTGGGCCCTCATTCTGATGTTGTCCACCATGGTCTGTGCATACAGCTCTACAGTTTCCTTGGTCACTGGCAGACTCATGTTAGGGTATATGCCGTCCTTAGGAGGGTTCGGAAACAAGGCAACACCATTCCAGTAAAACCCAGACCTGGAACCAACCACCATCAATTTTTTAAGCATCCTCAAACTTTTTTTTTTTTTTTTTTTTAATGCTTTTTGTTTTACACATAAAATTTGATATACTATCATCTAAAATGTTTAGGCTGGTAAGGTTTTTTAATGTTTTTGAAAGAAGTCCCTTATGCTCACCAAGGCTGTAATATTGTGAAATATTATTACAATTTAAAATAACAGTTTTCTATTTGAGTTTTAAAATGCAATTTATTACTGTGATGAAAAGCTGACTTTTCAGCATCATTACTCCAGTCTTCAGTGTCACATGATCCTTCAGAAATCATTCTAATATGATGATTTTCTGCTCAAGAAACATTTGTTAATATTATCAATGTTGAAAAAAGTTGTGCTGCTTAATGTTTGTGGAACCCGTGACACATTTCTATCAGAATTATTTAATGAATAGTAAGTTTGAAAGAACAGCATTTAAAAATAGTTACTGGACGTTACCTGTTCGAGAAGGGGAGGTATGATGGTGTGCAGTAGCTGAACTGGTCCATGGTGTGTGTGAATATCTCTTGTTTTTCCTTTAAGGAGGGAGAGCCTCTCCACACAAACTGCAAATTCTACAAATCTAGTTGCATTATTATCACATGTACCAATGTGTCATAATTTAAGAGGCACTATGAAAACTAAATATGCAGCACTGCACTCATGTACAGTGATGAGCCAAAACATCATGAGCAGTCACAGGTGAAGCGAATATCGTTGATCATCTCCTAACAAGGCCACATATTAAGGTCTGGGTAGATTAGATGGGAAACAAACAACCAGTTCTCATTATCAACATGTTGGATGCAGGAGAAATGGGCAGGAATAAAAATCTGAGAGACTTTGACAAGGCCAAATTGTTATGGCAAAGCGACTGGGTCATAGTATCTCAGAGTAAAGTTGACGTGCCACAAACCTTAACATTGTTGAAGACCAGGTACATCCCTTCATGACACTAGTGTTCCCTGGTGGAAGTGGCCTATTTTGGCAGCAATTTCATTAAATAAAATGTAGGATTAAATTTAAAAGGCGCTGTTTTGGCAGCAAGCGGAGGACTATCAGCATATTAGGCAGGCGGTCATAATGTTTTGGCTCATTGGTGTATAAAACATTTCCCACAATAAATAAAGTACAAACCACCGATGCAAAATTACAACCTTTTTTTTCTGCATGTCATCTTTAAGGTCGTAGTCGATGCGAGAGATGAGGTGAGCGTCAAACCCCGCGAGGGCAAAGAGGACGGGGGTGCTGGCCGACGCACCAAACGGATCAACATGCCATGCAAAACGCGGCCGAACGCCAAAAGTCTCATACAAGAAACCGTGACCCTCTACAAGCCAGACAGAGATGGGGTAAGAAGAGCTATAACTATATGCAACACCAATACCACAGTACTGTGTAAATTCCATGATGTTACATTAATATGGTAATCATTTAATGGTAAGGCCATCTGTCAGCATCACTCTACCATGGCAAAATCACATGCTCTACAGTTTCATTTGTAAGTGTTGGGTTCACAGTCACACACCTGTGAGTTGAAGAATGGCATCATCTACATCTGTCACTGCTTCATCATGCATCACCTGACCACCGATTATGAACTCCAGACGACCCTCATGCAGCAACTGTCTCACCTGACAGGTAAAAACAAGTCACCTTAAACCAGGGGTTGTCAAAATGATCCCCATTCACACGGATCTGTAAAAACGACTAAAAAGTAGTTGGCAATGTCACTTTGTAAAGAAAAACGACGCGCCTATAGACTGCTGAACACATAATACATGTGCATGAAATCACCGTTTTCACAAATTCGCTTTTTGTGTAGTTTACACAGACAATAACTGTATCATTTTCAAAAACGTGAACTTTAACACCCATTTTCAAAGGTTGCATTTTCAGGTCCCCAAAACGCCGTTGTGGTGTAAATGAACGCCAAAACACATGAAAAGTTTTCTGGTTTTAGTTGAAAACAGTGTCTTGTAAACGGCCTCTGAATTATTGATGAATTATTTCAATTATTTTTTATTTATTTTAATCAATTCATTTATTTTCATTTTATTTCTACTATTTATATAATCTTACACTTTTTTCAAAGTTTGTCTGTTTTCCAGACCCCCTATTGCTCCCTTGTGGCTAAATTTGAAAACTTCTGTCTTGAGTTTTAAGGTAAACAGATTTACCCACATTATGTAATAATAATAATAATAATAATAATTAAGGCTGCTACCAGCATTTATCGGTGTTAAGGCAGTTAAGGCCTTTAAGCACACAAGCATCAAAAGACATTAAGTTTTATGTAATAAGCATTTAACCACTGACATTATATATGGAATAGACCATGTTTTAGCATGATTTACCATCATACACCACATTTAACTGTGATTTTTCATGATTTACCATGTTCCAATATGATTTACCATGAATCTAGCATGATTTACCATAGTTTACCATGATATACCAAGTTGTAGTGTGATTCACCATGATTTACCCTGTCCTAGCATGGTTTACCACAATTGAACACATTCTAGTATGATTTAATACGACTCTAGCATGATTTACCAAGTTTAACATGATTTATCTTAGTTTACCTTGATTTACCATGTTATAGGATGATTTACCAGGATTCTAGCATGATTTATGATTCATCACATTGCTAGCATGATTTACCATGATTCATCACATTGCTAGTATGATACACCATGTAATAGTATTATTTACTATGATTTACCATGATTCTATCATGATTTTACCATGATTTACCACATTGCTAGCATTGATGTGAAGTGTCAATAAAAATGAAGTGATAAACTCTGACAAAATATGATAGTCTTATAATAGTTATCATGGAAAAACTGGTTTGCTTTAGTGCAGAATACTAGTGAAAATCAAGTCTGTCATAATGAGAGTGAGCCAATAAGTGGTTTTCTACTGCCCTCTGCTGGCCATTATACTTATTAATAGAGTGTTTCCACAGGTGCTTTTACACTCATATTAAGAAATATGCTTACACACACACACACACACACACACACACACACACACACACACACACACACACACACACACACACACACACACACACACACATTTATTCAGAAACCTAGGACTATACACACACACACACATTTATTCAGAAACCTAGGACTACACACACACACACACACACACACACTATGTTGTGGATACAGGCATTTCAACTATGTGATGGAAAAACAACATGTTTACTGCAAGTCTCCTTCAGGATTTACATTTCTCAATTTATTTTTATTTATTAGTTTATTTGTCAGGGACCATGCACAGTTCAAGCCCTGTACCAGAGTGTCTTCAAAAATACACAGTCACAAACAAAAGCATCTTTAGCCTTTGAGTTCTTAAACTTGCCAAAGATTTTATTTATTGAAGATTCTGGCACTTTAGAGATGCTAAACAGTGGAAGATTATCATTTGCTGGTGCAATGACCCTCTCTCTTATACCAAATCCTTGTGCCAAATCCTGAACTGAATCTATAAAGTATCTATTAAACATAGAAGAAATTGATCTATATCTTTAGTTAAGGTTCCATGTACTTTTAATTCAAACTCTTTATTTCTTTTTCTGGTATTCTTTAAAACTCTATTAATATTTTCCCAATTTTGCCTACTGTTACCTTTGCTTTTGCCTTTCTCAATTCATTTACAAACTTATTACGTAACTGTTTAAAGTTCTCCTATGATGTACTAACCCTGACTTAATTGCAGTTTTTAATGCATAATCCCTCTGCTTCATTAAATTCCATATTTGTTCATTAAAGGAGAACTCCGGTCAATTTTAACGTTGAGCTCATTTTTTTGTACATTTGGAGTGCTGTCAGTACAGACAAAAAACACAAAAGTCGGTGTTGCCTACACCATGTTATCCTCTTTTTAAAATTCGCACCCTGTTGACTTCAATGGGGCAAGTTCTAAACCTGCTTTTAGTCTCTTAACATCCTTGATTTGTCATTACAAGTGCACAGCCATGTGAGTGTTATTAAGAGTGACCACGGTCAATCTGACTGCAGTAGAAGTGAAAGATATTAATAAAAATTATGTTAATTCAGTCAGCTCACATACCTGTATTTACTTCCTGTTTGCGGTCGAAGTCCACAGTAGTCGATTGTCGAGTTCGTGCGCGCGATCATAATGTCTTAGAATATCTTAATATCAGAACACCACACAGCACGTCATCGGCTGACAGTCTGAGTCTCCACTGTTGCTTAGTTACCCCATTGAAGTCAACTCATATTAGTTAGTAGCATGACAAAATGACTTTTAAACAGCAGGGGGCAGTAGAATTACACTTTTTGGCTTAATATGCCATTATGTTGATATCATTTCAGTAAGGGTAAAATCTTTCCGTGGCAGGGGCAGCTGCCACCGGCGCCTGTCACTCGACCTGTCACCGCTATATGCGCCTGTCACTCGACCTGTCACCGCTATATGCGCCTGTCACTCGACCTGTCACCGCTATATGCGCCTGTCACTCGACCTGTCACCGCTATATGCGCCTGTCACTCGACCTGTCACCGCTATATGCGCCTGTCACTCGACCTGTCACCGCTATATGCGCCTGTCCCGCGCCCCGTCACGGCTATAAGCGACTGTACCGCGACCCGTCACGGCTATAAGCGACTGTACCGCGACCTGTCACGGGTATATGCGGCTGTCCCGCGACCTGTCACGGGTAGGCTATAGCCTACTCGCCTGTCCCGCGACCCTTTCACGGGTATATGCGGCTGTCCCGCGACCTGTCACCGCTATATGCGTCTGTCACTCGACCTGTCACCGCTATATGCGCCTGTCACTCGACCTGTCACCGCTATATGCGCCTGTCACTCGACCTGTCACCGCTATATGCGCCTGTCACTCGACCTGTCACCGCTATATGCGCCTGTCACTCGACCTGTCACCGCTATATGCGCCTGTCACTCGACCTGTCACCGCTATATGCGCCTGTCACTCGACCTGTCACCGCTATATGCGCCTGTCACTCGACCTGTCACCGCTATATGCGCCTGTCCCGCGCCCCGTCACGGCTATAAGCGACTGTACCGCGACCCGTCACGGCTATAAGCGACTGTACCGCGACCTGTCACGGGTATATGCGGCTGTCCCGCGACCTGTCACGGGTAGGCTATAGCCTACTCGCCTGTCCCGCGACCCTTTCACGGGTATATGCGGCTGTCCCGCGACCTGTCACCGCTATATGCGTCTGTCACTCGACCTGTCACCGCTATATGCGTCTATCACTCGACCTGTCACGGCTATATGCGCCTTTCTCGCGACACGTCACGGCTATATGCGCCTGTCCCGTGACCCGTAACGGCTATAAGCGCCTGTCACTCGATCTGATACTGCTTTATGCTTCTGTCCCGCGCCCCGTCACGGCTAAATGCGACTGTCCCTCGATCTGATACTGCTTTATGCTTCTGTCCCGCGCCCCGTCACGGCTAAATGCGACTGTCCCTCGACCTGTCACGGGTGTGTGCGGCTGTCCCGCGACCTGTCACGGGTGTGTGCGGCTGTCCCGCGACCTGTCACGGCTTTACTCGCCTGTCACGGATTTATTCCCCCGCCCGCGTGCGATTACCCATATGTCAAAATAAATTCTATGATGGAATGTTATGAGGGCGCCGGCGCCTACTCTAGCCTGGTAGTCCTCTAAAATGTATATAACTTTTTTTATATTTAACCTAACTTTTATAGCATTTATATAACTTAGGCTATATAAATTCGATGTTATTTTTACCATCGCTTTGGCGCCCCCATGGTGCGGCGCATATAGGCAGGCGCGCTGGAAGCTGTTTCATGCGAGGGGGGCTGAGGGTTGGAAAATATGTGACGTCATTATGTTATGGCTGACGACAACACATGACATTTCTCTGTACTGTGTTGGAGCATTAAAGAAAACATTTAGTTTATGTATGTTTAAATATTATAGGCTAATGTTATTTTTTTATTTAATCAATGTTGATTATGAAAGTGAGCATGCAGCGTGAGAAAGATATGATAGCCTACATGAGATCATGAGATACCCAAAATGTCTGGAGACATGTCACATGCAGTGGGTAATACATAATTTTTACCTTCACTAAGTCTTTTTTTGGTTTGTAGAAAGACTCTTTTTAAAAGATTTTTGTGTAGTATAAATTGTATCTTAATTTTGATCAATGTTTTATCAACCAATTGCCTGTATTTAATAAATAAGAAGCAAATATATAGCAGACAATGTAAGGCGCCGGCGATCACTTGCATTGCATGTGAACTGGAGGGCGCCGAAACTCAGCTTGTGCCTCACAGATTTGAGAAATATAGGGTATCTATTAGCTTGAAATGTCTACTTTTAAACAAAACTATTCAAAACGAAAAGAAATAGGCTACTCTCTGATTATGTAGGCCTAATCAAATGTGCATTTCTCTCTGGCGTTCATGGCGAGTCCGCATAACTTCATCTTTGCAGCGACACAGAAAACACCTGTTTATTAATAAACAATTAAATGTTTTCTTGCTATTTCTGACACATTAATAATCATTACTTTCGCCGGTTCTTTGTGGCAAGCTTTATGAGCGCGGCAATATTAGGCTACGTAACGCTCATCCTGTATAGCCTATTTAAGTAATTAAATCAATATAAAGGGGCGATGTGTCCACAGTGGCTAAAATGAACAACTACTAGTCGACTAGCGAAAAAACTTTAGTCATTGACATGTCACTGCAGTGACGGGTCGCGGGACAGGCGCATATACCCGTGGCAGGTCGAGTGACAGGCGCAAGCCGTGACGGGTCGCGGGACAGCCGTATAGCCGTTACGGGTCGAGTGACAGGCGCATATAGTCGTGACGGGTCGCGGGACAGCCGTATAGCCGTTACGGGTCGAGTGACAGGCGCATATAGTCGTGACGGGTCGAGTGACAGGCGCATATAGCCGTGACGGGTCGAGTGACAGGCGCATATAACGTTAGCCGTGACGGGTCGAGTGACAGGCGCATATAGCCGTGACGGGTCGCGGGACAGGCGCATATAGCCGTGACGGGTCGCGGGACTGGCGCGTATAGCCATGACGGGTCGAGTGACAGGCCGTGACGGGTCGCGGGACAGGCGCATATAGCCGTGACGAGTCGAGTGACAGGCGCATATAGCCGTTACGGGTCGCGGGAGTGGCGCGTATAGCCGTGACGGGTCGCGGGACAGGCGCGTATAGCGGTGACGGTAAGCGGGACAGGCGCATATAGCCGTTACGGGTCGAGTGACAGGCGCATATAGCCGTTACGGGTCGCGGGACAGGCGCATATAGCGGTGACAGGTCGAGTGACAGGCGCATATAGCGGTGACAGGTCGAGTGACAGGCGCATATAGCGGTGACAGGTCGAGTGACAGGCGCATATAGCGGTGACAGGTCGAGTGACAGGCGCATATAGCGGTGACAGGTCGAGTGACAGGCGCCGGTGGCAGCTGCCCCTGCCACGGAAAGATTTTACTCCCTCTCTATCATTTTCACCTTTTTTAACTGTTGTAGAGGCACATTTTGTCCGATCTGTCTGAAATTTTTCATGATTGTTTAGAGTGATATGTCACTCTAAACATCTTTTTGAAGAAGATCGGAGCATTCATTGAAGAGATATAGGCTTTCTGCTACACTTGGTCAAGGGTATTGAAGTGACCCTATTATAGCCATACAAATGAAGAAGTTATAACTTTTCTGACAATTATTGATCTAGAGAGTCCAGAGAATTGTACTGCACTGATTTTTAACATTATAATATGAACATTATATGATAATAGATAGAAAACACCATTTACAGCCAATACAGGCAATTTACCATAGGACATATTTGGTTTTAAAGCTTTTTAACAGTTATAGTGCCACCTATGGTCCGATCTACATTAAACTTTGCATGCTTCTTCCTCATGTTCTGATACATATTTCATCAATTTTTGTGAAGTGAGCTTTCCTCTAGGATTTATAGGCTTTTGAGTGTATTTTGTTACGCCCCTTTTCTAAATGACCCAGTTACAACCAGCCAAATGCAAAAGTTAAACTTTTTTTTTCGATAATTATTGTTCTAGAGTCCAGAGAATTGCCCTAGACTGGTCTGGCTCTGATCGGGTGAAAAAACAGCGACTAGTTCGCAAAAGTAGGACAAAATTCGAAATTGCAGAAAATATTTGCTGCCTAAATCGAAATTGGAGATACATTTAGTCCGTCTGAGCCAAGGATCACAGTGGTGTAAAAACCTTGAGGCTAACTCAAACGGTCTAGGAGTTATGAGCAAATTAGTACTTTTGGTTACTGTAGCGCCACCTATGGGCCAACGGGGTTTGATAACCTCTCCTCGATTTTTGTACTACCATCTGGCAAAGTTTCAATGCTCCAGCACTTACGGTTTGGTGTGCACGATGCGTTTTACAAATCCTTACAATTACAACAGGTTTTTAGCACTTCGTGCTTGAACACCTAATAATAATAAAAACGAAAACACCCAATAAGACATCAGTCAGTCCTTACCTGTTTCTTGTGCCAATCAGATGCCACATTCACCCACCAGAGTCGGAAAAACTCCTGTTCAACTACGATGAATTTGCGGCTTTTGACTCTCGACAGCTCTTCCACTACACTGCTGTACACATTGCTGGCATACGCGTGCATGCTTTCCTACGACAGAAAAGTTTGACAACACTGACAGTTCCACTTACGGAAACATACAAGTCATTTAAAATCGAAATCTGCGTTTTACCTGGACGGTGTACACCCAGCCAACGTCCATGTGACTGTGAGGGACGACGAAAGCTTGAATCTTCTCAACCGCATCGTTTTCAGAGACTGTCATGAGCAGTAAGCCAAGAAATAAAGATACAAACATCATCATCTCCACTTCAGGATTATCCGAACATCATAACCTGTGTTTTCAGTCTCATGACTGCCAGTGAGCACGTGCGCATGCGCACTTTTACTTCCCATTTCATTCGCTGTGCTCGGATTGGAGCTTCACCATTTCCACAAAAATGTATTAATTAATTTGTTTATTTATTTATTTATTTGTAGTTATGTAAATATGTGTACATTTATTTATTTATTGATCGTTTTTTTGTGTAAAAAAACTAACAAAAAACTCAAAGTTTATTAATTTTCCTATTTATAAAGTATTTCATACAAACCAAAATACTTTAGTGAATGAATAACGCTACAAAATTGATAAAAAAAAATATTTGTAACTATCTACTGCAACTTGTCTTGGTCAAGCTCTGAATAAACTGCCGTCTCCTGGCCACTAGGGGGCGCTCATATACGCTCGTCTGTGTTCATCGTCGCCGTTGCTCTCGGGTCCTGCTTTATATGCTAAAGATGGCCGATGTTGATGTTGACAATGATGGGGAGAAAACAACAGACAAAGATGATTTGCAAGTGTTAAAGGTTTGAACTGACCATTTAATTTCCTTCTCTCTTTTAATGAGTTTAAATAAATAGACATCACCGCATTCAGATGATGATGTTGGTGATGTATAATGTACACATGGCTGCTGCAACGCCTGTCACTATAACAACTGATACACTGCATTGCAACACCAGAGAACGAGCAGGTTACAAAACAATTAGCATCTGCATCTTTTTGTGTAGTGTATCCATCATGTCGTGTAATGCTTGCAGGAAAACACTTTGTTTCTAGTAATACTGTAAACCCATAATAAACTAATTTGAGCTCCTTTTAATCAATGTAAGAATGTTTTTGTCATTTTATTTGTTACATCTCTCTTTTATTATGATCACTTTTTTTACGACAAATGCTATTATGCCAAAGTTCTGCAGTTTATATATTTTTGATAGAAGCTGTAGTAATGTTTAGTAGAATCTCTTTAACATTATTTTTTCCGTGAATGTAAAAGGAGATTTTCTGACAAACTCACTCGTAAATTGCTTTCATTTAATTGAAAATGGATGCAATGCAAGTGAGTGGTGACTGAGGCTGTTATTCTGTCAAATATCTGCTTTTGTCTTTCACATGGAGACTAAATGATGACAGGATTTATTTTTGGCTGAACTATTCCTTTAATGCGTGAAATGTCTTTGAGTTCTTGAGGAATTTCAAATGTGCAGTTGTTTAATAATAGCACTTTCTCTGTCTCACAGGAGCTGGTGGATGATCTGTACTCCTTTAGGGACCATTACTTTGAGACACACAGTGTTGAAGATGCTGGTAGGAAACAGAATGATGTTGCTCAAGAGATGGCAAAGACACTTGAGAGGCTGGAGGAAAAGGAAGGTGGGCATTACTTCTTTGTTTCCTACAAATTTTCTTGTAAAGAAGTCTCAATGTTTATTAAAATATATTCTGACAGTTCACCCAAAAGTGAAAATTCTGTCATTAATTACTCAATCTCATGTTGTTCCAAACCCGTAAGACTTTCGTTCACCTTCGGAACACAAATGAAGATCTTTTTGATCAAATCTGAGAGCTTTCTGTTCCTCCATTGACAGCTACACATCTACCACTTTGGTAGAGATCGTAAAACTAATCCATTTGAATTGAGCGGTTTAGTCCAAAATTTTCTGAAGAGACTCAATCGCTTTATATGATGAACATATTGAATTTAGGCTTTTTTTCACATATAAACATTCATCATCTCACACATCAGAAGCTCAAGCATGTTCGCTCGACATGCAAGAACAAATGAGGTTAATTTTCGTGTTATGCATCACGCTTGAGCTTCAGCAAGAGGTTTGTTCTTGCGCGTCTAGCAGGTTCGGTTGAGCTTCTGTTTATCTTCGCTGATCAGTGTTTATATGTGAATAAAAGCCTAAATTAAATCTGTTCATCATGTAAAGTGATCGAGTCTCTTCAGAAAATTTGGACTAAACGGCTCAATTCATATGGATAAGTTTTACGATCTCTTTATTAACTTTTTGAAGAGTCAAAGTGGTAGTTGCGTAGCTGTCAATGTCAACTGTCTCTCAGATTTCATTAAAAAGATCTTCATTTGTGTTCCGAAGAAAAATAAAAGTCTTACTGGTTTGTAACAACGTGAGGGTGAATAATTAATGAAAGAATTTTAATATTTGGGTGAACTATCCCTTTAATAAAAATAAAAAATTCTAACAAATATAGCACAATCCCTCATTATTGACTATCTATTGTCACTTGGGTAAGTAAAATGTAGATAATGTATTATAATATTTGTATTTTTAGTATATATTTATTAATATGCCCTGCCCTCTCTCTCAACAGATTTGTACAAACACAGCGCCCAGTTCCTGCTGCTACGGGGTCGGTGTCTGAATGTCGGTCCGGGATTCAGTCAGTCTGCAGAGGAGTGTCTGTCCCGGGCTGTTAAACTGGAGCCAGGTTTGGTTGAGGGCTGGAACACACTGGGAGAACAGTACTGGAAAAAAGGAGACCTGACGGCGGCCAAGACCTGCTTCACAGGTGCACTACAGCAGGTGAGTCTTATTATAGCAAAAAACAATGGGTCTCTTTCATATAAGCCCTATTCGGAAGGGATTAGTTTCCCTGGAGGACGTTAGAGAAATTTGTTTTTCGCAGGCGTACTTTGTGATTTTAATCCTGTCCGAATCTGCCAAGTCTGAGTTTTTCAGTATAAATTCCAGGGAGAATCACCGTTTTTCAGCAAACTCAACGGTCCTCTGAGAAATCTAATCCCGTCCAAATGTGAATGTCTGTGATTACTAATGTATTATACTAACGCTTCTCCTCATGGGTTTTTTGACCTACCTGAGCTACTGTTTGCACGCTTTCATTTAATTTCAAAATGGATGGTATCCAGCGAAAAAATTATACATAATTAATAAATAGAGCCAAATTGTGGAAATTGCTAAGATTGCCTATTTTAATATCCGTGTCAGGTATGAGTAAGATACTTAATAATAATAATAATTCATTACATTTATATAGCACTTTTCTCGGCACTCAAAGCACTATACATAGAAGGGGGAATCTCCTCAACCACCACCAATGTGCAGCATCCACCTGGATGATGCGACGGCAGCCATATTGCGCCAGAACGCCCACCACACACCAGCTTACTGGTGGAGAGGAGACAGAGTGATGAAGCCTGTTGGTATATATATATATATGTATATGGGGATTATTAGGAGGCCATGATGGACAGAGGCTACTGGGCAAATTTGGCCAGGATGCCGGGGTTGCACCCCTACTCTTTCGAAAGACATCCTGGGATTTTTTGTGACCACAGAGAGTCAGGGCCTCGGTTTAACGTCTCATCCGAAGGACGGTGCTCTTTAACAGTATAGTGTCCCCATTACTATACTGGGGTGTTAGGACCCACACAGGCCACAGGGTGAGCACCCCCTGCTGGCCTCACTAACACCTCTTCCAGCAGCAACCTGGTTTTCACAGAAGGTCTCCCATCCAGGTACTAACCAGGCTCAGCCCTGCTTAGCTTCAGTGGGCAACCAGTCTTGCTCTACAGGGTGATATGGCTGCTGGCAGATAAATCCCGACTTGACTAGATTTTTCTGCTCACTTATGCAAGTTTTTTATATACAGCCACTTCTATAAACTCATGTGAAGTTTACTTAAATAGGGTTTTTATAATAAATTAGAATTATGGCATTAATAGACATTAATTAATAATTTAATGTGTGTATGAATGTTTTCGCCAACAAATCAGGATTTACTAAAAACGTTTATACTAAAATGTATTCTAAATTTAAAAATGAAGGAACAACTGAAACCACATGTATGCATAAATCACTTACTCTGGATGGCCTTATAATTGTCAAGATGACATTTTATAGAGAAATATTTCTTCTTAGATATAAAAAATATTATATATACAGTGAAAGAGGAAGAATAGCTGCATTATAGCTTGAGCTGCCGCCATTTGTACTTTAGCTATTTACCTATAACGGCTAATGAATCATAAGTCTTGCACATTCACATAAAATAGCTTACTTCTGCATGGCAAAATAAAGTGGATATAAAAGCGTGGATCTGCATATGTACATACAGCTGACTAATGAAAGTACAAAAGATGTTTATTGTGTTTAAACTGGTTTTGAGGATGGCACACTTGGCTTTGCTCTCAGGCATCTTTAGAGGGCGTATTTGTTTTGTTTGCCGATAGTGACGAAAGGGTGTAATATGGAGATGATTTAGTCGTATTTTATGCAAATGACTAACCTCAGGTATGAGGTTGCTCATTTAGAATACTCCAATTATTATTATTTTCAAATTCATGTGCCCTCGTAATCTTTAATCAAAATAACTCCCCCTCCCTCCTGCATCTCTGATGACGTTTACTGGCTCGAGTGCACTCAAATGACTCCCATGAGATCGACCAATAGCAAACCACAACCATCCAATCAATTCCCTATAGACAAAATCAAGTCCCTTCCTAAATTATCAGTTTTATCAGACATATCTTAAAATATGTCAAGTCTCAAAATGCACACCAGTAATGTTTTTTTTAGGCACGTTTATAAAAGCTTCTTAAATGTCCTAATTCGAACTAAGACCTAATCCTGGCTTAATCTAAACCCTGTCTGTGAAACCAGGCCGATGTCCTTTATGATATCTGTCTCTTTTGATATGGTACTGTCATGAAGCGCACAGATTAACGCTAGGTTTCTTCATTCAGAGTAAAAACAAAGTGTCTCTGAGAAGCTTGTCTATGGTGCTGCGGCAGCTGCCACCGGAAGGCGACGCACAGGAGCAGAGCAAGCGCATTGTGGAGAGTGTGGAGCTGGCCAGGCAGGCTGTGCAACTCGACGTCACCGATGGGACTTCGTGGTGTGAGTGAATTACTCTGATAATGTAGAAAAGGACACATTAGGTGCCTTCCTTTCGACCGCAAATGCCATCCGTGGTAGACTTCACATCAATGTATTATTTATACATGCATATTACACGAACATATGGTGATTTATATTATATCAATTTATAAAAGTATAATCTTTTAATATGCACAACTCAAGTGTCGTCCATGTTGAATAAACGCATTTTATCATGTGAAATGAAGCAGGGAGTCGTGAATACTGCATTGGGACCCAGTTGATCAGAAAGCAGCTTTTGTTTCCTAACAGCATTTCTTCTGAATACAGACCTATTATAATGTTGGTGTAATGAGAAAAAAAAAAAAAAAAGATTCTTATATTGTTTTGCTTTGGCTAACAGATATTTTAGGGAACGCATACATCTCCATGTTTTTCACCAGTGGACAGAAGCCACAGCTCTCTCAACAGGCCCTCAGTGCTTATGCACAGGCTGTGAGTATTTCTCTCATGGATCACTTAAATCATTAATATGGTGGTTGACTGACATCATCATCTTACCTTTTGATTTTATCTGTTCATATTTACAGGAGAAAATCGACAAAGCATCCTCAATGAATCCTGACCTCCACTTCAACAGAGCTACGGTAACAATTCTTTCAGTTGCTTTCACACATGTTTTCTCAAACACAGGTGAGCACCAGCAAATGTGTCTCAGTGAGATTATTCAATAAACGCTGTGCATTTTTATTATCCTTACTTCATCTCCTGCTTTCTGCTCTTCTCTGGCTTTCTCATTCAACCTTTTAGCTGATGGAAGCCTGTTAATACAGTTTGGTTACCAGACAAAACAATGGGTTACTAGCGTAACCCCAGTTCTCTGAAACATCGAGTGGAGAGATCCACCTATGGGGAAGGGCATCCGTACCTGACCTCTGCAGAAGCATCCAATTGCACCAAGTCTGGCTAGACAGACAGAAGCGCGCAGTCAATGCCAGGTGAGGCCACACCCCCTCACCTACGGGCATATAACATCTGGGCGCGCTGCTATTCCTCAGTAAGTATATTCGCTTCTCGTGCGGCAAGCGGGGCAAAGCTGGTGGATCTCTCCACTCGATGTTTCAGAGAACCGGGGTTACGCTAGTAACCCATTGTTCTCTTTCATCATCTCGTGTTCGAGATCCACCTATGGGAGAGACATGGACAGCTCCCCGATTGCCCAATACACTCACAGTGAGGTTCTGAAAGCCACAGAAAGACGGTCACCTCGGGGAGGCGGTGCCTGACACGTCCATTAATCATGAACCTGCAAAGGTGACGCCACACCAAACTGCTGTGGACAAGCAGGACATGAAACATGCATGAGACACATACATGATAGTAACCCCAACCCACCAAGGCACATAAACTATACCCATAACGGGAAGTAAATGTTTGGTGGCAGGAATGAACATGGCCAGCCGGCCCATTCACTCTTATTGGTTTCAACAGGGTACAGGGAAGAGCTAAGAAGACCCCACCCCTAAAACCGAATGTGCTACCGAGGTTCTGGTGACATCCAGCCGGTAGTAACGCACAAAGGTATGAGGAGAAGCCCAACTGGCAGCGGAGCAGATGTCCTGCAGTGACACTCCCCTAAACAAAGCCCAAGAGGCGGCTAAGCCCCTTGTGGAATGAGCTCTGATGCCCCTTGGGGGCTGCACTCCCTTTGCTTCATAAGCCATAGTTATAGCGTCCACAACCCAATGTGAGAGGCGTTGCTTCGATATGGGACTCCCTCTGTGCGGGGGGGCCCATGAAACAAAGAGCTGGTCGCTCTTCCGGAAAGCGTTGGTCCTGGTCATATAGGCCTGTAAAGCACGGACTGGACACAAAGCATTCAGCCTCTGATCCTCCAGAGAGGTAAAAGGTGGAGGGTGAAAAGCGGACAGCTCCAACACCTCCGAAGTGAACGCAGGGAAGCACTTCGGCATGAAGGCCGGGTTAGGCTTAAGGGAAACCTTATCTCCACTGAGGGAGAACTTAGTGCACGAGGGGTGAACCGAGAGTGCATGTAGCTCACTGACCCGTTTAGCAGATGCCAAGGCCAAGAGCAAAGCTGTCTTGAAGGACAGCAGCTGAAGGGAAATACTCCCCAGAGGCTCAAAAGGATGTTGAGACAGAGCTTCCAGCACCATGGAGAGGTCCCATTCCGGAACAGTTCTCCTGATGACTGGCAAAGAGCGGCGTGCACCCTTCATAAATCTGCGGATTAGAGGGTGCTGCCCGACAGTAGAGCCCTCAAAACCCACATGACAGGCTGAAATCGCAGCCAAGTAGACCTTAATGGTGGAAAAAGACCTCCCTCTTTCCATGAGGTCTTGAAGGAAACACAAAATATCAGGAACTGAGCACTGATAAGATGTGAGACCGCGCCCATCGCACCACCCTTCGAACACTTGCCACTTACAGCCATATAAGGACCGTGTAGAGACGGCCCTGGCATTCTGAATAGTGGCGACCACACGCGACGAAAGCCCAAGTGCGTTCAGGTTCGTCCTCTCACGGGCCAGGCCCAGAGAGCCACCCTGTCCGGGTGGGGGTGGTAAATCTCCCCGTTGGCTTGGGACAATAGATCCGTGCGAACGGGAAGGCGCCACGGCTCGGCGTACAACAGAGGAATTATCTCCGCCAGCCATGGTGCCTTGGGCCACCTGGGTGCTATCAGAATGAGAGACAGGCCCTGCTCTCTCACCCTGGCCAATGTGGGAATTATCAGGCACAGGGGAGGAAAAGCATACAGGAGCACTCTGGGCCATGGGTGGGCCAGTGCGTCTACCCCGAGGGGCGCGTCCATGTCCCTTAGAGAGAAGAACATAGGACAATGGTAGTTTTCGCGCGAGGCGAATAGATCTACGCTCGCCCGTCCGAATCTCATCCATAGCATTTCCACTATCTGAGGGTGAAGACGCCAATCTCCGTAGATTGGGTTTCCCCTTGATAGCAGATCCGCACCTCTGTTCAGAATGCCCGGAACGTGAGTTGCGCGTAACGACAGGAAAACCCGTCTGCTCCACACCAAAAGCTTGTAAGCTAGAGCGTGGAGTTTCGACGAGCGCATGCCGCCCTGACGGTTGATATAAGCCACAGCCGTGGTATTGTCGCACCGTACTAGAACGTGATGTCCCTGCAGGCGAGGCAGAAAATGATTCAGAGTTTTCCAAATGGTTAAAGCTCGAAATAGTTTGTGCGCTGAACGTAGTCTGTTTGGCCACAGACCGTTCACCGTTCTGCCCTCCTGGGTGGCACCCCAGCCTGTCAAGGACGCATCTGTCGTCACAACTTTCCGCATCGTAACCGCCCCCAGAGGGGTTCCCCGTGCGTAAAAGTCCTCACTCTCCCAGTGGCGCAAGGCTGCCGAGCAGGCGCGTGTCACTGTTACCGAGCGGCAAAGGTCGCGAATCGGGCTGAAATGTAGTGACAAAACCCATTTCATGAACGCCCTCATCCTCAGGAGTCCCAACGGCACAACTTGGGTGGATGAAGCCATGAGACCCTGCAGCCTGAGACATGCGCGATATTGCACTTTCGCCCCTTCTCTGAACTGTGTCAGACAGTTCATCAGAGAGCGAACGCGCTCTTGAGAGAGACGCGCTCGCATGGAGACCGAATTCAACTCCAAGCCCAGGAAAATGACATTCTGACTGGGCGTGAAATTGCTCTTGCTCACATTCACTTGGAACCCGAGCGATGTGATGTGCGCGAGCACACGGCCGGTGTCCTGCAACACCTTCTCCTTTGATTCGGCTATGATGAGCCAATCGTCTATGTAAGTCAGGATTCTCAGACCTGATATTCTCAGAGGTGCTAAGCCCGCCTCCGCGCACAGACAGAAAGACCGGGGACTCAAACTGAGTCCAAACGGAAGAACTGTGAATTCGTAACATATGCCCTGGTAGGCGAAACGAAGAAACTTCCTGTGCGGAGGATAGATGCTTATGTGAAAGAAAGCATCTTTCAGATCGACTGATGTGAACCAGTCGTTCTGTTTTATGGCACAGGCGAGTGCGCCTTGTGTCAGCATTCTGAAATTGTATTTCCTCAAATGTTTGTTCAACACTCGAAGGTCCAAGATAGGGCGGAGAGAGACGCCTTTTTTCGGGACCAGAAAATAACGGGAATAAAACCCCTGGTTCATCAGATTGGGGGGTACCACCTGAATCGCTCCCTTGTTTAAGAGAGATGAAATTTCCTCTTTCAGAATGTGGGAGGCGTTCTCTTCCGTGTGAGAAAAGAGAATGCCGTTGAAATGCGGGGGTTTTACTGCGAATTGCAATCTGTAACCCTGCATTACTGTTCGCATCACCCACTCGGGAGCTGAAATGGTTCGCCAAGCCGCTTCGTGACTCGTGAGTGCTCCCGCTCGGGCCAGAGCGGAGCTGTGTGAGACCGACAGGTTTATTTGTGATGCAATGGCGCCATCTAGTGGGCACACTAGAGGCGACATGCAGGGGTTCGGAGGGATTTTCTCTCTCCGCAGTGAGAAAAATTCTCTCTGCGGAGAGAGGTTTTCTCTCCGAAACGAATTCATTTGATTCGTATTTTTTTGTGTTTTGTGTGTTTTGTGTTGGGCAAACACTGGGGCCGAAGCCTTTATTGAGAGAGTGAGGGGAACAGAGTGTGGGCAGTGTGGTGTCACTGAGCTTAAACTTTCCCTCACAAAGGGCCCCCTGAACGTGGGGGGAAAACACACATTTCTCGAACACACGAGCTGGGCAGTCTCGTTTACCGGCGGAGAGCTGACCCATCCGCGGGACCCCCTGGGTCTTTTGAACGGGGGTCCTAGAAGAGGAGGGGAGTCCGAAGGGCTTGCGGCCCGTGAACATGGACTCGATGCCCCCATCGGCTGAACATCAGGCAGGCCGCTTGCGTTTCAAGTCGGTGGGGTTGGAATTCGCAGGTCTCGCGGCCGCGGCGGGAGCGGGCTTACCCCAGTGCTTGTGTGTAGGTGCTGGGCTATGTTGCCGAGGGGGTGGTTTGTTGCGGGGCTTTTCCTTGCCCTGATGAAACTGTCGTCCCGTGGCCGGTGGGTTAGGAAAACGCACAGGGGGCGCCTGGCGTGGGATTGACTTCCTGGGAAGGCAAAGCTTGAAAGCCTCATCCTCCTTCTTTTTATCGTCACACCGTTGTTGCATCAGTGCGGCGGCGGGGCCGAAGAGAGCCCGGCCAGGCTCCACCGGCGCGCCCGCGATGCGCCGTTTCTCACTGTCAGGGAGTCCTGACAGGTTCAGCCAGAGCGCGCGCTCTCCAACCACGGAAAGCGCCATGGAGCGCCCGCAAGCTTGGACAGCCTGCCGAGCGTTACGGAGGACGAGGTCGTTCACCGTGAGGATCTCCTTCCACAGGGTTTCAGAAGGATTTCCCTTTTCCAATTGTTGCCCTAACTCTTCGAGGATCTCCGCCAGGTTGGCGGAGAGGAGCGAAGAAACGTTAAGGGCCCTGACAGCCACGGCCGAGGACTTATAAGCTGCCTGGTGAACGGAGGCAGCAAAACGGTCCATCTTGTTGGGCAAGACCGGCTTAGGGGGAGCGAGCAGCCCGCCCTGAGCGGGGTTAAGGTGCCTGGCGATGGAAGGCTCAACGGCGGGAGGTTCGCCCATACCGTGCGCCGCCATGTCCTTAACCTCGAGTCCCGTGAGACCGTGTCTGAAGTCGAGCGGGTCGCTCTAATAATTCCTCGTGTGCTTCGCGCACGCCGGGAGGATGGGGAAGAGTTGTTTCCTCGGGCCGGGAGGGGGTCCCAGCACTTTCCCATCATAAATATCCCTTTCCTGGTCGGTGGCGCTCTGTGGTGCCGGCCATTCAATGTTGAGACGAGCGGCCGCTCGCTCACACACTTCCAGGAGGATGGCTTGAGGCAGAACCGCGTGGGCGGTAGCCTGGGGAACACCAGAGGGCGGGATGGCCTCCTCGTCCTCTGAAACCCCAAGAATGGCCGCATCCTCCTCTTCGCCAGAACCGGGCGGTTCGTGGACGAGAGCGAGGTTGTCCCCGAAGATGTCCTCCTCGGGGAAGGCGGGATTGGGCTGGTCAGCCCAGATGAGAGACCTTGCGCCCCGGGAGGCCCCCGGTAGCGCGTCGTCATCACCGTGTCCCCCGTCCGAGTCAGAAGGGCTGAGCCCGGTGCACTGTGTCACTGCCACCTTAAGACGGCGTTTAAGCAGCTTCCTAGGCAGCATGAGGCAGAAACTGCAATTCTCCGGGTTCTCCAGGGCTTCCCGAGCGTGCTTAAGACCCATACAGACCACGCAAAGCAGATGAAGATCCTTAGCTGCGATAAGGGCACCACACGCGGCCGGGCAGGCCCGTGATATGCTATCCCCTGGAGAGGCTGCAGGCTTAGACAGTGACATACCAGTGAAGAAAACTGAGAAATCCGTGGCGGGCAACCGTGAGGAGAAACGGTGAAAATAGCGAGAGCGTGGGCGGCTCTGAATGCAAAGCAGCAGTCGTTGAAATATAAACAACTGTCACGTCTGGCGGAGGCTGATCTGGTCGATATGTCCTCCTGAAGATACGAGGTGAGCAGTGTAAAATCAACCGAGCTGTGAGATGCAGAGATCGCGAGAAGCGAATGTCAACTGAGGAATAGCAGCGCGCCCAGATGTTATATGCCCGTAGGTGAGGGGGTGTGGCCTCACCTGGCATTGGCTGCGCGCTTCTGTCTGTCTAGCCAGACTTGGTGCAATTGGATGCTTCTGCAGAGGTCAGGTACGGATGCTCTTCCCCATAGGTGGATCTCGAACACGAGATGATGAAAGAGAACACTGATTTTGGGTACCAGTAGAGCCAAAGAAACCAACATGTCCTTTCTGTCACCAGTTGTTCCAGTATGAGGAGATGTTCAGTTCAGCTCTGGATGGATACAGTCGTGCAGCAGCTCTGGACCCTGGCTGGGAAGACGCTCAGGAGAGGGAAAAACAGCTGCTGAAATACCTAGACCAGATTACAATGTTATTAGAGAACAAGGTAAGAGAAATTGGCAGCGACATTGTAACATTTATGGTGCATTTACACTGATCGAGTGTTTTCAATTCATCCCTATGGGAGCTGAGCTATTGTGGGATTGACGCCGGATCAGAGAAAGTGTTGAGAAGTACTTTGAAAAGTTCAGGAAGGCTCAACTTTATGCAAATGTCAAGTGAAAAATGGCAAGTGGCAGCCAATAGCTGTCAGGTACAGGTAGTGATGTCTGTAATGAGTGTTTCAAAATCTGTGTATTGTACTGGAGTTTCTGTTGAATTTATTGTGTAAACCCTATTACTTACATTGCAGTTATTACATATGTTAACTATTTCATTTTGGATGCTTTGTGAGTTAAATCGCTGGGTTTACAAAAGTTCATTAAATTGACATCTTTACTTTGAGCATATGATGATTAAATTGGACTTGTACTTTAAAAAAAAAAAAAAAAAAAAAAACATTGATTAAACACACTCGCTACAGAAACACCCCAAAGCCCCACTGAGCAGAGTTGTGCAGTGTAATATACACACACCCTGATGTAGAATCTTTATTTAGTTTCATCAAAAAGGTTGTTTGGTTGTTGTTTTGGGTTGTTTCCATCAGATGGCAGTGGAGTACAGTTAAATAATATTCCAGATCTCCACAAGTAATCACAATAACCACACTCTCTCTGTGTTTCAGGGAAAAGTAAAGGCGCGGCGTCTTCGTAACATGCTCTCGTCCCTCAATACCTCTGCCTTGGGCCCGTGCTCTTCCCCTCAGTTCCGGTCTCCTTCAGGCCGTGTGGGAAGCCTTGAACCCCGCATCTTATCCGCACTCACTCACACCCACAACGGTGGGGTGGCAGCACTTGGAAAAGTTGTCTTCAGCCTGATGTCAGAGGGTCGTATGGCTTTGTGAGTTCAAATGCCTCAGCTGAATATTTAATAAACTTTTCTCAATATGTATGCATACATCTATACTAGCAGCCAGATACTGGATATATAGCGTAGTTAAAGGTGCAGTAAGTGATTTCAGAGAAAAACTGTTGATAATAGAAATCAACCTAAACAAACACCACTCCCATCATTGCTCCACCCACAAAATGCACAAGAGTGGATGTCTCTTTATCATGCCTGAAGCTAAGCAAAATAATTCTTCGTGAAAAATAAAGCAAAAATGACAAATGAATAACAAGGAGGAACAAACAATGAGCATACAGTACACAGGAGTAAATACAAGCAAGAGTTGGTTATTAGTTTCCAGAAGCAGCTCCAGACAAATAATGACACTCAAAACTGTCCTGTTACTAGAGCTCACATTACAACAACAGCATATCTTGATTCTGTGAAACAGAGCAAAACCAATGTTACTCACGTATGAAGCAGAAACAACGAAACCGTCCATTTCCAAGTCTTCCCACTCTGTCTCTCCTGACCTGGAAAGCTTTTCTAATATTAACGCGGGTCCTAAAGCTCTTGCATGATCTGAGCTTTTCTCTTTTGTAATGTCTCTCAGCATCTCTCTTTCTACAGTCTTTCTTCAAATCTCCCTCTTGCTCACTCTCTCTCCTCCCCCATCATGAGTGGGCACGCCCCCTACTGCTGATTGGCTCATTCTCTCTCAGAAATCACTTACTGCACCTTTAAATGTTTGCCTTTAGCGTTGTGTTTTACTTTTTAAATGATTTCCTGTTGTTGTCTTGCAGCACATTTGGCATGGTGGACAGTGAAGAGACCTGTTGTCTAGTCATGGTGTACAATACAGCAGACAGCTGGGGTGTTTTAATAGGAGATACTGTAGTCATTCCTGAACCACATGTCAAACGGCACAGCGTAACACATAAAGATAAGGTGTGTGTACCAACCGTTTAAGTTTTATATATATAATTGCACTACAGATCAAAGTTTGGGGTCTGTAAAATCTCTTATGCTTGCCATGACTGCATTTATACAATCAAATATACATTAACATACATTCCTTTTTAATTTGAATATTTTCAGCATCATTACTCCAGTCTTCACCGTCACATGGTCACTATAGACCTGTTCTGATCAAGGATGATGATGACTATAACGATATAGTTCTAAAAATCATTCTAAATATAAAAGAATAGTTCACACCACAACTATCCAACTATATCATTTCTCTGTTCCCTTTCGTTAATCACTTTCAGAACGATTTTTTTTCCAGCTGATGATTGTGTTGACTTTGACAGCCAATCAGAATCCATTCTGCTTTAAAGCGCATTTAAAGCGACAGATGACAGAACTTCAGCGCACGCTTAGAATAAACAGAACGATATCATACGTTGGTGTGAACGCTAATATAGTTATTGCTCTTTTGTTGATTAGGTGTTTAAGAAATATTTCTTATTTTTATCAATGTTGAAAGTCGTGCTGCTTAATAGTTTTGTGGAAACTGTTGTACTTTTATTTATTTTTTTTTATTTTTTTTAGGATTCTTTAATGAATAAAGTCCAGCAGCATGTGTGTTATTTTTTTAATAGAAATGTTGTAATATAAATGTCTTTAATGTCACTTTTGGTCAATTTAATGTGTACTTGCTAAATAAAAGCATTAATTTCGTCATAAAAAACAAAAAAAAAACATTCCTACTAACCCCAAACTTTTGAACGGTAGTGTATAGATTACGGTTATAGGTGTGATAACTACAAAGTGCTTAGTTTTTGCATTATTATGGGTGTAATAACTACTGATGTCTTTGTAATATGTTTCTTGTTTGCTTCTCCCTATACAGTCATATGACTTCCGAAGTATACGTGTGGACTCTCCTTTGCTCCTCATTGTCAATGGGAAAAAACAGGTGATGAAAAGCCAAAGTGCAGCCTTTGTTACTTACAAACCACAGAGTGAATGAAAACCCAGAGACAGAACATACAGAGAGAACATTGAGAGCAATGAGGGTAGTGTTTTTTCCATTTGTATATATTTTGTTCTGTTCCTGTTTGTGAGGACAGGAAAACTCTTTGTACATATTTTTTCAAATCATTTCCCTTTTTAATTTTCCTCTTGTCTGTTGATGGGCATCATTGTTTAGATTGTGTTGTGGTCTGTTTCATATTTGGGTTGTGAAAATAACAATAAAAAAAACACAGTAGTGCTCTTAAGTCTTACTCTCATCAGTTTGGCAGTGCTTGCTGATAATAAACCTAATTTACATAGGGGTTTTCACATATTTTAATTGAGTTATTTTCGACACTGAAGTCATTTACATTAGAAACATGTTGGGAGTATTTACGACCATCTCCAATCTCTGAGCAACAGCTTTATCAATAAATAACACGTTTAAAAAAACGTGAAAAACTAAACAGAAACAACCATACTTGGCCGTCAGAACTGAAATCAGAATTCATAAATGGAAAAAAGATTGTTACAGCTAATGCACCCTGGTGAACTCAGTTTTTCTTGATGAAAGAGTGGGTTCTGTCACGGGTGGGTGTGCTGAACTGGAAGAAACTTTGAGCATTGTCTGGTCCCAATGAGAAAAGCCTGTCACCTTCTGGTCTCAGGAATGAAGGACTATGGGGAGAGTGTTGTTTGACCAACCCTGATGACAATAATTGCAAAGACATTTTGTATACTATGCTTTAAAACAGTCGATCACATTTGATTTAAATCTCAGTGGGAAAAAGAACACTTTACCTGATTTGAATGCAATAGAAATAACTCATGCAGTGTCAAAGTAGACAATTGCTATTGTACTTGTTTCTACCTGTTTTCCCTCTAACCTGTGGTGAAAGTGTGGGGTGTGGGATCTTTCTCTCCTATTCCCAGAGTGTGCATACGAAGCGAGTCGAGAAGTCCTTGCAGCTTCTGATATTGCCTGTTCCGTTCATTCAGTCGCTCCAAAACGTCATTGTACTTAAGCTTGTATTCCTCCAGCCCCTGGAGAATGTAAAAGTTGGAAATGAACATTTATTGGTATATAAGCTTGTTTCCCCCACAGAATAAAACATTTTAAAAGATAATTGTGACTTTTTTTATCTGACAATTGTGAGTTTACATCTCGTTTACATTTATATCTCGCAATTCTGACTTTATTTCTCAGTTACGTGTTATAAAGTCAGAATTGTGAGATATAGTCAGAATCTCACAAATCGGACTCTATATCATGCAATTCTGACTTTATAACCCATAATTGCAACTTTATATGACGCAATTCTGACTTTATAACACGTAATTGCAACTTTATATGACGCAATTCTGACTTTATCACACGTAATTGAAACTTTATATCACGCAATTGCGACTTTGTCTCGCAATTTTGACATCTTTTCTCAGAATAGTGAGAAACTCACAATTGCAAAATAAAAACTATTCCTCAGAATTGAAAGACTTTATAACACGCAATTGTGACTTTATATCATGCAATTCTGACTTCATATCTCCCAATTTCGTGTCAAGTCAGAATTGCGAGATATAAACATGCAATTCTGAGGAAAAAAGTCTGAATTGTAAGATAAAAGTTGCAATTACCTTTTTTATTTTTTATTCTGTGGCGGAAACAAGCTTCCATAGTTAAGAGATGTTTGAATGAAATACAAAAAAACATCCCTCTCATGCTTTTGCATACACTAATGAGACAAAACATTATGACCAGACACAGGTGAAGTGAATATTGTGTTGTGAACATTTGCAGCACGTGTTATCAAACTGAAGATGTTTTCTCAATTTGCTGGCGTTCTTTCTATTTGCATGTGTTTTCTTCATTTGCAGCGCATTGAGCTCTCTCAACCACTGTAGCTAAAGGTACTTTGATTGTCAGGTACTAATTGATGAGTAGTGATATTGAAAAATGCTATTAAAATATTTGAATGTAATTTATCTGTCATGGTAAAGCTGAATTTCAGCATCATTACTCCAGTCTGCGGTGTCACATGATCCTTTAGAGGATGATGATATGGTGCTTAAAAAAAACAATTTTTATTATAAACGATGAAAACAGTTGTGCTTCTTAATACAGGGTACCCCCAGGATCCTCCAACTTAAATTCAAGGCTTTTTAAGACCTTTTTAATACCATTTCAAATGAAATTCAATGCCAACTTCGTACCCATTCCGACAGAAGTATGAGGGGAAAATGTCAAATTTGTATACATTTTAAACCTTAGAAAATAATTATGTACAAGGAGGTTACTTGAATTAAATATATATTGAATTATATATCAGTCATATTTAATACATACGCAACAGCATTGTAGCGCGCACGTGTGTGTAGGCCAGTGTTAATTTTGGCAGCCATTTTTGATTTAGTCTTAGTCTTCAGATGAAAATGCTTATTGGTCTTAATCACATTTGAGTCATCCTGTTTTTTATAGTTGTAGTTGACGAAAAGTCTTTGCATTTTTTGTCAACTTTTAGTCAAACTGCAGTTACTTTACTTTTGGTAAAAACTAAATAAGACCTTTGTAACGAAATCCAAGACTTTGTATACTAAATTCAAGGCTTTTAAGGCCTTAATTTGCGATCATCAAATTCAAGACTTTTTCAAGGCTTTTAAGACCCGCGGGTACCCTGTAATATTTCTGAGGAAATGTATACTTTTCAGGACTTTTTTCATGAAAAGAAAGGTCAAAGAACAGCATTTATTTTGAAATAGATTTTTATAACAATGTATACTTTTGGTCAATTTTATGCATTCATTTAATGAAATGAGTTGCACTTTTTTTTGAAAAACGAGAAATATGGTTAACATGTTTGGTATTCTTGTCATTTCATAGTTTTGATGACATTCTCTATTATTAGGAATTGTGGAAACCTGTTCTTTTTTTTTACCGGTATTGGTTACACCATTGGTTTGATGGCATGATCATGTTTGAGACCTTTTTCAGTGATGCGATCTCCCCTCTTAATGCATTTAACTCAAGCTCTCTGCTCTGGTTCTGCTGGATCATAAACTTCTCCATCTGAAGCACTTGTCCTCCAGCCCTGGACAAATTGTACTCCATCAGCAATCTCTCCTGGTTTACCTGAAAATGACCACAAACAATAGTGAAAAAGCCTCTTCTCTATTTATGTATGTGGGATTGCAACCATGCAGACATCAAACCTGGTAGGTCCAAAAGACTAGTGCTTTATGACTGATCTCCAAAACCGTTTCAGGCTGCAGTCCAACCAAAACCATAGCCTTGTATTGCTCTGATGGTGCCAGCTCTGTTCTCAGCACGTCCAGTTTTCCTGAAAGCATGGTGGAGCAAGCGGGACATACTGAAGGTGTGCGACTGAACTCTTCCGAGCCGTGTTGGTCACAGAATACATGCGAGCAGGCCGTGACCCACGCGAACCCACTCAGCTTTACCCGGCATTGATGCGAATTACACTGCAAGCTGTATTTAGATGCAGACATGGCGGCTCTTATGGAAGAAAACAGAAAAAAGCGGTTAAATGTAGCATAATGGTTGTATATATATGAGGTTTGTATGATTAAGCAAACGAACAACGATTCTGTGTGCGCTTTAGGATACATATCAGATAACAGCAAAGAGCGGGAAAAGTAACTTATTTCCCTCTCACGTATCTGTTGGTAAACTAAAACGCTAAATCAAACTAAATGTATATCGCTCTTCACAAATAAGTAGCTTTATAAGCTCAAGGTAGTTACCGAGAATTTGCAACTGTGTTGTTCATTGTTTACAGTCAGTCTCTCAGGTAGATTGACGCGCGAGCGCAATTGGCCTCATCTGATTGGTTGCTGCTGACTGAGCAAACGCGTCATTTCATCCTCCTGAGATCCAGGGGAAAAAAGTTTGTGAAAAAATTATATTTTATTAATCAGGACTAAAATAAAATAAAAAGACATACGATGACATTGGGGCTATAGGCAAAAGCAATCAATTTTTACATTTCAGGATTTTTTTAACCAAACTTTGTATAAAGATAACTAGTAGGCTAACGCGGGACGAAAGTAACAAAGCGATTTTCACAGAGCCCTGACTATACAGGTCCTTCTCAAAAAATTAGCATATTGTGATAAAGTTAATTATTTTCCATAATGTAATGATAAAAATTCAACTTTCATATATTTTAGATTCATTGCACACCAACTGAAATATTTCAGGTCTTTTATTGTTTTAATACTGATGATTTTGGCATACAGCTCATGAAAACCCCAAATTCCTGTCTCAAAAAATTAGCATATTTCATCCGACCAATAAAATAAGTGTTTTTAATACAAAAAAAAGTCAACCTTCAAATAATTATGTTCAGTTATGCACTCAATACTTGGTCGGGAATCCTTTTGCAGAAATGACTGCTTCAATGCGGCGTGGCATGGAGGCAATCAGCCTGTGGCACTGCTGAGGTGTTCTGGAGGCCCAGGATGCTTCGAGAGCGCCCTTAAGCAAATCCAGAGTGTTGGGTCTTGCGTCTCTCAACTTTCTCTTCACAATATCCCACAGATTCTCTATGGGGTTCAGAGTTGGCAGGCAAATTGAGCACAGTAATACCATGGTCAGTAAACCATTTACCAGTGGTTTTGGCACTGTGAGCAGGTGCCAGGTCGTGCTGAAAAATGAAATCTTCATCTCCATAAAGCTTTTCAGCAGGTGGAAGCATGAAGTGCTCCAAAATCTCCTGATAGCTAGCTGCATTGACCCTACCCTTGATAAAACACAGTGGACCAACACCAGCAGCTGACATGGCACCCCAGACCATCACTGACTGTGGGTTCTTGACACTGGACTTCAGGCATTTTGGCATTTCCTTCTCCCCAGTCTTCCTCCAGACTCTGGCACCTTGATTTCCGAATGACATGCAACCACTGAGCAACAGTCCAGTCCTGCTTCTCTGTAGCCCAGGTCAGGCGCTTCTGCCGCTGTTTCTGGTTCAAAAGTGGCTTGACCTGGGGAATGCGGCACCTGTAGCCCATTTCCTGCACACGCCTGTGCACGGTGGCTCTGGATGTTTCTACTCCAGACTCAGTCCACTGCTTCCGCAGGTCCCCCAAGGTCTGGAATCGGTCCTTCTCCACAATCTTCCTCAGGATCCGGTCACCTCTTCTCGTTGTGCAGCGTTTTTTGCCACACTTTTTCCTTCCCACAGACTTCCCACTGAGGTGCCTTGATACAGCACTCTGGGAACAGCCTATTTGTTCAGAAATTTCTTTCTGTGTCTTACCCTCTTGCTTGAGGGTGTCAATGATGGCCTTCTGGACAGCAGTCAGGTCGGCAGTCTTACCCATGATTGCGGTTTTGAGTAATGAAACAGGCTGGGGGGTTTTAAAAGCCTCAGGAATCTTTTGCAGGTGTTTAGAGTTAATTAGTTGATTCAGATGATTAGGTTAATAGCTCTTTTAGAGAACCTTTTCATGATATGCTAATTTTTTGAGACAGGAATTCTGGGTTTTCATGAGCTGTATGCCAAAATCATCAGTATTAAAACAATAAAATACCTGAAATATATCAGTTGGTGTGCAATGAATCTAAAATATTTGAAAGTTTAATTTTTATCATTACATTATGGAAAATAATGAACTCTATCACAATATGCTAATTTTTTGAGAAGGACCTGTATTAGCATTTCAAACTATGACAGCAAGTTCAGTACATAACCCTTGACGGAGCTGCCAAATATCACGTCATTTCGTGATCGTTTCCCACGGTTAGGTCCTGAAAGCAGTTTTCGAGTACAAGTAAATTACTGAAGCGGTACTTTTTTTTAATAACAAGTTTTGATTGAGTTTCGTTTCATGTGTCACACAGTAATGATCAATCTACAGGTTATTTAGTGCTGTAACACATCCTGAAGTTTGCCTTGTCAGAGTTTTTCAGTATAAAAGTAAATCGGGTTTAAATGTCAGGAGTTCCTGTCGGGACGAAAGTAACACTTGTTACTTTTGTCCCGCAGTGAAAACATATAGTTACATTATGTTGAGAAGTTATGTTATGCTTATTTAATTTAATTTTCATATTTTTCCTGTTGAAAAAACATTTTATAAAATGGATTGACATAAAAAAAATGATTGAAACAGTTACTTTTGAAACATTTGATTAAACTGAAATTTAAAATGAAAATGTAAATTACCTATTTCACTATTTTATCTTTTGCAAAGATAAAGGCCAAAATATGTTTGTAGTTATATAACAAGATACTCAGTTATATTTAGGCTAAAAAAAAAAACAATAAAAAAATCAAGATCTAGCAAAAAAATCTAGCTCGTATATTGTTGTTACTTTCGTCCCAACTGACGAGGTCGAAAGTAACATGAGCAGTCTTATGCTCAAATGGAAATTATAATTAAGTTGTTCTACATTTTTACAAAATACCACCTGGTATTGATAGACCACACTTGTGAGTGAATGACCACAGCAAAAATGTATCTCTGTCTAAATCATCATCTTTTAAAATTATGTTTTTCTGAAAAATGTTACTTTCGCCCCTGCTCTCCCCTATGTTATGAAAGATATAACGGAATGAATTGATATACCATTTTACTTTGCAATATGTGGTTAAATAAATGGCCATACATGTCCATTCAATACAATATAATTTGTATATTAGCCTAATGTGTTCTTTGGGCAAGATGTAATGAAAACAGAAGCGTAATAATGGTTGTAATAATTGGCAACATTTTCATAATAATATCTAATATTTCATAGGAATATTGATATATTATTTCTTTCCCCGTTCACTTGTGTCTCCCAAAATGCCTGATAAACATTATTCTTCCCCTAAACTAATCTCACTTATTACAGTATTATATTTTGTACATTCCGTATGTCATATATTGTATGTAAAAAAAAACACAGTCCCTTATCATGAAACTTGTTTCCTGTTTCTTTTACAGCAAACCACCAATTTTTTTTGGTAAGTGCAGCATAATTGACCAATGAACCTCAATTCTTCTGATTACGTAAACATTATTTATGACCGTTTTAGAGTATCTGTTTGTCCTCCTGAGGGAAAAAAAGTGCATGTCCCCCTGGGACCCTGGAATAGACTTTTGTCCACTGTAGTGGACATTCGATTTTAATCAGGATGTCCTGTATAAAGCACATTCAGGGCTTTTCAGATATATCAAATGTTTGACTAGGTTTGAAAAAACAGATTACAGAATCTTACAGAATCTTATAAGATTAAAATATAAACCTATAGGTTTACAACAGAACCCACAGATTTGAAAAAAATAATTATGTAATTCTCTGAAAATAGAATTATATTTTCCCTAAATAACATGTTCTCCCTACAGGCCTAAGCTATATTCTCATATCATAACTGTGATATTCTGTAAAACAATAAGCATTCAAACACCTTTTTCCTTACTGTTAAAAATTAAATCACCTAACGTGATTTTTTAGATTGATAGGTATTATGACCATTGAACAAACATTTTATTTGATATTTGGTATTTGAAAAATGTGTTGGTTTGTGTGTGGCAACTTTGTACCTCCTCTGAACAGGATTGAATAAATGTCAATCAGTGTTTTGGCTGATTTGAATAACCTAAATGATTAAATGAGGAGATACATTTTCTGCTTTTTAATTTTTTCCCCCATTTTTGATTTGTTTAAACAACAATCAACAAACATATTCACACATCAACACAACCAAGACAGATATTGTGCTTTTACATTGTGTGTGTATCCTATATAAAGAAAAAAAGATAAAGAATAACATCAGTAAATCATAAGCAAACCTGACACCAGCATCAGTTTGTTCACTTACAGTTATAATTGGTTTTGCAGATAATTTATGAAAGGATGCCACATGACAGTGAACATAGACCTGGAGCAATGACAATTTCTTGATTTTTGTTGCACAGTTAAGCAAATCATTAAAAAAAGAAAAAAAAAAAAGAAAGAAGCCTAGTTCCAAATCAGCCCAACCAAGAACATTTTACAATTCAGCCAAATTTACAGTAGATGCTATTATTTAAATCTACAGTAGGCCTATAATAAGATGATTGTGATTATTATTTGTTTTAAATAAGGTTCATTTTATGCCAAATGCGCTAACATAAGAGAACCTGCTATGGTTAGTGGACAGCTTGGCCTTATGTGAGATACGATGCAGGTCGGGTGCTTGTTTTTGATACATCTAATTAAAAATGGCTTTTCACTTCATCCCTCCTCCACGTGGTGTATGGGAACAGAGGCGGGGGTGAAAGGGGGGCATTGTGCGGAGCGGCAATGGATCCTGGGGGTGAGGAGAGAGAAAGAGATGCCCACTCAACTGTGTCCAGGTCGCCATTGTTGGAAATTCCCTTCCCATTCAATGCATTTTAAATAGAGCTCCGAATATTCGGACGCACCGACAAAGTAAGCGAGCCGCAGGGGGTCCTTACTGCAGTAGCGCGTGCAGTTATAGTCTATAAGCCGCTTGACGTATGCTGCCTCATCCCATCACCTTCCTCATCATTTCCCTCAAGTCATTATTTTTTTAACATAACTTTCTCAACTGGCACTTTCTTTAACACCCCCCCCCCCAATTAAGCTACAGTAGCATCATTTCTAATTAAGCTAATTCTAACTTAATTAAGCTATTTTATATGTTCTTTCTAGGTAACCTGATTAGGCCAGTTAAAAATATATTTTTTACCTTCTTGTAAATCAGAAAATGTGCAAATGTCGCCTATTTAAATTTCCCATAAATCTTAGACAAGGTGTCTCATTCTATAGGCGCGCTAAATTAAGTGTAGGCCTAGTCATTAAGTTGTTTTAAATCGGACAGATGTCAGAATCTTGAAGGGTATGAACTTTAGTGTGTGTGCATAAATTAGGCTACAAGTGTAGCCTATATGTAGATATAAAACGTCAGGAAATGTCATCTTGACGCATATTGATAAAACTCGGTTGTCTAAATTACAAGAGAGCTGCTGCTTTTAGCATTAAAAGAAACGCAAAAGAGGGAGAAAAGAAAGAAAAAGAGACGGTGTTCCGCACCATTGAAATGCAAATGTCAGAACAAGGGGAGATTGTATTTTTGTGTGAGTGTGTGTGTGTGTGTGTGTGTCTTTGGAGAGGAGGATAGGAGGGGAGGGGAGTCCGCAGAGTGGACAAGTTTGAGAAAGAGGGGACTTGTTGAGGAAAAACAGCCACACACGCACTCGCCAGTTCACACAGCAACAGCGGACGACGTCACGGTTCGCTTCAGCAGTCCACGCGAATTTTAAGTTTTTTTTCTTTTTCTTTTTACTTACTCTTTAACAGATGTCGGTTCTGTCTTAACGCGTCCTGTAAGGTGGATTACTGGCCAACAAGGGGGTTCGTAATTTATTTATTCACAACATAACTTGCAAAGTTGTTTGATGCCCGTAACTCTCACCGTCTGCTCGTGAATCATGTCACGCCGGAAACAGAAACGGCCCCAACAGCTTGTTAACTCAGACCCCGGGGGCACGCGCTTGATACTGCAAGGTGAGGAAATCATTCATTTGTTAATTATTTGTTACCCTTGACTAATTAATAGTTATGCTTTAAGGTTTAAAAACGATAGGTTAATAAAAAGTTTTTTGCCGTTTACATAGATCACCTGTTACCCAAATAATATTTTATATCAATTTTTTTTTTTTATTGCTTAAATTGGGCACTTTTATCACCTGAAGTGTTATGATACAGGTTAAAATGCACTAGAGCGTTTGGCTCTCTACTCAGTGAGCCATTGTTTGAGAGCTGCAACACATATAGCTCACATTTCTACCATGACTGAACTTTTCAAAATAAGTAGTTTACTGACATTTCTCACTAAAAATGTCTGCCAAATGTGTTGTATTGAAAGAAGGCTCTAATAGACATAGCCAGAGGGTTGGTCTAAAGGTGTTCAGCCGTATGGCCGGTCATTATGTTGACATGAATCACTCTATAACTGCGTTAGCTTTTCAGTCATGTCAATCCACCAAGAGACTTGCAGCATAGTCAGTTTGATTGCTGGGGGTCTTTTATGCATTTAGAGGAGTCTCCTATTCAGTGTGAATAAGGTGCAGGCAAGGGGGAGGGGACGAAAGGGGGTGTTTGGGTAAAGATTAATCTCTTCTCACTCTATTCTGTCCTCCTTCTCCCTTATTCTCTCTCTCATGTTTCCATGTGCTCCTCTTTTCTGCTTCCACTGTGTTCCCCCCCTTCCCACTCCCTTGCCTCTATTCACTTTGTACCTCTGCTCAGTTGGGGGTTCCACTGTTAGAATACAGAAAGGAGAAAGAATGCACTGTTGCATGCATGCATGCATGGAAGGAAAAAAGTTAGCTCAGGAATCCTAAAGATACAGCACTTTTGTGATTTGATTTCTGTAGCATTTGGCAAGAACAGGTAGTATGTTGTGAGGGAATTTCTCAGGGTTTTAACATTTTTGGGCATTTCAGTAGATTTGATTACACAGGTCTGTGTACAGTCATTTAGTATATCTGTGTGCCACAGAGAGTGAAATAGTTTGTCTGTCAGTCAACCCACTATTTTCCCAACCCCCTCCTTCTAGTTCTTTTTCTCCGCTCAAGATTCTAAAAGAATTTGACCTTAGAGCTCATGAGGTGAGGTCATCTAGCCAATCAGAGCACATGGACAGTGCCCAAAACCCTTTCTATGCCCTAACCTCTGACCCTGTGCAGGGTCAGGGGGAAGGGTGAATAGAGAGATGAAAGATGTAGTTGATGGACAGAGGGTTGGGTTAAGAGGGGTTGTGGGTTGTTGTGGTGATATCTATTGTCCTTTGAAAAAGCGTTGCAATAGCTGCAAGGTGGCTAGTGAGTTGTGGCAATAGTGAGGACAGAAGATGTGAGTGTGGTATATGAAGGTTGTGATTTAAGGGTGAAAGATCATTAAGAATGAGTGGTATTCAGCGTTTTATGAAAGAAAACTGTTGACAAAGGAGTTGTCCTATATTATGAAGGCTTTCTCATAACTTACTGTTATAGAACTCAATTGTAAGCAATTTTTATAAAAGCTAAATTATAAAATAATGCAACAATGCTGTAGCAATATAATGTTAGTAAATAATTGTTATTGTTTGAGGATAAATGCTATACATGTATAAACTTATTCCTTATTTTATCTATTTTCCAGATGACCAGCTTCCAGTGAAATCTCCATCCACCTCTCTTGCGTCTGAAGCTACCTCATCATCTTCCTCTTCCTCACCTACATCCCTTCAGGACTGTCAGCCTCCTTTGGCCCCAAGACCGTCTCCTGGTGGCATTCATGCTCCCTCGCTCCCCAACGAGAGCTCATCTCCTCCCCACTGGCCAAATCACATTGCCTCATATTCCACATCTCTGCCTAATGCACACTCATCTCTCTCTCCGGACTTCCCACACCCTTCTCTTTCCTCCCAGACCCACTCTCCTCCTCCTGGCCAGCAGAAATCCATTCATATTTCGTCTCATCAGCCACTGTCCACTGTGACGTCCCCACCAATGGGTATTTCTGCAACAACCACTACCTCCTCTTCCTCTTCTTTATCCTCTTCATCATCGCTGGGTGCCCCACCACATCAAGGAAGCCCTAGTCCCATCCACCAAAATCCTCCGTCACCTTCAGAGCAACTCCAGGTGCCTCCGACCCTCGCTGTACTATTGGAGGAGCTTAGGGTCCTGCAGCAAAGACAGATTCACCAAATGCAGATTACAGAAGAGATCTGCAGACAGGTGCTGCGTCTAGGTGGTATGGTCAGTGCCCAAGATGCACCTCAGGGATCTGTAGAGAATCAACAGAGAGATGCAGGCTCTAGCTCCCCACCTAATACGGTCTCTGGTGCCTCTTTAATTCCCCAAGCTCCTGCATCCAAGCCCAACCTATCTCACACTAATGGAACCAGAGCTCCTTATTCCACTACTTCATCTTCAACATCTTCCTCATCCTTATTCACCTCTTCAGCCTCTATGCACCCTCTCTCTCTAACGCTTGGACTTCCACCTCGTTACCTCAATGAAAAGTCTCCCAACACCTCAATCAGTCATGGAAATGGTGTGAATTTCCCAACTCAACCCTTGCCCACGGTCAGCCTCTCCCAGGACCACCTATCTCTTAATTCCACTGTTAGTACGTCAAATGGATCTTCAAGCTCCTCTGCAAGCCGCCAACAGCACGTCTGCCGTTTCTGTGGGAAGGTTCTGAGCAGTGACTCTTCCCTACAGATCCATCTGAGATCCCACACCGGCGAGCGCCCGTACCAGTGTCCAGTCTGCCTCAGTCGCTTCACTACCCGCGGCAACCTCAAAGCCCACTTCCTTCGTCACCGTGAACAAAATCCCGAGCTGTCACTTTCGCTCTTGCCACCTGCTCTGTCCGAGCAAACCCAACCAGAATCTGGCTCAGGGACATCACAGAGGCGCAGAAAACGTCGAGCTGAGGATGAGGAGCCTTTTGGAGTTAAGGGTAGTATAGGTGTGCCAGACAGTTTAACCTTGGGTTTCCTTTCTGGGTCATCTCATCCATCTCCCTCCTCCCTACCATTGCCACCCAGTGTTGATCTGGCCCTGCTTTCCACCGCCCACTCTTTGCTACAGCTAAACCGGGCCTCGGCTGCAGCCGCAGCCTCCGTTTCCACTAGTGTGCAGTCGTCATCTTCATCCATCACCCCCTCTGCCATGAACAGTCAATTCAAAGGTGCGAAGCAGCAGAGGTTTGATGAGAATACACCACCACACTCCACCTTACATCCTGGTTCTCCGTATTCCCAGCTGGCACATCTTCCGAAGATACTCTTCCCATCAGGTCCATCTGCCCATCATCCTAGTCTTGCCCTTCTTCGCCCTCCTCACCTTTCCTCCCCTCACCTCCCACTTACCTTCCCTTTCTCCTCTTACCCCAAACCTCAAAACTCCTCTTCTCCATCCTCCTCTCCATCATCATCCTCTGTCACCTCGGACACCTCCAAGCTGCAGAGATTGGCTCAGAAATTAGAGAAGCAGCCTCTCCCAAAAAGCACCAATGATGGCCAGGTGAACTGCAATTCTCAGGCTAATGACATATCCACAACTAATGCTATCTCAGCTTACAGGAGGGAGATGATGGCGGCCTTAGGGCTGAACCCCAGCAGTGAGCCGACTAGCCAAGAGCTACAAGGGTCAACTGCCTCCTCTTTGGTCCCTAATCAGTGTGGGGTGTGCCTCCGTGTCCTCAGCTGCCCAAGGGCGTTACGTCTCCACCAGGCCACTCACTTGGGCGAACGTCCATTCCCCTGCAAACTCTGTGGCCGCTCCTTCTCTACAAAGGGAAGTCTAAGGGCTCATCTAGCCACTCACAGAGCACGTCCGGCCAATGCACGTGGCCAGAACTCTTGCCCACTCTGTCAGCGTAAGTTTACCAATGCCGTGGTACTGCAGCATCACATTCGCATGCATCTGGGAGGCCAATTACCTCCAGAAGGTAACGGGGACCTGCAGTCAGAGGAAGATTCTGGTCAAATGGTTTCCTTACCCACAACCCTTCAGTCTCTTCCACTCAATATGAGCATGTCTTCCTCTGCCAGCTTACTGGAGTCTAATGCTAGCCTAAGAGATGCTACATCAGGTGATGCAGACCAGATCATGGAGTCAGATCAAGATCCCTATGACAACACACCTGAGACTAGCCCAACTCTCACCGTGGAGAAGCAGGACCCCTCCAGAGAAAACAGCCCACCTGACAATTCCATTGCCTCGGATGAGAAACATTATGGCACAGTACATCACAGCAAGTCTCAAGTTGTCAATGGCTCTGCAGAAGAGGATGAAGACACACCTTTATCCCTCTGTACCAGGACCAACTCCCAAGACACCTTGTTTGATAAAAAAAGGCACAATGGGGCTTCACTTCACACGGTGATCAGTGGACCAAAACCTAGTTTAAGCCCTGAAGCTCTTGATCTGTCACCTACCCTAACTCCACCCTCAAGCCCAGGGTTGTCCACAGAGTTAAAATCAGACCAAAGCAGCGAGCAGACAACACTTCATGTGAATGGAATAGACCATGTTCTTGAGCCCAATGATGGAGACTCTCAGCCAGCCGCAGAGAATGCTTCTTTGCACTCTAAAATTCCTGACAAAGCCACAGAGAAGCTGAAAGCTGAGGATGTACAAGAATCCAAAATTGTGGAGTCTGCAGAAGAGGATCAAAGGAAAGATAAAGAAAAGACTGAAATTACATCACCAGAGACTCCTGTGGCCCATCCTCTACCGCAGCGTTCTGAGAAACCTTACAGCTGTGCAGAGTGTGGAAAAGAGTATGCTAGCCGCAGTGGATTGAAGGTAGCCTACTGTAATCCAGTAAACAATTATGTGTACAGTATTTTTGTTAGATTACATTTTATCCATTAAATATTTATGAACATCCTGTGATATTGTTTGTGTGAAAAACAAGACTTCTAATTATTGTGTTTCAACAGGGGCATATGAAAATCCACAGCGGGAGTATGAATCAGTTGGCCAGTACTACATCCTCACAGTCCACTGAGGGAAAAGTGTTGGAGCGTATAGAGGAGTCGACCCATCGAAAACTGAGAGGAGAGGATGCTAAACACTTGTCAGAGGAGAGTGCAGATAAACTGTCCTTGCCTGAGCAACCGGTGTCTACTACTGACAGAGATGACAGAACTGAAGACACTGCTTGAAAGAATGTGATTAGTTAGGTTTTAGCACTATTCTTGTTTACTGATTTCTATGACAACTTTTTTTTTCTTTCAATTTTGTGGTTAGGGGTAGTTTTTAATTGTTTGGTATTGTAGAATGGTAGTGAATCAGTCCATATGTAATAGTAGTGCCTTTTCATGAAGACAATTAAATCATATTGATAAAGACTTTCGAATTCAAATATCAGGATGCTCTGAAATTGGATCTTGAAAACAGTATTTGTGTGTAACAAATGACAAGCAAACTAATTATGTGTCTAAGTGCAATTTCAGAAATCAATTTGGAATTCCAGGATATACATTAAAAAATAAAAAAAAAGATTGGGGAAAAAAGGGATGTGAGATGTGTGATATGACATGAGAGAGGATGTGGGATCATACCAAAACTGATCATCTGATGTGCAGCTGAATGTAAATATCTTTTTTGTTTTATGTTTGTATTCTCTTTCATGCTGCTGTACTTTGTAGGTGTTTCTCTAAATAGCTGCACTATATCTGTGACTGCTGAAACTCTTTTTGACAAGGGAGGTTTATAATAACAATGATGAAATGGAAATGCTGAGAGTCAGATTTACTTTCTGCCCAATCAATGCCTGTTCTTCATCCTCCATTATTTAGTTTTTTTTTTTTTTAATGAAAAACAGCTAATCAGATCAGTTTTCACAATGCTGTAGATGAGCAAAAGCGGCTCAAAATTGCTAAAGATTAATGCATTATTTTCTGTTATCTTGAATGTTGAAACTTTGTTGGCCCTGTTGAACACTATCCAGCTTTGTTTTGTAAATCTCTTGGATGTAATGTGGTCCTAACTTGTCAAAGAGAGAAATAAAGTCAGAATGAATGTTTCACGAATGTTTTTAAAAATATGCGTTATTTTAATTGCATTGAATACAAAACGATCACTCGTAAAGCTATTCACAGGATCCTATGAGGCATCTTTTTGTTTTTGATCCATAAGGTTCTATGTTCCTGAGCAATTGTCTTTACCCCCCCCTTTAAAAAAAGTCTGCTTCCTTTAATATGCTTAGTTCCCCAGTTCGGTGGTGTGCATGTTGATGGCTGTGTGTGTGTGTTTGTGTGAGTGTGTTTGTTCACACACACACGTATACTTGTGTAATGTGATTGAGTGTGCAGCTGTACAGACTTCACTCCCTCCCCTCAAACACCCTCTCGCTCTCTGTGTCATGCTCTCTTTCATATGCTCGCTCTTTCATTTTCTCTTTCATTCTTTGCCTCTTTCACTCTCTTTCTATCCCCCCCCCCTATGTAATGCGTCTGACACACAGGAAGCTCTAATCCTCGCACAATGTCCCCCCTCATCCCCCCTGAGCGTCTCTGCACGGGATGAAGGGGAGGTGGAGCCCGACCCGGCCAGCTGTCCCTAAAATGGCTCCTAATCCTGCCTCTGCCAGGCCCTTGAAACCATGACAACCTGTAACCAAGGAGAGAAATTTTGAGGTTGAGAGGGAGACGAACAATGAGCCAGAAACAAGGCATGTGGTAGAAGTTTGTCCACATGAATTCAGGAAGGGATGAAGACATGTCTCAATCAAAAATAAGGAAATCTTCCAGAGAAAATGTCAAATGTGCAATAATGTAGTGCTTTAAGAGTCAAAAAAGCAGCAGAAGTGATGAAAAGTTCTTCAACGAGCAGTCAAACATATTTAAAAGATTGCTAATTTATTAAAGGTAAATCTTTTTTATTTAGATTCAACAGTACAGGTGGTTCAAGTTATCCCCACAATATTTCACAATATATAACATTATTGTACAACTAAATTCTGTATGTTTACAGTATACAGTGTGTATATATATATATATGAATATATGGGCCAATGATGTGTATATTTTTGTGTCAAAGTGCATTATTTCCTTTTAAAATAATTTGATAAATTCATGACATACGTATAGCACTTTAATCTATTAAACCTATTATTGCTTTTTACTTTTGGCAGAGTGAAATGGGTTGTAGAGCTCTCTCAAATACTGGTAAAAACTGCTCATTTCAAGTATGGGTAGGTTGGTATGCTTTCCATGTCAGATTTCTCAGAAAAGTATCCATCTCGCTCTTAAATACTTTCTATGGGATCCTATACAAGGAAAAATCATTTTTTATTGGTTTTATATTAGATCAAATTAGCCAGTTCCAAAGGCAAAATTTTAACTATTTTACCAAAATAATTTAGTTTTTCTCAGTCGCTTTGGTGCCTTTCTCACATCACTATTTACATTTGCACAACAGTTAGTTCAACCTCCACAACATTTAGTCAGTTTCTCACTCCTTCCAACAAATTGCAAATGCTTTTGGACATGCATCAATTGCTTTCATACAACTCTCTGCTGTTTTCTAACATTATCATTTGCTTATGTCATGTCAGTCAAAATGAATATACTTGTGAATGCTGAATAGTCATTCCATATAAAATGAATAGTCCTCATTTCATTGCTTGAGTCGTCACATACAAAAATGTTGAACTAGTTGTCAAAATCTGTCAAGAAAATTTTTACAAATTTTTGTATCTTTTTTTTTCCTTGAAAATGTCTCCTAAATTGAACAATTTCTCTCAGGTGAACTTATGTGGCCAGACAGAGAGGAATGTCTGGATGTGCATGAATAATTTACAGTATGTATGTTGTATGTTTAGTTCCAATATGTACTGCAATATTGTTAACAGTTGTGCACAGCTCTACCCAAAGGGAGTTTATGTTTGTTGTAAATAAGGGTGTATATTTTTTCTTTTGCACAATGCTGTGAACAAATTAGAATTGCAAAGAGCATATGCAGTAAAAATGTGAAACATACATATTCAGTGTCTTGTACTTAGTTACCTCACTATATACAGTAATGTGTAACTTTACTGTAGTTTTAAAATGGCTGTGCAAATAGTATATAGTGCTGTCTTGAGCATTTTCAGGTAGTGTCACCAAGATCTAACTTTTTTGCATTGGAAAACATTTACAGAGTAAACTGTCATAATGAAAACATGACAAAGCCATTTGACTATCTTGTTCATGAACAAGGGTTTCAGGACTTTTCATCTTGATGACACTGACATAAATACTTGCTTTTGAAGAATGAGCTATCCATTTTTAGTAAGTGACACGCTTTTGCAGGTTATCAACTGCATTAACTGTTGCGCATATGTAAATAGTGATGTGAGAAATGCACCAAAGCGACTGAGAAAAACTAAGATCATGGTGCAAAAATGAGTACACCCCAATGAATGTGTTAGGAGAAAACAAAATTAAATTGTAATTAACAGGAATTCAATTAATCAATCAATCAATCATCATACAGATGGCCACAGGATAATTGACAATTAAAAGTGGTATTCAAGAGAAAATCCACTCCCATAATGCTGACAGAATGGCATCACATGGAAAAGAAATGTCACAAGACCTGAGATAGAAAAAAAATAAATATTAAGGTTATAAGAAAATTAGTAAAGCATTACCAGAGTGTCGGCCCAGATCCAGCCCACATCTGGTACGCGTCGAATTCACGTTCCAGATGTGGCCTGGATTTGGGCCGACACTTTCTGTCTGGGTTGCTAATACGTTTGAATACTGTTGCAAAGGTATCCAACAACTTAAAAAGGATGGACTTGTGGGAAGCTCGCTGAGACGTCCAGGCCTTGTCAGACCCTGTCAAGAGCGTTTTGTGATGACAGATGTTGAAGAAAATCTCCATGCAAGTTCAGCACAGTTGGCTAAATCAGTAGAAAGTCAAACTGGGGTGAGTGTTTCCAGTGACACCATGCAATATACACTCTGGAAGAGTGCCATGCATGGCTGTCGTCCACAAAGGAAGCCACTGCTGAAGCCCATGCACAAAAAAGCGTCTAGAATTTGCCAGGGCTCGTGTTGACGAAGGCGAAGACTATTGGGACTCTATACTTTGGAGTGATGAGACAAAGATTTATCTGATGGTACCAACAGTTAAGCAAGGTGTTGGTAGTGTTCTTGTGTGGGGAAGATGAGAAGATGCTACCTGTCCCTCTTTCAACATGATAATGACCCAAAAATTACATCTAAGATCACTGGTTCATTTCTGAGGAAGAACTGGGTAAAAGTGATTCAGTGGCCAAGTATGTCACCAGACCTCAATACACCTAACCCAATAGAGTTCTGAACAGACAAGTTGAACTTCTTTCTCCATCCAGCATCCTAATGATTAGATTTAGTTTCATTTGTTGTAGGGTGTAATCATTTTTGCAACACCTCATTTGAATTAAATGTATTATTTTTCTTATCCTAAAGATGCAAGTAACCACACTCTTATGTTAATACAAATAAACGTTCAATAAAACTTTTGTAAAAAATGCAGCAAATTGGTTATATTCAATGTGAACGTGATAAAAATCTTAATTTTCAAATGGGTATACTCATTTATAATATATAAAATTAATATAAATTAATATATTGAATATATACCTAGGCGGTTGAGGAGAGATCCCCTGATATGATTGTAAAAGCGCATTGGGTGTACAGTAGTACATACATATGAAAGCACTATATAAATGCCTCATTCATACTGTATATATATATATATATATATATATATATGTTTATGTATATATATATGTGTATGTATTACATGGAATAACATAGAAAGTTGTAAAGTGTTATAAACGTACTGAAGTAGAGGTAAAACAGCAACAAATGGATAAGTGTTTCCTTTGCAAATCAGGAAAAGCAGATGTGGTGTAACGTCCAATTCTGACCACTCGATGGCGACACATGTACAGGTGTGTGCCGTAAATAATCCAAAAATCCACTCTCAAAACAGTTACAACAAAGCACTCATTTTGAGTTACACCATTTTTATTTGATAGTTTATGGTATATGAGGAAATAAAACATTCAGAAGGCAACATGCTTAAAATTGGCTTTAAGATCATTTTTATAGTTCTTTATTCTATATTCGTCAAGCGTGACCTTTTCAACGTAATTTATTACGTGACGTTACAAACGTACATCACAGAACAGAGCAAGGCGAGCATTTGTGCTTATAAAACTTAAACTTTTTTATTTATTTTTGAAATGACCGATCATTTTGCAAGATAAGACCCTTATACATCGTCTGGTGTCGTTTAAAGCCCTTTGAAGCTGCACTGAAATTGTCATTTGGACCTTGGACCATTCGGTACCCAATGAAGTCCATTATATGGAGAAAAATCCTAGAATGTTTTCATCAAAAACCATAATTTCTTTTCGACTGAAGAAAGAAAGACAAGGACATCTTGGATGACATGGGTAAATTATCATGAGTAAATTATCAGCAAAAGTTTTTTTTAAAAAGTGAACGACTCCTGTAAGTCTTAATGACATTTAAGAGATAATAATGTATATTTATTGTACACTTATTATACCGATTTTTTTTACCACATAATTACGGGATGCGTTGCTATTGACAACAGTCATTATAAGGAAGGAAATGCCACAGTAAGCTTGCTTTAAAAAGTGCATAGAGCTGCTTGTTTTATTTGTTGTTTGCTGATTTTCAAATATAAAACTTTTTGAAATGTTACAAATACATAACAATAGATTAGAGTAGAATAGATTAACCAAGCATTAATACCATTGATCAGCCCTACCAAACGTGGATGTTTTTTCACTAAGAAACAAACATTATGTTATTTGATTGATATTGTGAAGCTGCTTTGATGCAATTTATATTGTGAAAAGCGCTATATAAATACACTTGACTTGACTTGATTAGTCGATTAATCGATAAAATAATCATCCGACTAATCGCTTAATTAATCATCGTTTACCCCAGCCCTACAACACACACAATAAACTTTGTTTTTAATGTTGTACTTTGGGTACAATAAATGAGAATAGGGTAATAATCAATCAGTACCAGAAGTGACACGAAGTGAATTCAAAGACACGGCTCAATTAATTAAACAAACCGCAGGCGTCTAAGTTACAAAATGGTAAATTGTTAAAAAAGGGTGATAATCCACCTCGAAATAAAGGCCGTCAAAAACGTCACTCATGTGAGAAAAGCGAACTCGACATAAACTTGAAAAACTGACCTGAACTGCACTAAATATTTGTCTGGGAACTGGTTTAAGACGCTTTACATATGCAGTGGATAAATATTGTTTTTTATACTTTACTACATGTAACGTTGGGCCTACGATAAATGGTTACCGCAGCATGACGACTATCCACATCCCTCAGGGCCTCACGCCATATTTAAAGGCTCCATTATACAAATAATTTTTGGAATACATAGGCTACATCAATATCAACCGACATTAAAATATCTAATAGGCTACTCTAATAATTAACACAGATGCAAATAGATTGAAAAATTACCTGTTAATTTGCAGCTAGAGCTCCAACACACAACGAGCCGCATCCCGCTTAAAACCTCAAACCGGTTGTGGGTAGTTCTGTAGTGATAATTCCCAGAGCCGTTGAAAAACAAATCTAATTTCGCGCCATATAGCATGACGTCATGTGCAAACAACCTGTGTTTGTGTATTATAAACGATTTACGCATTTACTTATTTAATATTCTTATTGAATTTAATCGAATAACAGTTTATGCCCAGGTGAAAAAGACGTACTATTTAATGTATTAAAAATGTACTTGTTTTTAGAGTAATATAAATATATACTATAATGCATGTTTAATACATTTAACAGTACATCTTTTTCACCTGGGTGGTTTCACAATATCACTATCAAATGCAGTAAAAGACCGAACAACCTAATGCAAACAGAACAACCTAATGCAAAACCTAATGCAAAAAGTTTTGTTAGGTGGTTGACAGACACAAAATAGCCTACATTTAAAATGGGGTTAGGCCTACATTGTAATTTGAAAATCATTGCAAGACAAACAACTGAATAAAACGACAATAACAAAACAGTAATAGTTGCATTGCGCTTATACAATAATATAATTCAGTCAAGCAAGAAATCAGCAGTCAAGACAAAATATTTAAATAAGGCATGGTTATAATTTATGTCAATTATTTAATTCAATTATTTATTTTACTTAGAAATTATCAAGTCAAATGAACTCAGTTGCCTTTTTTGATGAAGTAATTTGATTAAAAAATGTTCTTTCAAAATTATAACATCGAGTTAAGCCGTGCGTTCAAGTCATCTCGTATAGATCCTATTTACGAGTTGAACCAGAGACAATTTATATAAGGACTTTGGTTGAACGCACTTGAACGCCACCACATCTCGTAAATACCAGTGGGGAGCTCGGGATTTGATCTTTCCGAGTTGTGGGCGTGTCACTAAGAAACATGGCGGAATACTACAATAGGCCTACTTTAATATTATGCAGTGTTATTGTCAAGGTTTTCTATTTACAGTGCAGTTAAGCTAATTGCCTGCACAGAATATGATGGCATTATAATATAACAATGCAACATGTAACGATAAAGTTGTCAGTGGCTTCATAAATTAATTTAAACATAAAAAAAACTAAGTACATCTGATGCACATTTCTTTGTTCTTCATTTTCTAGAACAATTTAAGAACCTTACTGTATTTTTGTGTAATTAATTAAGCGAAATTACCGCCATCTTACTCCGACGAAAGTGACTTGAACGCACATGCTGTCGTAAACACGACTTCCCACGTAACTTCCCAGGAGGACTTGAATTTACCATAACCATTTCAAATTAGTTTGAAATGTAATGATGTTAATGATGTTACCTAAAACCTAATGATGTTAAATAAAAATGAACTGGTCATTTAAAGTGAACAGCATTTTTACAGCATACGTACAATATAGGCTATAGTTTTATTTAAAAGCCTATTTATTTCAGTAGCCAAAGCAACATTTCTAATTTATGAATATTTTATTGCATTATTCATTTCAATTACCGAAAACTATTTTAATAGTTTTAGTTAACCACAGCAACGGTGCTATATTCAGATAACTTACCTTAATGTCTCCACCACAAACTATTTTGAGATATGTTTAGATGGTAGCCCATTTATCAAATGTTTCCCCAGACATTCATGGTTCAGTAGTTTATCGCGCTGTGTTCCATCCCTTTTCTCCTCCCCTTACGCATCAGTGTTTGACTGAGAGCAGAAGTTCATCAAACGTCTCGAACGCACGAGCTGAACGGAAGAGACCTCGAGAACGAGTCGCCGTGACAGAGACCATACGACTGAGATTTCACAGGGCGAAATAACATGAACTGCACTTGACTTTTATCGTGTCTACGAAAATGAACGGCAGATAAAGCACCAGTACAAGCTGCATCCTGACGCTAGTTCAGCATCTGGAGGAAATGGTAATGCAACCATTCTGTTCAGCTCTGATGTACTTACTGTGGTCAGAATTATTTAAGCTCGCTTTAATTCACATAATTCATAAAAATGTATATTGTTTTATATGGCCAAGATTTAAGCTTACATGAATGCATTATCAATATAAACCCTCACATACAATTTTCTGCTAAGTAATGTATTTGAAGTAGTTTTTATACAGTTTGTTTCTGAGGAAAATCATTTTCACTTAATGTTCTGCTTTGCAGCAAGCTATGATGGCTTAGGTTGTAACCTTGAGTGATTTTGTTTTATAGTTGTTATTTTTTATCAGAGCTCTTATCAGCATGTCCTGAACCTTGCTCTCAGTCCCTAAAGATCTTGCATTGGTGTGTTTTTTAATTATCAGTGCAGTAATTACCTATACTGTCCACCCACTCAGCTCAGCTCTTTAATCATCCTCTCTATCTCTTTTTGTCTTTCCTGAATGCGACTTTCTTCTTTTGTGATAAGACCTTCCTAACCATTACACAAGGCAATTCAACTGATTTATATGACTGGTGAGTTAGTGTGTGAAAGGTGGAAACAATTGCAACAATTTAGAATTCTAAATGTGAAAATATCTTTAGAATTTAAACAGTCATGGAATCCAGAATTCTGCAGTGTAAAATTCCCATTTATCCCTCTCAGATTCCAAGATGTCATTAACTCTTATTAGGTAACCTATAACAAAAGCCATGCCTCGTTAGTGTATAGTTTGTCATAGTCAGCATCAATGGCTCTCAACTTTGAGCTTCAAATATACAAGCTGTCATTTAACTAAATGTCCCTGTATGTGCATTTTTCATTTCATCATGTGAAGACGTTTCAAAGCTTGTGCTTTTGAGCGTAGCTCTTTTGAGTCCATTGAACCTTGAGGAGCACGTGACAGATCAGCATGCTGACGCACCAAGAAGTCTCCATACTAAAAGTGAGAGAGAGAGTTGAATTGGACTTGACATCGGCTATTAAAAATCCCTCAACTTGGTCTTGGTTGAATAGCGATCAGGTGGATCAATGTTCATGTCAGCGATGGCGATTGAGTAAGCTGTTGGCTAAGACACACAATCCTGTCTCACACAGTAAGGAATACGAACGAGCTGGATGTTTTACTTGCATGTAGACCTCTTTCTCCAGGTCTGTGTTTACACACCTTTAAAAAGCCATTTGCCCTGACGTCTAATGGATCAGTAATAGCCATATGTACGTTTGAAAAGCAAGAGTGTGTATGTGAGCTCTTTATGATTGCCCTGTTTCTTTGGAGATTATTATATGTGCATGCATGTGTGTGTGTGTTTGCATAAATACTGAACACTCTCCTTCTATCTTTCCCAGATGTCAACTCAAGATCTCAAGAACTAGCTGGGAACTTTTCAGATCTTCCTAAAACTGACTGTAGAACTGGTTTAGACAGTCTTATTTGTATCTATCAGGCCTTTTAAAAACAATGGCGTCTCACAGTCCTGCTCCCACAGAAGAGCCGTCCTCAGAGGTAACGAACGGTGACCTGAAGGCAAGTGGCTCGCAGGAGTGCATGAAACTGAAAAAAGAAATATCTTTGCTCAATGGCGTGTGCCTCATCGTGGGAAACATGATCGGCTCCGGGATCTTCGTCTCACCTAAAGGCGTACTGATGTATAGCGGCTCCTACGGGTTATCTCTGGTAGTATGGACAGTCGGTGGGATCTTCTCTGTGTTTGGTGCGCTCTGTTATGCCGAGCTCGGGACCACCATCAGCAAGTCAGGCGCCAGCTACGCTTACATCCTGGAGTCCTTTGGAGGCTTTTTGGCTTTCATCCGTCTATGGACTTCTCTTCTGATCATCGAGCCCACCAGTCAGGCCGTGATAGCCATCACTTTCTCCAACTACATGGTGCAGCCCATCTTCCCAACGTGTATAGCGCCCTACGCAGCCAATCGTCTGCTGGCCGCAGCATGCATCTGTGAGTTGGTGTGTGTGTGTGTGTGTTTGGATTTGTGTGGATGCATTTAGGAGGTGCTTTTGTAGATTACCTGTGAAGGTTTGTGTACTTCATGTCTCCAAGAACATCATTTGAGATGCAAAAGTTAAAAGGAATTCTCCGAGAATCCTTTACCCACCATTCCAATACCATTTGACTTTTTTTTGCAAGAGAATAGAATACACTATGGTTCAAAAGTTTGGGGTCAGTCAATTTTTTTTAAAGAAAATAATACTTTTATTCAGCAAATCAGCATATTAGCAAAAAAGCAAAAAAGGTCTGCACTCTAATTTGTTTTATTAGTATCAAGCAGGAGATTTTATCTTATATTTTATCTCCTGCTTGATACTAATAAAAACATTTTTAGAGTGCAGAAGTGTTACAAGTTTCACAATATACATTTTTTTCTCTATTTTTTTAACGGAGCCTTGGTGAGCATAACAGACTTTGTTTAAAAGCCTTAAAAAAATTTACTGATCCCCAAACTTTTGAATGGTCATGTGCTTTGCCACTCTGAATCAACTTAAATTTCAGTCCGTTTCTCAAAAATGATCATATTTCTGCATCCAATGAATGTTGATAGCACTTCGATATGAAAGATCATGTGAAAAGTGAAGGAATTGGCAGCAGGAAGTGGGTAGTAGGTTAACATTACACAAACATAAACAGTGCTACATTTTCCACAGACAATAAGAGTGAATGATGTGGCATAAAACGTAATGGGAAATATATTTAGTTCAAAAGACACTTACAAAAACAGTTATATGGTATCACTGTCTGATATCATCACAGTAGCCTACATTTTTGTAAAGGGAATAAAAAGCAAGAGATGAATTATGAAGTTATGAGAAATAATGAAAGCCTGTCAGTATTTAATGTTGAATGAAAAAGGGAAGAAGAAAAGAATGCGTCAGATGAGTGCTGCTAATGTTGAGGGTTAATTTCACGTGATTCGTCTAGCTTAGAACAGACATGCACAATAGCACAAAAAGTGCAGTCTGATACAGAAAGTAATGATTGGACTGATTTCATGATTTTGAAATCTTAGAAAAAATTATTTGTTTTGTATCACCTCAAATAATCTAGATCAGTGGTGACCCACATTTTCCTAGGGCTGTTCAGCCTCGACCCACTAAAAAAAAAAAAAAAAAAAAAAAAAAATACATTGTAAGTATATGACTAATACTGATGAATAAACAGTAGGCCTATAAGGTAAGGCTGTAAAATAGCAGTCCCAAACTAGTTTTTGTTAATACAATAAAGTTTGTAAGTAGGTGAATCACTACAGTCATTTAAAAATATACCATATAATGGAAAAAATAAAGATATACCATGGTGAATACACAATACTAACATGAACTATTAATAAATTGGTATTTTTACTTTTATTTCATGACTTACTAATTGACAACATAACTATGACGTTGCTTGATCTTAGTTTCTTTTGTGCTTAATTTATAATCAAGTGATATACGATGCGCATCGCCGCATTTGCGCTTGTACTTCCACAGTATAACATCTGACCGGACAGGAAAGTTTGTTTTTCTTAGGTGAGAGACTTTTTTATTTTGTAACAAGATACGAAAATAACAATAGAATGATGACACAGAGTCGGCGCCGATATCCTCATGGGCAAGCGCGTTGACATAGCACAGTTGTGCTTCGGGCGACCCGAGGTCGAGTCCCGGCTCGTGGACCTTTCCTGATCCCGTCCCCCTCACTTAATGTCTACCTACTGTCCTATCCTAATAAAACGGCAAAAATAAATCATAAAAAAAAAAAAGAATGATGACACGGACATATAGCATGACAATATCTGAATCTGGACAACGCGCTATTCTCGGGCACTCTTACTTAAAATTGCATCTGACAGAAGAGAAATGTTTCTTTGACGGCACACTCCGCGACTCGTGACCCACCAGTTGAGAAATTATGTTTGATTAACAAAGTTTGGGAGGAACACGTTCAAATTGCCTAACCAATCAGCAAGAAACGATGCCTATATATAGAGAGAGCCGGCTCACCTATGTGTTCCTCGACAGGTTTCTGCATCCCACCACCACCCCGTTTCCTCATACTCGACTGGTTACTATCCTAACCAGATATACAGGGGGAGTACTCTGGGTTCGGGCCAAACTCGGAGCCCTCCCCTCGGACAGCACGCCAAATACATATTATTTGTAAGTGTGAACTCATGAAACACTGATCTAGATCAACACTGGTCAGTGCTCAGTGCAGAGCCAATGGGTGGAGCTTGACATCCAGGTCCCGCTCACTGGAGAGAATGGGTAGATCTATCAGGTACAACCACACCCTAACCCTACCCAGAACCCTATCACTAAACATAACTCCACCCATTAGGTTCAAAGAGGTGGAGTCAGACTAGGTCAAGCTCCACCCATTAGGTCCACAGAGGTTGTGCTGGACGTCGTTTAGTTCTGCAGTGAGCACCACTTGCGAACAACACACATTTTAGCGGCGTCCCAATTCAGAGGCTGCATCTTTCGAAGGCTGCATTCGAAGGCCGAATGTTTCACAGAAGGCTCCTTCACATCCTAGTCTATCCCAAGATTAATTGCACGCTTGTGACGACTTGATTTTTTTAGAGATAATGCCAGATTACACTTTTAAAAGTAAGTTTTGGGTTTCATCCTACCTGAAATTATCGAACGATGCAAATGTTTAAAAAAACACGGTTGCACTTTATTTTACAGTACGTGTACAGTGAGAGACTTTTTTATTTTGTAACAAGATACGAAAATAACAATAGAATGATGACACAGAGTCGGCGCCGATATCCTCATGGGCAAGCGCGTTGACATAGCACAGTTGTGCTTCGGGCGACCCGAGGTCGAGTCCCGGCTCGTGGACCTTTCCTGATCCCGTCCCCCTCACTTCATGTCTACCTACTGTCCTATCCTAATAAAACGGCAAAAATAAATCATTAAAAAAAAAAGAATGATGACACGGACATATAGCATGACAATATCTGAATCTGGACAACGCGCTATTCTCGGGCACTCTTACTTAAAATTGCATCTGACAGAAGAGAAATGTTTCTTTGACGGCACACTCCGCGACTCGTGACCCACCAGTTGAGAAATTATGTTTGATTAACAAAGTTTGGGAGGAACACGTTCAAATTGCCTAACCAATCAGCAAGAAACGATGCCTATATATAGAGAGAGCCGGCTCACCTATGTGTTCCTCGACAGGTTTCTGCATCCCACCACCACCCCGTTTCCTCATACTCGACTGGTTACTATCCTAACCAGATATACAGGGGGAGTACTCTGGGTTCGGGCCAAACTCGGAGCCCTCCCCTCGGACAGCACGCCAAATACAGATTATTTGTAAGTGTGAACTCATGAAACACTGATCTAGATCAACACTGGTCAGTGCTCAGTGCAGAGCCAATGGGTGGAGCTTGACATCCAGGTCCCGCTCACTGGAGAGAATGGGTAGATCTATCAGGTACAACCACACCCTAACCCTACCCAGAACCCTATCACTAAACATAACTCCACCCATTAGGTTCACAGAGGTGGAGTCAGACTAGGTCAAGCTCCACCCATTAGGTCCACAGAGGTTGTCCTGGACGTCATTTAGTTCTGCAGTGAGCACCACTTGCGAACAACACACATTTTAGCGGCGTCCCAATTCAGAGGCTGCATCTTTCGAAGGCTGCATTCGAAGGCCGAATGTTTCACAGAAGGCTCCTTCACATCCTAGTCTATCCCAAGATTAATTGCACGCTTGTGACGACTTGATTTTTTTAGAGATAATGCCAGATTACACTTTTAAAAGTAAGTTTTGGGTTTCATCCTACCTGAAATTATCGAACGATGCAAATGTTTAAAAAAACACGGTTGCACTTTATTTTACAGTACGTGTACAGTGAGAGACTTTTTTATTTTGTAACAAGATACGAAAATAACAATAGAATGATGACACAGAGTCGGCGCCGATATCCTCATGGGCAAGCGCGTTGACATAGCACAGTTGTGCTTCGGGCGACCCGAGGTCGAGTCCCGGCTCGTGGACCTTTCCTGATCCCGTCCCCCTCACTTCATGTCTACCTACTGTCCTATCCTAATAAAACGGCAAAAATAAATCATTAAAAAAAAAAGAATGACACGGACATATAGCATGACAATATCTGAATCTGGACAACGCGCTATTCTCGGGCACTCTTACTTAAAATTGCATCTGACAGAAGAGAAATGTTTCTTTGACGGCACACTCCGCGACTCGTGACCCACCAGTTGAGAAATTATGTTTGATTAACAAAGTTTGGGAGGAACACGTTCAAATTGCCTAACCAATCAGCAAGAAACGATGCCTATATATAGAGAGAGCCGGCTCACCTATGTGTTCCTCGACAGGTTTCTGCATCCCACCACCACCCCGTTTCCTCATACTCGACTGGTTACTATCCTAACCAGATATACAGGGGGAGTACTCTGGGTTCGGGCCAAACTCGGAGCCCTCCCCTCGGACAGCACGCCAAATACAGATTATTTGTAAGTGTGAACTCATGAAACACTGATCTAGATCAACACTGGTCAGTGCTCAGTGCAGAGCCAATGGGTGGAGCTTGACATCCAGGTCCCGCTCACTGGAGAGAATGGGTAGATCTATCAGGTACAACCACACCCTAACCCTACCCAGAACCCTATCACTAAACATAACTCCACCCATTAGGTTCACAGAGGTGGAGTCAGACTAGGTCAAGCTCCACCCATTAGGTCCACAGAGGTTGTGCTGGACGTCATTTAGTTCTGCAGTGAGCACCACTTGCGAACAACACACATTTTAGCGGCGTCCCAGTTCAGAGGCTGTATCTTTCGAAGGCTGCATTCGAAGGCCAAATGTTTCACAGAAGGCTCCTTCACATCCTAGTCTATCCCAAGATTAATTGCACGCTTGTGACGACTTGATTTTTTTAGAGAAAATGCCAGATTACACTTTTAAAAGTAAGTTTTGGGTTTCATCCTACCTGAAATTATCGAACGATGCAAATGTTTAAAAAAACACGGTTGCACTTTATTTTACAGTACGTGTACAGTGCACTTACTGTAAAATAAGGTAACTACATGGGTTAAGGTTAGGATTAGGAGTAGGTTCAGTTATTGTAATTAATTACTCTAGTAAGTACATTTTTAAAGCTTGTATCTTACCAAGATGCGATTTTATCAATAGTTTATACTCTTTATTTTGTACATAAGACCAGTGTTGGGGAAAGTTACTTCTAAAAGTAATGTTACAATATCGTGTTACTCGCTTAAAAAGTAACTAATTGCAATACTAAGCAAAACAGTTGCTATAGGCGATCCTCCGTAGGCTAGACAATCCCATTTAACAACGCTCGATTCGACCTTTGCAGACTTTGAAGGTCTGGCCTTTGAAGTCCACATTTTTGGACTTATCTGGAATCCAGAAACACACTTATAATCTCTCTCTTTCATCACAAATACAAGGTGTACTTTCTTCTGTGTGTATCTCTTTTCTAAGAGACAGTAATACAATGTTAATATTATTGGTATTTGGTATCTTCCAACACAAAATAAGATATTTTGAAGAATATATTGGTAACCAAGCAGTTTTAGTGAGCATTGACTTCCATTGTATGGACAAAAAAAAAAAAACCCTGTGACATTTCTCAAAATATCAGACCGGTCTGGAGAGGGAGTGAATGTTCGTTTTTGGGTGAACTATCACTTTAGATATGCTAAAAATGTACATTCAATCATTAGGCCCATCTGAAATAAAATATAATGAATTAATAACATGATAGCATGGACATATTCCACAAGTAGAAATAGTTCACCTCAAAAATGTACATTTTGTACAATTACTCAAGTCGTTTAACCACATGAAACACACAATTAGATGTTAGGCAGAATGTAGGAGTTACAGTGAAAGTGAATGGTGTTAGTTTCATATTTCCATTGTATATTCATTGTAAAAAATGAAATAGCCATACAGGAATGAGACACATATCTGCCCTCCATAAGCAGTGAGATTGTAGATTAGAAACGGGTGTGCGAGCAGTTTATGAACTTGAGGCAACATTGATAACAGCCATAACAGATAAGATGAAGTCACGGCAAGACTAGAAAACAATTTTTTTCTTCTTCGGAAATGTGTGCTCAGAGAGAGAGAGAATTGTGTCGATTCGTGAGAGAGAATTGTAGCATCCACATATTAGCCTATATATTTTTTCAGTTGTTTAATGGGTCAGACTGTGACTATATCTTGTAAGTGTGATTGTTTTTCCCAAACCAGTTGTGACACATTGTTACTTCCTCATTGGTGTTAAGGCTACCTCACACAATCTGTGTGTGTGGGTGTGTGTGTGTGTGATTCTGACTCTCAATTTCAGTTCACTTTCCACTGGTTTATTTCCTGTATGAATGCATCGTCAAGGAGTATTTCCAATATAAAGCAATACAAATTTGTTTTGAATTGTTTTAATGCTCTCTCATGGAACGCATTATCAGAGCGCAGGTGCTTACAGCTGGATTTGCTGTATGACAGAAAAAAATGCCCCGCTAACGCACGCAAACTTTAGTGCTGCCCTAAGCTCTTTCGTTCCTTGCAAAACAACCAGCAGGAGTGCTAGAGTCAGCAGCCCTGCTTCCTCAAGCCAGGAAGACTACCTTACAAAAGACACACACACACTGTGTGTCTGAACCTCCCACACAAATCAAGACATTCCAGGGTCAAAACAAACTGACCCCTGAAGATCATTGATCCTCTTGGAAAACAGGGGAAGACCATATCTATTTCATGTTATTGCAGTGATATTGTGACTAGACTGACTCAGACTCACAAGAACACCCATGTGGCTCCTTAAAGGGATAGTCCACCCAAAAAATTACATTTCGCCATCATTTACTGACTCTCAGTTCCATTCCCATTGATAAAAATACAAAAGTCTTGTCAAATGAAAATGTTACATTCTTCAAAATATCTTCTTTTGTGTTCAGCAGAAGAAAGAACTGCATACAGGATTGGAACAACATGAAAGAGGAGTAAATTATGACAGAATTTTCATTTTTGGGTGAACTACACCTGTAAAGCCTAGTAGATGCACACCTCATGCACAAAACATCCTGTGCAAGTCACCTGAGCTCCTCAGTTTGATGACAATGAGTTTTTCAGCTTCACTTGTGTTTGTTCTGCAGGCTTGCTGACCTTTGTGAACTGTGCGTATGTGAAGTATGGAACACGCGTTCAGGACATCTTCACCTACGTAAAGGTCATCGCTCTCATCGCCGTCATCATCACTGGTCTGGTCAAGATATTCCAAGGTAAAGACACTACAAGAAAATATATTACACCTGTATAATGTTTGTAACTATTTGTATCTGTATGTATGTACAATATAATTAAATCCAGCTGGTTTGTGTGTGTGTTTGTTCCAGGTTACACACAGAACTTTGAAGGGCTGTTCTCAGGTTCCTCTCACGATCCTGGTGACGTGGCTCTGGCATTATATTCTGCTCTTTTCTCTTACTCTGGATGGGACACGCTGAACTTTGTCACTGAAGAAATCAAAAACCCTGAGAGGTAATCTATCTATCTATCCATCCATCCATCCGTCCATCCATCCTTCCATCCATCCATCCATCCATCCATCCATCCATCCATCTATCTATCTGTCTATCTGTCTATCTGTCTATCTGTCTGTCTATCTGTCTGTCTATCTCTCTATCTCTCTATCTATCTGTCTGTCTGTCTGTCTGTCTATCTGTCTGTCTATCTCTCTATCTCTCTATCTATCTGTCTGATTGTCTGTCTGTCTATCAAATAAAAGTGCATCTAGTTGGGTTTACCTGTTTTTAATGCCTTTATCTTTGATTCACTCCATTTACTGAATGTCTAATTGAACACAGCAAACATTTGGCTTTGTCACATGCCTTTTTGTGGGATGTTTAGGTCCGGCATGTGACAAGAGCTCCCCTTAAATCTTCCTTCACACAAACTACCCTAGCACTTCTCCATTTTGAGCCTCTGGGTAGAAGTAACTACTCTGTGTTGATAAAGACCAGAATGAGATGTTATGAAGCTGTCATTACAAGAAAAGATAATCGCCACCAATACACGTAGAATATGGAATCATCTAGTGCAGTGTCTAAACTCGGTATCGTCCTGCAGAGTATATCTGCCCGGACGTTTCTAATATGCCTATGGGTTTTCTCTAAGAGCTTGGAGAGATGTAGACTGTTTACAGGCCAGGTATTATATGCACATTGATGCATTCTGCTGCCCTCTGGTGTTTATGTATTTATTTATTTACAGAAATCTCCCACTGGCCATTGCTATCTCCATGCCAATTGTCACAGTGATCTACATTCTTACCAATCTGGCATACTATACAATCTTGCCCATCCCTGCCATCCTGGACAGTGACGCCGTGGCTGTGGTGAGTGTTCATCTCTGGAGATAGACAATATTGTTGAGAAACACCAAACATGGTGGGACAGACTCATTTAGTATATATTCTTTTTTAAACTAGATTTTTCTAAATTAGATTTATTAGTAAGATTTTGTTGTGCTTTTGAAAGACGTTGTTTATGTTCACCAAGGCTTCGTTTATTTAATCAAAAATACAGTTAAAACAGTGACATTGTTAAATATTATTACAGCTTTAAATTAATTGTTTTCTATTTGAATATATTTTAAAAATATAATTTCTTCAGTGTCACACGATCCTTTAGAAATCATTCTAATAGGCTGATTTGGACCTCAAGAAACATTTCTGATTATTGAAAACAATTGTGCTGCTTAATAGTTTTGTGGAAACCATTGATTTTTTTACAGGGTTCCTTCTTTATAGAAAGAAGCGCATTTATTCGAAATAGAAATCTTTTGTAATATTATACAAATCTTTACTGTCGCTTTTGATCAATATAATGCATCCTTGCTGAATAAAAGTGTTAATTAAAAAAATCTTCCTGACCCCAAACTTTTAAACAGTTGTGTACATTAAAGAGGTAAAGAGAGACGTTCTAAGTTTGAATCATCTTTTAGCTAGTTCCTGGGCTAATTCAAGTTTTAATTCACAGACATTTGCAGACCAGGTATTTGGGTATTTTAACTGGACAATACCGGTCGCTGTCGCCTTCTCCTGCTTTGGAGGATTAAATGCATCAATAGTGGCTGCATCAAGGTGAGTACTATCACATGTGGCATAACCAGTGCCATTGGCCCTGTTTACACCTGGTATTAGGATTGATCTGGTTGATCTGATCACAAGTAGATCAATTAGACGAGGGAGACACATTCACATTTACACCTGGAGTATTGATCCGTAGCTTTTGTCCACTTTCAAACACTTCTGTCCTGATTTCTTCGAGGGGAGGGTCTATGGGCAGGTAAATGGTCGGGCTTTTTCAGATTTTCTTTACATATGAATTTACATATGATTGTGATCGGAGAAAACAGAAAAACGGAGAGGATCAGCTTTCATTTCTGCTCTGACAGCCGTAAGACCACACCGAATGCGAAACCAGGAATGGTGAGAGAACATTGTGCTTGGTGCGTTTTTCAAAAACGCTTCTTAATACTGGGTGTCAACAGGAACATTGTTGTCATCTGATTCACCACATTCCCTCTCAGGCACCATTTTCATTTTCCTTCTTAACTTCAGTCTCAGCTCATTTCTCATTCATGTATCTCCTGTCAGGCTGTTCTTCGTGGGCTCCAGAGAGGGCCACCTGCCAGACTACCTGTGCATGATTCACGTCACCCGCTACACCCCCATCCCTGCCCTACTCTTCAATGTCAGTTCCCATCATCTCCATTTGTCTCTCACAGTCACAATTTCCTGTTTTATTGATGTACTTTTGTTCTGTTTCAATCCTGTGCATCCAAATAGCCCATAAATCATTGTGTCTATAACTGTGTAGTATTCTTATACGTTTTGTTGTGTGACAGGGTGCCATGGCTCTTGTGTATCTGTGTGTGGAGGACGTCTTTAAACTGATCAACTACTACAGCTTCAGCTACTGGTTCTTTGTGGGTCTGTCTATCCTTGGACAGATGTACCTGCGATGGAAACAACCAGACAGAGTACGACCACTAAAGGTAACCACACAAACCAGAATCTGCTATTTATAATTTTGTAATTTTGAAATAAGGGAGGAGGCTAAAAACCATCAACACTTATTGAAGGGTTATTTTTATTCAAACCAAACCACTGCAACATTCAAGTGTTCCTTTTGGAAGCCTGAAATTAAGAAATTAAAACTGGTAGCTCTTTGTCAGATCACGTTTAAAATAAATAAAATCATGGTGTCATATAAAGTCTCAATGTGAGATATAAAGTTGCAATTGTGAAATAGCAGGTCAGTAAACGCGTCATCAGAAAAGAGAAGAGATGTTGCTGCAAGACGGAGGGGACTTTATTCTGCTTAAAGATTATGAGGGCACATGAATTTGAAGAAAATTATGATGTTTACTGATTAAAAAGTAATTTTGTCAAGTGTCATACCCTGAAAAGGAAGTCAAAACAAAATGTTGGGGTGATGGGGTGACAAATACTCTTTATATAAATAACTATTAATTTTGGTTTAGTGCACAAGCATTATAGTGCTCAAACCATCCCAGACAGCAACATAGTGTCGGGCCAGATCCGGCCCACATCTGGTAGGCTACATGTGGAATCCACACGTACCAAATGTGGGTCGGATATGGGCCGACACTATGTTGCTGTCACCGGAAGTCATTTAGTAATAATAATAATTTGCACAGTCTAAACTCTCATTTATCTTACCTTTTTTTCAGCTCAGCCTGTTCTTCCCAATTATATTCTGCCTCTGCACTGTATTTCTTGTGGTGGTGCCTTTATATAGCGACACTATCAACTCGTTAATCGGCATTGGCATTGCCTTATCGGGAGTTCCCGTCTACTTCCTGTGCTGCCATCTACCTGCCACACGTCGGCCAATGTGGCTCCGCAGGTTTATTGGTATGTCTCCTAATACTAGTTTAGGTTTAAAGAGTTAAAACTGCTCCTAATATTAATGCGTTGATATTTTCATTCCCCTTTTCCCCAGCATCTTCAGGTTTACTCATTCAGAAGGTGTGCTACTGTGTTCTTACCGAGATGGACACCGGGGATGAAAAGGCAGAGTAGAAGAAGAAGATCCAACGATGCACTGATAAGACAGCTGTGCTATACCTGGAATAAACCTGGACATGCAATACACAAGCTGCTGATGAGATTAACCCCGTTTTACACTGGTTACAATTTTAGATCAGATATCACGTGAAAAGTCCCCCACAAGTCAAAGCAAGTCCTTTATATTTATTGGAAATATTTATGTAGAAGAGCTGCATTTTTGACCAGTTGAATGCTGGTTTAATGGGGAACAAGAAACAAACTCCATGGTCTGGTTTCACAGACATTTAGGCCTTAGTTTAATTAGGACATTTAAAGGTGCAATAGATTCTCTACAGAATTATTTTTGTTATGCTGATTAAAAGTCTCCTCAGATCCTGATAGCAATCACTATGTTAAGTGGTCTAAATGTTTTTTTAATATATATATAATCATCTGTCCGAATGAAATGAAAGCATAATGTTCACGACACGTAAACATCGTTATCAGCGGGTTCACGTATGCTATGCAGACAGAGACAGAGTATTGTTACTCACTGTACTGTAAAGTTTTCTCACCGTGTCTCTGGTCGTCTTCTGATCTGTGTGCGTTTGTGTTTGGAGTGGACGGTGGGATCGTATGCTTTCAATGCTAGCAGGCTAAAGTTATCATTTCCAAGATCACCTATAGCACATTCAAGTAGCTTTTATAAATGTGCCTTCTGAAAAACATTACTGGTGTGCATCTCGAGACAAAACATTGACACTGACTTGTTTTAAGATATATCAGTGCAAGATGCTTTCAGTTAAAACAGCTCAAACATGCATTTTACTCGGAGACTAGACTTAAGCCTCGTCTGTGAAACCGGTGGATAATGTGCGACAAAACAATTTTGGACTTGGAAGTTGTTGCAGGGGTTGGCAAGGTGATGAAATGATAGCACTGAAAACAGAGAAATTACTTAAAGACATTTATACGTGGCTTTGAAACAGCCATAAACCTAAATCAATCTTGCACATGTTAATTTAGATGCTTGTACACTGAAAGCCTAATGAAACATTGCCACTACAGAATGTTTTATCTTTACAAATTTATATCTGAATATCAAAAGCAGTATTTTCCTTTTTTTTTTGTAAAGACTGAAATGACAAAGGCAGTGTTATTATGGATTTGTGATAAATAACTAGTTGAATAAGACAAAAAATAAATGAAAATAAAGGACAAAATGCAAAACCTGTGTGTGTGTTAATCATGAGGACATAAATATTTACGCCGGGCTCTTAATATTTTATCGGTCATTCTATATATGTGCTTTGGATGACAACCACAGGAGGAATATACATTTGTGTGTGTGCGTGAATGAAAACAGAACTAAATGAATGGAGAAGGTGGGAAGGCAATAAGATTGCTTTTTAATGGCATGAAAACAGCACAACACCTCTTCATCAAATGTCGTATTTATTCTTAATATTACTACCCATCCCTTAGTCCTTCTCAATACATATATGTACAAAGCGATCACACAATTCTCCATCGAAGTGTTAGCCAATCGTCTCTTCCCAGGGCCTCTTCTTGTCTTGCTTTGGACTACTTGATTTTCCAGTTGACATTGGTCCTGCTGACTGCTGAAGGGGGTTATGGGTAAAAGTCTGTCTCAGGGGACCTTGGAAAGTGCAGGAATAAATGACAAATGTGAATGGCAAGCATCATCTGTAAAAACATTGCCTACCCTAGCTTTAAGTGGCACAACGGTTTTCAACATTGATAATAATAAGAAATGTTTCTTGATCAGCATATTAGAATGATTTCTAAAGACTGGAGTAATGATGCTGAAATTTCAGCTTTGATCACAAGAATATATCAAAATAGAAAATGATATTTTAAACTGAAATAATATAAAAAATATATATTACTGTTTTTACTGTATTTTTGATCAAATAAATGCCCCTTTGGGGGGCATAAGATACATATTTCAAAAACATTACAAAAAAATCTTACTGACCCTAACTTTTGAAAGGTTTTGTGGGCAGTAGACAGCATACGCATTTCAGTTGGTTTTGAAACTGAGCTATGAGAGCAAACACTCACCTTTGGCTGCCATATCCAGGTGTCCTTTAATTCTCCTGTCTCTCTCCTCCAGCTGCTGAGCCAACTGGGCATTCTTCCATCCTGAGGTGAACAGACACAGAAACATTATTATATAGAGAGAATAAGACAGGCAAAGGACAAGACCAGGAGAGAAGATTCAGATACAGAACAGTTGTTCTTGTTAACTACAACTAAGGTCCTGTTTATACCTGGTATTAAGATGCGTTCTGGTCGTTCGGATTGTAAGTGGACGAGGAAGACTTTAGCTAGATTTTAAAAAACTTAAATGATAATTAGAAATGTTGCCTTTGCAACTAACGGAAAGAAATAAGGAGCGTCTATGGTTCATGTTGTTGGCAGAGGCTACTTACGCTAACTCTGCCCACCATTGTATGATTGAGTCATTGTACCATTGAATTTTATGAACTCATTCTTCTCCCTTTTTCCATCACATACCAGCACTGAGAAAATATTTGAAAAGTAGAAATAAAGTGCTAAAAGGCTATTTAATTGTGGGAATACTTGTGTTTAGGGTGGGTTAGAAGTAGGTTACGGGACAAATCATGTCCCAAAAATGCAGCATCCATTTATGATCTATGATCTAAATATAATAGTATTACACTAAATTTGTTGTTTATATTGCACACGGTTTTATAATATACTACAATACACAGAGGTGTGACGTATATAGATAGCATTTAACACAAATTGCCCTCTTTTGCACAACTTTTTGTTGCGATTTACACTTGCAAATAGCCGCTGTCAAATAAAATAAGTTGAAGTACTAAAATTGAAATGAAAATAAAGATATAGAAATATAAAAATGCACAGATCACATATCAAAGCTTAAACAAAAATTTAAAATAAAAGCCAATTAAAAATATTAATAAATAATTAAATAATCCTTAAATCCATCCACACCTTTCTTGATGCTTTCTATGAAACCTTCATTCATAGGTAGAGCTGAAGGTGGGTGTGTGATGCGTTCTGGGATGTTTAGCTTCTGTCTCACTGTTGGGTGCTTCAGCAGGGCCACCTGACCCAGCGAGAAGAGGTTAGAGGTCATCCAGTAGGTAAACACCGCCTGCAAAACACACAGACCACATGAAACAGCATGACAAGAGAAGACCGATCTCTTCACAAATACTGTGTGGCGAGAGACTAACCGTGGGGAAGTGAATCGTCAGAGGGAGGATAACAAAGGGCATGATCCTGAAGACGGTCTTCATGGCCCTCAGATTTGGGTTGTCTACACCAGATTCAGCTCCCAACTAAAAAAAAACACACACATTTGAAATGGCTGCAATACCTCAAAAATGTGGCTGTCAAGCTCCAAAAAAGAACAAATAAACATTAATATGCTTCATACAACCCATGGCTAAGTTCCAATTCTCAAAAGATCTAAAAGTTCTAAAAATAGAAAATGCATAAGTGATCATATGGTGACTTTTATCCCTGGTCACAATATGCTTTCATTGCATCAAAAAGAGCCTCTTGTTCCGTCACAGAAAGAAAGTTGTGAAATTAATTTAAAGTTAGTAAATTATTCATTTATTTCTTTTTATTAACTAATTTACCTCTAAGATGGCAAACATAGTGCCAGTCACGGCAATAGGGAGAATGTAAAATGGATCAGATGCGGTTAGATCTGTGAACCACCAGAGGCCGCCAGTCTGCAAACTTGGTACAGGGAGATCAGCCATCTTACGCAAGGCAATGAAGAAAGAGACGAAGATTGGAGCCTGAAGAGGAAAGAGATAAAAGTGAAATACATGACTGCTAAACAACAGCTGATTATTCAAGTAACTTGACCTTGACAACTAAACAGCGATCAGATGCTGATAAGAATGAAGCATTAACAGTAACTGACCTGTACCAAGGGCACTAAGAACCCACGCAAAGGATTCACGTCATGTTTCTTCTGAAACATCATCAAGTCAGTATATGCCTTTGAAACTGAAGAAAGGAAATGAATTCTTCTTAATTAAAAAGAATAAAAAAAAGAATCCACTACTAAAGTTGGAAACTAGAATGAGAGAACAAATTAGAGAACACCAGAGGAAAGAAAAAAGCAGCAATGCATGAGATAAGACCATTTACACACTCAGATACATGAAGAGTAAATATGGTTTAGAAAAGATGACACACTTACAATCAAATTTGTTCCCGCTCTGCTTGGCTTCATTCATGCGGTTGGTGAGTCTTGTCATTTCCGGCATGACGTTGTTCAGTTTGGCTGCCTCTCTCTGTCCCTTTACAATGACCGGGAACACAAAACACCGGGCAACAATGGTGCCTGAGGAAAACAGACAGGTAGTTACGGTAAAAATATAAATCATAAAACAGACAGACGACAGACAAATGGATAGATAGACAGACCAATAGATAGATTTCATAATTCTGCCTAATTTATGAACAAAGATGCACAAATCTACCTGCAACAATTGCCCCCCACCATGGCAGCCCAATGCCAACATGCATAAACTCCAGCAGATTCTGGATCAGGCCCACAGGTGTGGCGCTGCACAAGCCGAGCTCTGATAGGCTGGCTTCAGCTCCAGCTCCCTGCAGAACATCCAATGCAGTGAGAGGAGCCTCGGCCACTTGCTCTATGATTGGTTGGGTGACTGCGGGGGCGGGGTCAGCAGCAAGACTTGGGATGGAGACTGGGACAGATAGAGCAGCATCTGCCGTTTCACCTGGAGTCGACAATCTCTGAGCTGCTTCTATCGTCTGTAAAATAAGTAAAATATTTGAGCAGTTGAAAATCTACCACAATAGTCAGTTCACAATAACTAATAATCACTGCAACAATGATCCGATCGTAGACTCTAAAGCATTTGCCTATTTAAACCCAATCAGCGACTTTTTGTGGCCAGACAGTGTATATGGCAGTAGTAGAAACACTTTGCTCCAAATTTCTTTGGATCAACCCACCTGTGAGCTGTTGTGTCTGACTGCCAAGGCACTGACCAGCAGGAACTGGCCATGATTGGGACACCCAAGAAGTGCCCTAGCTAGAGGACCCCTACTGCCTCTGCCAGTGTGAAGATGAGATCTCGGTACAAACCACTGCAACAAGATGGGAGTCAGGAAAAAACTCAGATTGCACTATCAAACACAGACCATTTTAAAAATGCAATAAACAACAGGCTGTTCAGGATATTTACATTTATTCATTTTTAGTAGACAATATTATATAATGCAACTTACAAATGAAGAACATCACAATTATTTTGATGCAAGAGTGATTGTAGAGTAGAATGATACCAACTAGATTATTACTAACAAAGCAAGGCGGAGGTGAAATGCAAAAAAGGAGTAAAATAATTTATAATATAAAAGCCAGTTCTCAACCTTTTTGGCTTGAAAGCCCCCACTGTCCAACACTATATTCAAAGACCCCATAAATGACTAACAATAAAAAATTATTAATAGAAACTGGGAGTGTCAGTACAGGCAAATTAACCACAATTCAATTTGTGATTCCAGAAGTTCCAAGAACTCCAAGTTGGTAGAGAAACTTTGATGTTGGCTTGAGAAAGGCCTGGCCAGAAAGTTTTAAAGTAGTTTTAAAGTTTGAAGGTTTTGAGTTTGAAGAAGTTTTAAAGCCATGCTGTTTGCTATAGTGTTCTGTGTGGTTTCAAGGGCATTGCTACACAGTTTCTAAGGTGTTGCTATGTGGTTGTTATGGTGTAAAAAAATATAGTTTTCATATTATGATGCTATTTTTTTTAACCTTAATTCAAATCGATCATAAAAATTAAATACTAATATATAACATTTATTAATATTAATTATATATTATAGTATTAAATGAAAAAAAAATATATATATATATATTATATATAATATATATATATATATATATATATATATAATTTAAGTCATCCAGCTGCGGACCCCTTGAAAGTTCGCTTAAGAACTGGTTAAGAACCACTGATCTAAACTATAAAACAAATTGTAAAGAAAATGAGTAATCACTCACATGACGACGCTGTTATTCTACATGAAATGTACATAATACAAATTACCAAACAACCCTGATCATGACACCGTGTTACCAGGTAACATATTAATGTATCAATCAATCAACAAACGGTTTCTATGTGAACATTAATCCTGTGATCATTAATCCTGATGTTTTAACAGCTTCATTTATACATGTTTTAAAGATGTCAAGAGACATTATACCGGCCCTAAACTATACAACCTCAGCTATGCTATTTAGCTTCTGTCAAAGTCATGTCATGAGAAGTACGACGTTTTTGAAGACTTTGGGGAGCGATTTGTCAATGTGCAAAACGCCACTCACCTTATTCCCTGTCAGAGCAATAGGAAGAGTAGAAATACTCGCAGTATTTGTTTGTCGTAACAAACCTGTTGTAAGACATTCAGTGACCACTCGGCCCCTGAGCGCAGCCATCTTGGATCGAACGGACACATTGTACGGTGAGCGCAAAGGGACAACGCGTTTCCGCTCCACCCCCTTTCAAACGGGTTGATCAAAACCTAGACCACATAGACTAAAAATAAGAGGAACTGATCTAGCTGAGGACCTAGAGGGGAGACCGTTTTTCGCTCCTGTACACAGGAAACATAGGAACCTCTGTTTAACATAGGAAAAATATATAACTACATCTTAAACGTTAAAAATGACGGATGGTGTGGATAACTGGGAGGACGATTTGGAAGAGGACGCCGTGATAGCAAATGTCATCAAAAACTTGAGTAGGCTAATCTAACTTTTTCACATTTTATTTTTTTTGTGTATAATGATAAAAATAAAATGAAAGATAAGACAATTTGATTGAATAAAATATTAGAACGTTTAAAAAAAACATCACAGAAAAACTGAAAGTGAAACGGACCAACAATTTTTTTTAAAGGAAGTTTTAGGGGAAACAACAAAACAGAAAAATATGTTTTATTATTTTTGAAATCCAGATATACAGAAACAAGATATTTATCCCGAAGTAGGCCTACATTCATCAACTGAAAGAGTGAACTCTGGTAAGTTGACTTCGAATAGGCCCTACATCATGAATATGACTGAAAAGTGTGATTTCAACATGTACTTTGTGTATGTAGTTAGGCAACTTTTCAAGTAAATTATTTTTTGTTATCAGTCGCATTGCCATGTGGTCATCAAATGCCAGCAGACTATGTTGTGGCTTGGTTCAAGTATTACCTTAAACAGGTTGGTACCTATGACAATGTTTGTATTGTTTATTTACTGACACCTATGCTACCATTTTATGTTCAACTGTTTCTTGTCTTTTAGAAAAATACCAAATTTGTCTGCCCTGGCTTTAATGATGTTCAGAGGAAAACCTGTGGCGCAAATCTCTCTTATCAGGACATCTGTCGGCTGATCCCACTGACAGACAAACAACGGGAATTCTTAGAGGAGAACCTCGCTGCACTTGTTGCTAGAAGGCTGTTTGACTTTAAAACTGTAAGATTATTCAATTTGTCTGCTGTTTGCATGCGTATGGCTTCTTAAAGGGATAGTTCACCCCAAAATGAAAATTAGCCCATGATTGACAACATAATGGCTGTCAACTTCTCTGGCCTGGGTGTGTGTGTCCACGGTTTGCTGTGTGTGTGTGTTCACTACTCACTGCTCCTAATGTGTGTGCACTAACTTGGATGGGTTAAATGCAGAGGACAAATTCAGAGTATGTCACTTTCACTTTCATATAGGCCAGTGTTTCTCAACCTTTCCTGCAGGGAAATTTTACTTTAATTAATTGAATCAGGTGTGCCATTTCAGGGTTAAAACAAAAACATGTCCTGTAAGGGGGTCCCTTCAGGAGAGGTTGAGAAACACTTATATAGGCTAACACTACAGAACTTGAGAAAACGCAATGTACTGTAATCAACACATTCATAATATTACTTTTCCCGCAGTATTATATAGAACTGCCTTTTAAATTTTAGGATAGAGGTCCTCCGCATGAGGATAATCATAATTGTGAGTCCGCAGTATATAAAAGATTGAAAACCCCTGTTTTACCAATAGTCCAAATGCATCTGTTTGTCATTACTGCAGTGTCCAGGATGTCAGTCTCATGTGGAAAGACGAGATCGAAGTAACCTGTGTGTAAATTGCATTATCTGCACGGCCAACATGAAACGGACTTACTACTTCTGCTGGAACTGCCGGAGGGAATGGAAGGGGCCGGCCAATAATGCTGTGCGGTGTGATAATAATGGCTGTGGACAGAAAGCGGTAAATAAAATCATAATTCGACCACAGAAATTATTTTTTTAAATCTTATATTAACATTTTGTTGCATGTGAACAGAGAACTTCAGATCCTCTTAAGCCATGCAAACCCGAGATTAAAAGGGAAATGCTTAGAGAAGCGGGAGAAGATGTAAGTGCTATATATATATATAATGTATATATATAATTGAAACAATTAAGAAACACACAATATTGTGGTAATAGTCTTGAAGATGTGGGAATGTACTCTATATTTTGTATTTTTTATTGTATTAGCATGTTTGTGAATTCTTCTTCCTCTTCTTTGTCAAGATTTACCCAATGAAAGACAAATCCCCTGACAGAAAACGTCTGGCACTGATCATCAACAATGTCGAGTTTAAACACATAGATGACAGGACTGGGGCAGACAAGGATGAACTGAGTATGGAGATGCTGCTTAAGGGTCTGGGTTACACTGTGGTGACACTCAGAGACCTCACTGCACTGGTGCGTACTAGTGTTTTTAAGCCAAATAGGAACACTTGTTTAATCTACTTGAGCTAAGAACCAAAATTTGTGGCATTTTTAAAAAATATTTAAGGGATAGTTCACCCAAAAATTTAAATTCTTAATTACTCACCCTCATGTCACTCCAAACCCGTAAGACTTTCGTTCATATTCAGAACACAAATGAAGATATTTTTGATGAAATCTGAGAGATTTCTGTCCCTCCATTAACAGCTGCGCAACAACCTGATGTTTCAAAAAGTTCATAAAGAGATCGTAAAACTAATCCATATGAATTGGACAAAATTTTCCCAAGAGACACAATCGCTTTATATGACGAACAGATTGAGTTTAGGCTTTTATTCACATGTAAATATTCATCAACTCTCACATCAGTTCAGTTGTGGTAAACAAACTTTCAAGAACCATTGAGGTTCATTCTCGTGTTACGCATCACTTTTGAGCTTCAGCAAGAACCAATGAGGTTCATTCTCGTGTTACGCATCACGTTTGAGCTTCAGCAAGAACCAATGAGGTTTATTATCGTGTTATGCATCACTTTTGAGCTTCTGCAAGAACCAATGAGATTCATTCTCGTGTTACGCATCACGTTTGAGCTTCAGCAAGAACCAATGAGGTTCATTCTCGTGTTACGCATCACTTTTGAGCTTTTGCATGAACCAATGAGGTTCATTCTCGTGTTACGCATCACCTTAGAGCTTCAGCAAGAACCAATGAGGTTCATTCTCATGTTACGCATCACTTTTGAGCTTCAGCAAGAACCAATGAGGTTCATTCTCGTGCTACGCATCACGTTTGAGCTTTAGCAAGAACCAATGAGGTTTATTATCGTGTTATGCATCACTTTTGAGCTTCTGCAAGAACCAATGAGGTTCATTCTCGTGTTACGCATCACGTTTGAGCTTCAGCAAGAACCAATGAGGTTCATTCTCGTGTTACGCATCACTTTTGAGCTTTTGCATGAACCAATGAGGTTCATTCTCGTGTTACGCATCACTTTTGAGCTTTTGCATGAACCAATGAGATTCATTCTTGTGTTACGCATCACATTTGAGCTTCAGCAAGAACCAATGAGGTTCATTCTTGTGTTACGCATCACGTTTGAGCTTCAGCATGAACCAATGAGGTTCATTCTCTTGTTACGCATCACGATTGAGCTTCAGCAAGAACCAATGAGGTTCATTATCGTGTTACGCATTACTTTTGAGCTTCAGCAAGAACCAATGAGGGTTATTCTCTTGTTACGCATCACGTTTGAGCTTCAGCAAGAACCAATGAGGTTCATTATCGTGTTACGCATTACTTTTGAGCTTCTGCATGAACCAATGAGGTTCATTCTCTTGTTACGCATCACGTTTGAGCTTCAGCAAGAACCAATGAGGTTCATTATCGTGTTACGCATCACTTTTGAGCTTCTGCATGAACCAATGAGGTTCATTATCGTGTTATGCATTACTTTTGAGCTTCTGCATGAACCAATGAGGTTCATTCTCGTGTTACGCATCACGTTAGAGCTTCAGCATGAACCAATGAGGTTCATTCTCTTGTTACGCATCACGTTTGAGTTTCAACAAGAACCAATGAGGTTCATTCTCGTGTTACGCATCACGTTAAAGCTTCAGCATGAACCAATGAGGTTCATTCTCTTGTTACGCATCACATTTGAGTTTCAGCAAGAACCAATGAGTTTCATTCTCGTGTTACGCATCACGTTTGAGTTTCAGCAAGAACCAATGAGGTTCATTCTCTTGTTACGCATCACGTTTGAGTTTCAGCAAGAACCAATGAGATTTGTTCTCTTGTTACGCATCACGTTTGAGTTTCAGCAAGAACCAATGAGTTTCATTCTCGTGTTACGCATCACGTTTGAGTTTCAGCAAGAACCAATGAGGTTCATTCTCTTGTTACGCATCACGTTTGAGTTTCAGCAAGAACCAATGAGATTTGTTCTTGTGTTACGCATCACGTTTGAGTTTCAGCAAGAACCAATGAGATTCGTTCTTGTGTTACGCAGTATGTTTGAGCTTTAAGAGGTTTGCGTCAAGCAGGTTCAGTTAAGTCTGTTTATGTTCACTTATCAATGTTTGTATTTGAAAAAGTAATTAATATGTTCATCATATGAAGCAATAGAGTCTCTTCAGAAAATTTGGACTAAATCGCTCAATTCATATGGATTAGTTTTAAATTTCCGATTTCATCAAAAAGGTCTTCATTTGGGTATCGAAGATGAACGAAAGTCTTGCGGGTTTGGAACGACATGAGGGTGAGTGAATTTTTATTTTTGGGTGAACTATCCCTTTAAAGATAATGATGGTCTGATGTTCAGGGCATGCTTGCTGCCATGCGAGACTTCGCCCAGCGCGAGGAACACGTCCAGTCGGACAGCTGCTTTGTGGTGTTGATGTCGCATGGAGATGCCACTGGAATCTGTGGAGTTTTTGATTCCCTCAGCAGTGATGATGAAGAGGACATTTTCCCAACAGATGACATTTTTAATTGTTTGAACACTCCAAACTGTGCTGGATTGAGGGACAAGCCAAAAATTATCCTCATCCAGGCGTGTAGGGGTGGTGAGTTACAAAACATTATATTACAAAATAAAAATGTCAAAATATTTGATTGGTTAGAGACACATACAGTTCTGAGCACTGATATAGCAACATGCTTTGACAAATGTTTCCCTCACGTTATAGATAAAGAAGGCAGTGTAGATGTCCAGGATAGTGTGCCAAAACACAGGAGAGGAAAAGAGCACCGTGAAAAAGACTTCTGCTGTCTGAGGTCCTGTACTCCAGGTAAATAATATTAAAGACCCCTTGTGGTGAAAATCAAGCTTTTAATGTTGTGTATGTCTATGTGGTATTTTTAATATGCTTTAAGACAAACCATGTGCAAATTCATAAGTCAGCACCATTGCTGAGTATTTTCTCCTTAAAACTGCGGTGAACAAAATCGCGGATTGAAATCGCTGGTGTTTCTGACGTCACTAACTAGCTTGTAACCAATCCCGACAACGTGTGATCTTCAACGAGTGAATCTCTGAGCTGGTGTGAGTGAGTGGAGGCGGGGCTAATTTGCATATTTATAGAACCGCATATACTAAATGAGGCAAGGGTGTAGTTATATTCAAGCTATTTTAAGAATTTTTTTTTCCAAAGAAAAAAGTTTTAAATATTTAATTTTGGTTAATTAAAGATGAGTTTTAAGGGATACAATTATTGACTACAGGGGGACTATATATATGTGTTCAAATGATGCGTTATTTGTTTTGCAAACAGTGAGGATCAGTCACACAATGTATGTCATAATTTGTATCTTTTTATACAGACACGGTATCCTATAGAAACAAAGAGAAAGGCTCACACTTCATCCAAGACATTGTGGAAATATTTAATGAGCACGCCTGCCATGCCGACATCGAGGAGCTCTTCAGAAAGGCAAAGTCAAGTTGTTTATCAAGACAGACATAACATCTTTAATTAATGGCGATCTTTGGTTTTTCAATGGCTGTTGATGTTTACTTCCTTTTATAATTTTGTGTGTCAGCTTGTACTGCTCTAACCAGTCGAATATAAAGAGGCCTAGAATAAACATTTTATGTTATAATTTTTGGTTAGTTGTATTGTAATATTTGTTTTTATTTTTGGAACAGGTCCTTAAGAAGTTTAAGGAGAAACATCTAGATCAGATGCCATGCAAAGAAAGAACAACATTATCTAAAAGATTCTACCTCTTCCCAGGGTTGTAAAACACAGCACCTACAACCTCTGCTCTTCTTTTTATATTAGAAACATGATGTACGCATCTTTATCATATTTGGAGAAAACATGGAATTTATCACATTTAAATCAGTTTGCATGTTCATATAATTCATGAATATGATAAACAGATTTAGCTTGCTGTCTATCTTGAAGCTCGGCTCTAGCACCCCCCCCCCCCCCCACACACACACACAGAAAAACTATAAATACATTCTTCTATTTTACACAAATATATCTATTTTTTTCTTTCTTCAATTCTTTTGAAAAAGGGGGACGCTGACGCTATTATGTATAAAATATTAAATATTGTGACCATCAGGAAAATCAAGAAAGCAACTGGATGTTCTGTATTGTGCACAAGCTGTATTTACCAAATTTTATTTCATTGTTCATTTTAAATTACATATGAACACACATGAATACATTTGTATTGTATTGTATGTTGACCTGTCTCTTTGCTAAATCTGCTGCCCTAGATTGCTGAGATCATTTCTTGTAACCGCTCAGCTGTAAAGTAGGATTTGAAATAGTTTGTCCACCGCTAAAGCCATACATTTCTCCCTCTGAGGGACAATAGTACTAAATAAAATAAGTGACATTAGGCATTGCTTGAACCGCGTTGATTTGTTTAAACGAACAGAACTTGTCAATGTTATCATCATAAGTGGTTTTCCTTTTAGGTAATGTAGGCCTATACTGTACTAAAAAATAGTTTCGATACGTGCTTTGGTTAGATGTGTTTGTGGCAGCGCAACAAATGGACGCCATACATCTCATGTTGTAAAATTGGCCAAAGTTGAATTAGTAACTTTATAACTTTCAATCCATATTAGTTAAACATACCAGATCCAAAAAAAAAAAAAAAAAACATGATAACGTCTTTCAATATTTTTGACGGTGAAGTTAGACGCCTCAAATGCAAATACATGCAAATTACTGCCATTTCATTCGCTGAAGGATTAGGTCAGGTGTTTTAAGCAACGACGATGCTTTGCATTCAACCGCTGAACCTCGATATATTTCATTGGATGACTTTTCGACGATTAAGCAACTGAATCAATCATTGAAGGGTAAGTAAAACAGAGATGAATTTAATTTGACTTGTCACAGAAAAAGGTTTACATGGAGGTAGTACGCTAATATTTGCATTGCTTTGAATTGTGAAGACAATGTTTTAATGGGATTTCGAACGATTTACACAAAGACATCTTTAATTTTGTCCTTTGTATTTTCATTGTGGTGAATCTGTGTCACAATATAGGCTACATACATAGCCTTTTTGATGTAGCCTTTGATTCCTGATTTGTGTGCTACAAACCTGAAAATCAGGATTGATAGGCCTACAATACAATTGGGCTATAGGTCCTCAGGTAAAACTGATGATACACACCCAAATACTCGCCATTTGGCTACTAGAGGTAGATGATTTCAAATGAAACACTATGAATTACAATAATACATAGTTTAACGATGAAAACCAAAAAGTGGTTAAGTTTTACCATTAAAAAGGATGATAAAATATATATTTTATAGCTCCTTTAAAATTTCACTAAATCGTGGAATGCTGATATAGCCTAGCCTACTAACCTGTTTGAGACAGGCTACATTTTTTAAATAAAATATTTTTGTATTATGTAATATGGTAAGGACATTTTACCAATTAACAGGTTTTTACTGTAGCATTTTTCTATTCTTAAAGTATTTTTAGAAGTGTACAGGGAAATTCTTGAGCTCACAAAATATTTGTAACTTGTGAAATATTCATGGAAATTTTTGTTAAATCTGTTTTTAAATGTTCTAATTGTCTGCTAAATTAATTCACTGTGTATATCTGTGTTTGTGTATGATTTAAGCTGTAAAGTCATGGCTTCCCCCAGCGGTTTGTCTGAAAAATGCACATGTTCAATTTGTCTGGACGTGTTCACTGACCCTGTAACTACTTCCTGTGGACACAACTTCTGTATGGCCTGCATCAGAAGCCACAGAGACCGAAGTACATGCTCAAGGTGCCCACTGTGTGGGAAGACATTGGACTCAAAACAAGATTTTAACATAAACAGAACGATTAGAGACATCGCAGAGGACATTAAAAGAAAAAGGATCCAGGAAAAGCCTGGAGTGTCCTGTGATAGTTGTCCAAAGAAGAAAATGCGGATTGCTGTTAAGTCATGCTTGCACTGTGGAACTTCTTTCTGCAAGACTCACTTGGAGCCCCATGAAACTGCAGAAAAACTCATGAAACACAAACTAATTAACCCCGTGAAGAATCTTGATGAATACATTTGCAAGAATCATGAAAGACCACTGGAACTTTACTGTAGAGATGATCAGACAGCCATCTGTCAATTCTGCACCGAGAGTGACCACAAGAATCATAATACTGTCCCTTTGGAGGAGGAGAGTATGGTAATGCTAACTACTCGGCAGTCATTAATAGCAACTCTGAGAATATACAGAATCTTTTCCAACATTAGAAACATTACCAACTGATGATATACTACAACCTACATTACTTTATTTTCACAGAAATTGCTGATGAATAAAAAGATAGCGGTGCAGCAGAAAATTCAGGACAAGTTGCGGAAAATTAAAGGAATTAAACATTCTACAAGGTTTAACAATGTAAGTGGTATTGATTCTGCCCTCAAGCAGATTTTATTTCTGTGCTCATTCTATGTTGTTTGAGTGTCCACAAGTTCATTTAGTTTTATTTTGTGCCTTAACAATGTAGTGATGATTTTTCAATTAACAATTTTTTCTTATAATTCACAACAGCAAGCCAAAGAGAAGGAGATCGAAGAGAACATCAAGTTTTTCAAGGATATCTTTGAGAAAAACAATGCAGAGCTACTTGAGCTCACAGAGGAAAAGCATAAAGAAACAGAAAGACGAGGCAAGGAGCTCATCAGAGAGCTAGATGAAGAGATCAAGGAGCTAAAGAGAAGACAAACTGAACTGGAGCAGCTCTCAAACCCTATGGATTTCACACAAGTCAGTCTTTCTCATCAAACCATGGTATGAAATAAAGCCACATGTACATTTGACTTAAGGGCGTTTTTTTTACCTCAATCTATTCTAGATTATTAACCTCCTGCACAACACCATATTTACCAAGCACTCAAACAACTCAAACATCAGCATCAGCGCACATGAACATGGGCGTATTCTGAGGAAGACAATATCACAGCTTCAAAGTGTCTTGGATGAGAAAATGAGAGAAACTGGTAAATATTTACCAATGTAACCAATCATATTTACACCATCATACACTCTTTAATCAGACAGAAACACATATTTAGTTCTTTCCCACTGTAGTTGGCAGAGAACTGCGGAGTATACAACGGTATGCAGGTATGGAAAATCTGATTACTAATAGTTACATTTTATTACAGTAAAAATAAACTCTAAGGGACAGATTTACTAACAGCTAGCACCAACACGAACCCTCTTTTGCTGTAAAAAAAAAAAATACTGCCTGGATTTACTAAAGGAACACAGGGAGAAATTAGCGATGAAAAGGCGTGAACTTACTGCATAAGCATTTGTAGGAGTTTCTCAATATATCGGAGTATTTAAATAGATCACGCAACATAGTTTCTGCTACAATCTCAGAAAAAAATGTTCAGTGGGGTTCGGTATAGAACCTTTGGTTTCTTGGTTTTTGCACGTCAAGCGAACATGCTTGAGCTTCCGTTTACCATAACTGATGTGTAAGGATTGATGTCTATATATGAATAAAAGCCTAAGTTAAATCTGTTTAATAAGATCACAAAAATCGATCGTGTCTCTTCAGAAAATTTTGACTAAACCACTCAATTCATATGGATTAGTTTTACGATCTCTTTATGAACTTTTTGAAGCGTCAAAGTGGTAGTTGCGTAGCTGTCAATAGAGGGACAGAAAGCTCTCAGATTTGATCAAAAAGATCTCCATTTGTGTTCTTACGGGTTTAGAACGACATGAGGGTGAGTAATTAATGACATAATTTTCATTTTTGGGTGAACTAACGCTTTAAATAATTGCAGAATATTTTCTTGTCTAATGGGTTATTTCATTTTTTCTATTGATAAAGGTTTGTTTATGAGCTGATTAACACAATTTAATTAAAACTAAAAATCAATTAAAACTATCTCCATGAAATGATCCCATGATCGGAACTCCTAAAATATGTCTTAGTAAATCTGGTCCTATTGGAAAAATTACTATTAAAAAAGAAAGATAATCCTTTATACTGTTGTGTTTTAATACAGCACCGTATAGCGTTTTACGTGAATGAATGTGAACTATACCGACTTGGCCAAAATATTTACATGAACCCTTATATCTTTTATTAGTGGATGTGACACTTGACCCTGACACAGCTTATCCTGAACTCATGTTGTCTGACAATGGGAAAGAGGTCTGGAATACAGGCAAGTCACAGAAGATTTCTGACACCCCAAAACGGTTTGACCATTGCTCATGTGTCTTAGGAATGAAAGGGTTCTCCTCACAGAAATTTTATTATGAAGTTCAAGTCAGTGGGAAGACGGAGTGGGATTTAGGAGTGGCAAAAGAATCCATAGACAGAAAAGGGGAAATTGGGCTCAACCCTGAAAATGGGTATTGGACTGTATGGCTGAGGAATAGGGACGAGTATGCAGCGAACGATCGGGCCGCTGTCCCTCTCTCCTTGAAAGAGAAGCCGGTGAAAGTGGGAGTTTTTGTGGATTTTCAAGAGGGTCTGGTCTCTTTTTATGATGTTGAAGCCAGGTATCATATATATTCTTTCACAGGACAGTCTTTTCCTAAAAAGCTCTATCCATATTTCAGTCCTGGAGAATACGAAGAAGGGCAGAACTCACCTCCTCTGATCATTACACCTGTTGACTCAATCGAATAAATCAACTTTTAAAGGAAATATTACAATGAATTGTTATAAGTCTTTGTATATAACACCTTCAGACCTAAATTATGCTAATTAAGTATGACCTTTCTTTATTTCTACTCTAAATGCAAATATCAATGATCATTAATCAAAAGAATCAATTCATGCTTCATTTAAATATATATATATTATTTTTTTTATTTTTTATATTCATTTCAAATTGAATTTCATTGTTGGAAGCATATATTCGGAACTTAACAAGTAAAACAGTATACTACAAATTCATTACATAATTAATACATTTTTCCCTTAGCAGATGCTTTTATCCAAAGTGACTCACAAATGAGGAATGGAAACAAATAAAAATGTGGTTAAAACATCACTTTTATTTTGCATCATTTTCAAATTCAACTTAACATCAACAAGTGCTTTATTATGTTATGAATGGGGATGTATTCATTTTTATATCAGAATTTAAATTCAATGTACAAGAAACACCATGGAAAATTTGAATCATTTATCCATATGTAAGTAACAAAAAACACCCAAAATAGCAGCTAAAAAACAGATAATATTCAGAACATTCAATGTTTCACCATTTTAATTTTCCACCTTTCCACCTTAAATTTTCTCATTATTCACCAATTTTTTATCTTCTTCTTAAGACTTCTTCTTCTTCTTAAACACTTCAACTGCCTTTGTGTAATTGCAGCTTCCTTTGATGTCACCATCTCGCTGAGTTTTTCAAGCAGTTCTGAGGTGTAATTGTGACCATCAGTGATGTCAATGACATGGTACCTGTTCTGACAAAAACGAACCACTTTACAGAGCTTTTTGCGGTTCAAAATAAACCTGTCAATGGGTTGCCCAAGTTTTTTAAGTTCGCTGCCATGTGTGAAGATAATCATCATACATTTTGTGGTTCTTAGATCTAGTCTTTTTTTGAAGGTGTTGAAAAGACCTTGTTGTTGCTCACTGAATTTAGATATCGGTGTTATCCAGATAATTACATTGGGGCCAGGGTCGCATAACTTAACACACTTCTGCATTTCCTCGTCCCAACTCGATTTGTCGAGGGAGAAGAAATTCGGAGTGTCCACTACAGTGATATTTCCCACTGTCTTTACCATGGACTCTTTTGTCACAGTGTCCGATCCACTTCTGCTAGGAAAGTAGTTGCCACCGAGGATGATGTTGCCAACTGTACTTTTTTCAGCTCTGGAAGGCCCCATCAGAAGGATCCTCATAGGTTGCTGAATGTTGTCAGGGCTCAACGCTGCCGTTTTGATGCTGCCAGGGTTCAATGCTGCTGTTTTGAACAATAAATAAACAAATATTTTAAAGATTTCTTTTCCCTTAAAAGTTGGAGTGAGAGTATTTCACCTCAACTTACATTTTCTGTACATCAGCATGTATGGTAGGCTTGAACTGTCAAAAAAAAGAAATACTTTTTTACTATGAAATACTTTATTTGACATTCTTCACAAGAGAGAGAACAACACTTACTTTTCCAGTGATGCTTCTGAAGTCTGTAAGATATTGACAACATTAAAGAATAAAATGAACAGTCTTGAGTCATATCAATTTGCTAATTATATAATGCTAGTCAAACAAACAAATGTACCCGTGTTACGTTGTAGTCATCAAAACAGTACCATAGCCCATTTTCAAAAGATCTGATGATTGTATCATAGTGTCCACTACTGTATCCACCCATATGATTTATAACGGCATAAAGATCATATATAGGCCAATTATCCTGCAGAGAAAGATGTTAAAAATGTTTAGACAATTTTATACTGATTTTAAATAGTATTTTGTTTTTAGTATGATGGATTGATGAAACCTCTTTGGGTAGACTTAGAGGTACATCCAGACGACATTCATTCTTCTTGTATGTCATCTGTATATAATCAAAGTCAAACCTCTTCAGATGCAGAGTGAGAACAGTAGGATATTCATCTATTTTAGTCCACTGCAGCAAGCGTAAGAAAATTGCCAGGAAGAATGAAAAAGCATATGTTATGCACAGGTTGGAAACTCATAAATACTTCACTATAATTGGTTCAATCATGGGTTGATCATCTGTATGAGTGATGGATGTGGAATAATCTCACATTTTCATTTACTCACAGTTTCTGTTTCTGTTTTGCGGTCACATCGTTCACAATACATCCAGTCATCCTCTTCTAGTTTTGAATGTTGAAAGAAGGTCTTCAGGCTTTTCCCCTTTAGGGTCAGAAAAATAAAACATGTCGTTTTAGGGGGAAGCTACTGTCTCCCAAGAACAACAACAACAAAACTTTGGCTATAATTAACTTTGCATATGATAGTCTTCATACCATATCATACTTATTATTTCCGGCATCGATAGAGAGCAGTATTGAGATGAACGTGCTGGTTTCTGTGGTTTGATTGCCACATTGGCCACATTTTGTTATGTTGTTCATTTTCCCTTCAAAGACCTGGAACAAAATGCACTGTGCTTTCATTATCATCGATGATGATAAAAGAAACTTATTTACAGTCATTTGTTTCCCTCTCACCGAAACCGACTTATGTGACATACCTCAGAGGTATGTGTCCCCACTGCTTTTAAAATCTTCCTATAATACTCCACTGCATCTTGTTGCTCATAAACTTGAAGGAATAAAAGAAGAATTATGAAAACAATGTTCTAAACTTTGTGTAAATATGTGACCCTGGACAACAAAACCAGTCACATGGGTCAGTATTTTGAAATTGAGATATACATCATCTGAAAGATGAATAAATAAGCTTTCAATTGATATTGTTGTATGGTTTGTTGCAATAGCACAATATTTGGTCGAGATACAACTATTTGAAAATCTGAAATCTAAGGGTGCAAAAAAATTTAAACATTGAAAAAATTGACTTTAAATTTGTCCATTTATGTTCGCGATTGTGCTACATTCACTCACAAAAATAAATGTTTTGTATATTTATGGTAGGAAGTTTACAAAATATATTAATGGAACATGATCTTTACTTAATATCCTAATGATTTTTAGCATAAAACAAAAATCAATAATTTTGACCCAAACAATATATTGTTGGCTATTGCCACAAATATACACGTGCTACTTGTGACTGGTTTTGTGATCCAGGGTCACACACACACACACACACACACACACACACACATATATATATATACAGCCTATATAAAGTACATAGCCTACACAATATATGGATCCACTACATGGGAACTTTAGCCTACACTCTATAAACAGTGTATATATATACACACACACATACATATATTGACCTGTAAATTAAATGAACCTACCATGTCTAATTCCAAGACTCCTGGTTATTCCTTCAGTTGTGGCTGCGTTTTCTGACAGCTTAGTAAACAGCTTCTGAAGTTGTAGCAAGAGATTTTCCTCACCACAATCTCCATGAGTTTCATCATGTCTAAAGTAAAAAAAAGAAAAAAAAGTAATAGAATAAAGTAGGAAACTAGTAGCCTAAATAACTGTGTAATCAGTAGATACAATAACTTTATTCATTCAATTCCTTTTACCTCCCCACTGCCTCTCTGAATTCTGGGGTCATGAATAGACACTGCAATACTGCGTTTAAGTAGCAGGTGGCGCCTTGATTTTTCAGGCCATTGTATTGGACTTCATTCCTGAATGCAAAAGTAATAACACACGTAAAGATTGAATTAGTTCATTGTGTTCTTGATGCACAGAGCGTCCTCAAATAAGCCCTTAAATAAGAAAACGGAACGTCAAAATTGTGTTTTAAGGTTATTTCACATATATCTACAGCAAGCGCGCACCACGCAATATTGATCAATCACGCAATCATATTGATTTTCTAGGCTATGTGGTGAGGTTTTTAGAAGTCAACCCACCTGTCATGAGATCCATGTGAACGCTTCTGGGCTGTGATGTGGGTGCCGGGCTTCATGCTGTTTGCGGACATTTTAATCTGGCACATAGGCTATAGGAAACATTAAACGTGTCTGTATTCAAACCGGTTTTGCACCTGTTGTCTGTTAGTTAATCTGTGAATGGTTAAACCCATTCCGTGATTAATTTTAAATGCATAGTGCTAAACTCAATAACGAGTGGCCAAGGCTATCGCAAAGAAACTAATAGACTTGTGAATTGAATTATCCCACATAAATATGAAAGAAAGGCCTATAATTAGAATTTACCTTATTGAAACTCTTCTTTTCTTCTGGAACAAGGAGGAAATTCAAAGAGGACAACGCACAGCTATTGCCGATTACACTTCAAACCAAGGCTATAACATGCACGTCCAACTTCGCCATCAGGCAACTGATAAGTTATAGTTTTACTTTCGATTTGATTGTTGACGGCAGAACTACCGAGTGGACTAAGCATAAATAATTATTCAAAACCTATCATTTTGTTTGTAGCAATCACATTTTATTACAATTATATCATTTAATATGAAGAAAGTAGCTTAAACATTGGTTTATTAATTTGACCACTTCAAGAATAATAAAAAAAAAACACGTAAGCAAAAAGTAGCAATCACAAGTCAGTCAGAGACTTTTCTTCATCGATAAAATACCTGAGACTGTTTCAAATAATGTTCTCCCATTATGCCCGATATGTGACAGACAAATCCAATTAATTTACTATAGCATACAGATTCCACACTCATAAAAACCTATGAATGTGATCAACAAAAGTCTCGCGAGTCTGCCTAAAAGCTGATGATTCCGGCAGAGTCTCGAATTCTTCTCATGCAACCTCCAGGTAAACGTAAGACCATGAAGAGGGTGGAGCGATCCTTAATTTGGTGGTCTTGAAACGTATCGTTGTCCTCTAGTTGTTTATCTGTGAACAGCAGTCTCAGGGACGATGGATCATCCCCTGATAAGATAAAGAAGGTTAAACATTTACACAGTGGTATGCATAGGCTATTTTACTTCATTTATTTAATCCATTTCATAATGAGCTCGCTGTCTAAACATGTCAGTCACAAAAAAAACAAGTATGGGTAGGTTGGTACACTTTCCATGTTAGGAGGTACAACCAATGGAAACCTATATGCTATTTTATCAAACTTGTTGTTGAAAAATTCTATGAACTTGGTGGCATAGGCAAAAGGTAGTACAGGCATCCAAGTTGAAGCTGTTCAATGACAAATTAGTTGCAAAAGTGAGGTGGCGCAACTGCAATTATTATATATGTTTTTTAAAACAGTATTTAGGCAAAATAAAGAATAAATTTAAGCTTAATCTATTTTTTTAATTATTGTTCTAAAATCTAGATTTTAAATTGTTAAAAAGAATAACTTATTCTCTTTTCTCCACATGCTTATTAAAAGGATGGCTTAATAGTTATAATCATATTAGACCTAAAGACTACGTCTAAAATATTTTTGCCGATGTAGAAATCACCACCGGTAATGTGCCCAGGAAACGGCCCACTTTCACAAAAGTTTTAAGAAAGGCATAGCCAATTGAATTTTACTAGAGTTGAATGTACAGCATTATGTTTTTATATTAGCATTAGATCTTACCTGCTTGACCGGGTAATTTTTCTGCAACTTTCTTTTTGAATGCCAAAATAGTCATTTTGTTGAAATCTTCCTCTGACGTCGCAACATCCACGGTTTTTTTATCCCCCTTTATTCCAACCACCATGATCTGGTAAATCTTTCCCATTTTAGGAGAACACCTAAGCAAATTAGTCTACTGCAAAACGCCGTATAAAATGAGGAAGTTTCACTTTCTGTTTTTATGCAAGGTGTTGACGCCCTATATAGCCTACATTACGCCTACTGTCTATAAATAATATAATCGGCGTTTCTAATAATAATATGTTTATTTTATTTTTAATAACATCATTTTATTATTCTCAGAAATAAGCAAACCGTTCCATGATTTTAGCAACTGTGTTCAAGTGAAGTGACTAAGGAAGTAAATGCTGTCGTTCAGATTAGATATTCATTTGTTTCTGTGCGTATATTAAATAATAGGCTATAGATAACTACTTAAAAAAACAAACAAAAACAAACACAGACAGTAGGCCTACTTTACAGGTAGCCTATCTTATCTCAACCCATCAGTCGAGAAGCCATGTGACAAACTGGAAAGAGAACAAACACTGTCAACATTTGTTTTGGTTTCATTTCTAAACCGACTTGAACCAAAAATGACGGAACAACAGCACGAAGAAAAACGCTACGATCCCAATGACACAACGCTGAAGTTTGTAACACGCCAGGATGACATAAGTATGTATTTACTACTCTTTATAAAATGTATTTAGCCTATATTCGATTTTATTTTAAGGAGGCAGAGAGAAACTGAAAACAAGTGCGCTTTGTCTCAATCCCGACGGCTGTTATTCGCAAGACATTCGGTTTCATACCCATTAAACTCTCTGGCAATTTTAATTTTTTCAGCCCAAACCAACCCAAATATAGCACAGGGCTAATTTCAAGATATAAAATATTATTTAGCCCTATAAATCAATTTATGACATTATATCAAACTAAAAGTAAAATGTTTAGAAAAATATCCCTTTTATTGCACAAGGCTCTGTTTTTGGAAATAGCATTTCACATGTTTTATATTGGAACTTTAAATGTATGCAATAGGGCTACTGTAAATCCATTAAACCACAACACTATTTGGCCAGGTATCAAACCAACTGTAAATTACACAAGGCTGTTGCACAAGGCTTGCTTTTCAGATTTTTTTTTTTTTTTTTTTTTTGGTATAGGCCTACTGGACCATTTCAATCCATAAAACTAGTATTAAATAGCATAACAGCTGCTTCTCTTACCGCAACATAATCTAGATGTTACTACTTACTAAATACTGAGCAATATGTTGTCTTTATGCTGCTTTTAAAATAGAAAGAGTATTCCACGTGAAAGGTTGCCGACAGTAGTAGCGTAGGTTATCTCTGTCACATCATGACTTCAAAGTTGCATGTTTAATTAAAGTAGTGGCGTCTGTCATCTTCTTAAAAACGTGTACTTTTTTGTTCATAAATCAAAATAATAATAAAAAAAAAAAATGATGAATCAGTTGATTCACTCTTGAAATTAAGCCAAGCACACTGCCTGCACAAGCAATGGCCAAAGGTTTTCGCATACAGAAGCTTGTATTGTCAATAGTACTGAATTTCCTTGTGATTTTAAGCAGTTAGTATGGCAACTGCTTGTGCATAAGCATTGCTTAGTATAATTCAAGTTCAATTAAGTTTGTAGTTAAGTATAAAAATGTTCAAAAAGCTTTACACAAACTATCTCAGTACCAATTAACTTGTATATTCAGCCGGGGATGATGACCCTGAGACTCGTCGTGCTGAGATGTCATGTGGCCATGCTGTCACTCCACAGTCACTGACTGGGTGGTGTCGAAGTCTACTTGACCAGGTATTTAGAAAAAAGAATCAGTACTGTTAACAGGCTAACAGATTTTTTTACTTACCGTAATCTATAATTATTTCTACCTTTCATTCTCAGGGTCAGCACAAGTTTTTGTGCCCTGCACTTAAAGATGACACGGTACAAAGATGCAATGCAGAATGGCCCTATGTGGAGGTGCGGAGGTTGGCTGTACTGACACAAGAGGAACAGAGCCATTTTGAAGAGACAATGGCTGTCCTGGCTGCAGCTGAGTACTGCGAACACAAAACAGTGAGTTACCAGTACACACTGAGATGCATGTATCCAAAAATAATTGCATCCTTGTATATTCATATGTTAGGATGCAATTTTTTTTGTTAATGGTGACATATTATGCCCCTTTTCACAAGATGTAATATAAATCTACGGTCACCCCAGAATGTGTCTGAAATTTCAGCTCAAAATTCTCCCCAGATCATTTATTATCTTATCAAATGTGCCCCTTTTTGGGTGTGAACAAAAACGTGCTGTTTTTGTGTCCCTTTAAATGCAAATGAGCTGCTGCTCCTCGTTCTGTTCAGAACAGGGTCATGAGCTTTGCATATTCAGGTGTGCAGAATTTGACCCCTGCCAAATTATTACCCCCTCAGCATTAGTAGGTTTAGTATTTGTTGTGGGGGAGGGGTTAGGATTAGGTAATCAGGTACTGACTTCAACGAGGGGGGTAATATTTTGGCAGGGGGTCGAAATTCGACACAACACCGGCAGTAACAAAACATGCGAATAATCTCACTCATCCAAAATCTCAGAAATAACCAGTAGCGGAGTGCAGCCTTGCAGAGAGACTCAGGAAGAGGTTGCAACTTTTAGAAACACCTGGACGTTTTCTGGGTTGGTAGATGCACCGGTGACCCAATTATAGCACTTAAACACGGAAAAAGTCAGATTTTCATGATATGTCCCCTTTAAAATGTTACTTAGAATACATATGCTTCTTTTTCCATTCCTTCATCTTTAACTGTATCTAATTACCTTCAGTGTCCTGGCTGTCAAACATTTGTTGAGAGAGCAGACATTACCAACCTCTGTGCCATTTGCACAATCTGCACGGCTGAGATGGGTCAGACATATCAGTTCTGCTGGCAGTGTATGAGAGAGTGGGAAGGTTCAGGCCCTCGATCTGACCGCTGTGACAACCCTGGCTGCACCAATCCCGACATCGAAAAGCTGGCAAAATGTCGTAATATAAAACTACCTGAAGTTAATAATGTGAGTTGTCCCTCCATGCGGGCTTGCCCCACTTGTGGCAATCTTGTGGAGCACGACACAACAGGGTGCAAGAATATCATATGTAATCGCTGCAGGGTTGAATTCTGCTTCGTCTGCCTGAAAGTCACTCAAACATGTTTACAAACAAGCAGTTACTTCATTGGCTGTTCAGCTGGGGTCGCGCCACGGCAGACTTCCATTCCTATCTGGAATAGAAGTGATAACGATTGAAGAAGCCAAGCAAAGTGACACGTTAAAGGCTATATTAAAATGTTCCATTCCTTGTGTGTAATAAAAAATTCTATGCCAAAATCAAATATGTAAGGTAAGGCTTTCTGTGTAGATTTCTGTCCATTGCTCTTGTTCTCTAAATAAAATAAAATGGATTGTGTTCATAATTGTCACATGGCCAGCTAAGTTTTTTGTGGCATAACTGCACTACTATATAAAAATGAAGTCAGTTAGCTGATGAATATTGTGCCATGAGATATTAAATCAGTACTAAAAAAAGTTGTAAATAAAACAGATTATTGGAGAACATTTTACAAGAAAATACCATTTCAGTATTGTGCTTTCAATTTGTTATTTGCCATTTCTTTGTGTAATTAACTAGTAGTTTCTGAGTGAAAACTGTTGCTACACAAACTGTATAACAGACATTTACAACTATCAACATTTACTAGTTAAAATGGAATTTCAGTTAATTGCCAAATCCTTACGGCAAAGAAACTGAGTGGAACGGAGGTATACTGGTTTTGGTTTCTGTTATACTGAAACCAAAAATCTATGCTGACATTTGATTCTCTGAGAAATGTGGCATACCATTTCACAGGACAAAATTCCTTTATTCTTCTCTGGAATTTTCTTAAACTAATGGCTCAAATGTTAGACAGTTAAACAATTTAATTATATGGCAAATGTTGAATGGAGTTCCCCATAAAGCCCTATGAAAATATGAACTGGTTTTTCAGCACAGATGTAGTGCCAACATAAGTTTAAGATGCAATACAACGAAATAATGCAACAATTAAACGTGCAAAACATATACGGATAAAAATGGTACATTCTAGGTTGCATGGTAATGTTGCTGATTGTTATCTCACACCAGAGTTTCCGCTAGAAAAAAATGGTGCCGGTCAGAGTGACCGGCAGAGGTTTCGTTTTACGGACATTTTGATGATATGCCGGTCAAATATATCGAATCTTAATTAGTCAAGTTGAGGAAAACTGGAGGCAGTCTATGTAACTTAAAAAATGACATAATCAGGCCGTATAGAATGCAACATGTTATTATTAGCTTAACTTTCAAATAGACGGAAAAAAACATGAACGTCCGATTGGCGTCAATCAACGCCAATTGTTTTTTACGGTGGTTCCACACACATTCACTTTTTGAAACATTGAGGCACGGATTTACCTAATACATATAAATAAAACATCTCCAGTTAACTAGCAGATCATTATTTTAGCCTGTTATTAAATAAGAGATCTAGCGCTAAAATCTTTTGTTTTTGAAATCAAGCTGAGCGCTCGTGTCCGCTGCTATCAGTTGCATGGACGACGCGCTGCGCGAGTTGCGCAATCTTCACTAGGACACACGTTTCAATCTATCGCCGTTGTGGAGACTCTATTAATTCCGGTGAAATCACAAAATAAAATTCCTGATTCACTATCGTCTGGCCTCTGAAAAAAGCTTTTAAAGCTAGTCTGCCTGGGCCTGTCCATATTTGAAACGTCTCACTCAATCGTTCGTTGTTTAGGTCTATATTGCAGCCATTTTAGGCGTGCGCTTTATTTGAAATGCAGCATGCGATGTTGTTTCATAACTTTCAAACAATAGAGCCTATTCCTTTATAACATAGCAAAAGATCGGTGTATTTTTGCTTTATCCGTTTTAGGCTTATTCTCAAATTCAGATTGTGTTAGGGGGACAGGATTATTAGGCAATTTTAATCGGACAATTTGACCGGAGAGATTTAATTTTGTCGGACATTTAATTTTTTTACCGGCCAATGTCCGGTAATTACCGGACAACGGAAACCCTGTCTCACACTTATGTGAGCTCTTTTACCAGTGGGGTAATCTGCTAAACGGGGACAAGGTGAATCAAGGGAACGAGAGAAGACCTTGGTACCCATCTCAGTTTTTTTATATTACCTAAACAGGTCTTGAGACCTTTAAGACATCATCAGGCATTCCAGTGATCATTCTGAAAATCTTATATTTGTCATTATAATGCAGACATCACAATATTATAGACATTTCAAACTAATGAAGCACAAATAGAGACTTTTTTTGACTGATTATGTGTTTATTTAGCATGAGGCAATGTGTTTCGTTCTAAACAAGAAAAATTAATAAAATTTTACAACAAAATAATTGGACCCATCTGTTAACTTTGATGAAAAAAAGGACTTAATAGGGGCTATTCAGATGCAGAACTTGGACTGGACGTTGTCTGATGAGACTTGAGCTTCTCGTAGTATTTCTGGAGGAGGAAGAGAAAGAGGATAAAAGGTAACTATAAATAAATGTAAGTGTTCAGAATGGACTTTAACAGCACTTAAAATAATATTTAATACCAGTAAGTAAATAAGGTGCAATTAACATTCAGAAATTAAGTAGTATCTTGTACCTCCATGTTCTGGTAATGCCTTAGGCTACTACAGTGACTTTTCTTAGCAGTTTCCTCATTGCCATAGAACAAAGAGCAGAGTCTGCAGAAGAAACCTGTCTTTGGCACCACAAAGTCAACCCCTATGAAACACCGATAACAAAAAAAAAAAAAAAAAAAAAAAATCAGCTTGGAAGTGATATGATAAAGCATATGATTCAGTCATTGTTCACAGCATTACCAAACAAAGCCTTTTTTGGTTATAGAAAGGCAATAATTTAGAGCTGATGTTAGTGTCATTTGTATTGGATCTCTTACCAATGGGGTTGTCTGGGCTAAACGGGGGCAAGGTGAAGTCTTCAATCACAGGAGATTGAGAGCGGGCCTTTTTAACCTCGGGTTCCTGTATGGACTCAATCTCCCGACGTTGCTTGGACTCTTCTGCAAATTAAAATGAAGAAAAGGTATAAGTGAGAACATGCAACGGTACAAAAAAACCCCAGCTAAAATATATTAATGTGATGTAAAATAGTTGTCTATGAGATTTGAATACCTTTGATATTAAAAATACCTTTTTTATTAGGGACTGGTATGCCAACAATACTGCTTTCTGACTTAGCAGAGTTGTCATCATCTTTAGGCCTGTCCTCTTCTGACCCTGAAGAGACCTCCAGACGCAATGAATCTGGAACTGTTTCAGCCTTTTGCGGTTCTAGCTCAACATTAAGATCCATGGATTCTAGAGCTGCAGGAGGACTCTCGGTTATGGAAGCAGCTGCCGCTGGTTCACACTCCGCACTCATCTCGGGCTCCTCTGCTTCTTCAGGACTCTTTGTCGCCTCTCTTTTACCCCTTGTGGATCGCCTCACTACAAAGAGCAAAAAGGGGACAACAGTGATTACAAAACCCACATGCCGTTTAGACTTAAAAAAAACATCCTTTCTATCTTTTACTCACCTGGGGTCTGACGACCCCTCTTTTTGGCCCTTGTAGCTCTCTTTTTAACTTGCTTCTCCTCTTTGATCTCTTCACTAGGTGGTTGTTCGTCTTCCTCCTCCCCAACTTCATCCACAGTTACAAAATTCATCTTGCGGAGCTCTTCCAGGTCACATGAATCCTCTTCGTGGCTTGGTGATTTCACAGGCTCCTCTGGTATGATTGGTGTTGTGCTTCTGGGACTGGTTGGCTTGGCTTCACTTTTCTCCAATTCCTCAATCTCCTCATCGTCACCTTTGGCCTCATCCAAGGTTACAAGAGTCTGAAAGGACAAATAAAAGGCCATGTAAACATACAGAAAAGAACAAAACCAAACCAAGGTAGCCTTAATGATGGGTTTGATCATTTTGATCACCACAATTTAATTGGTGGCAACCAAAAAAGAACTGACCTCTGGGTTGAATGAATCAAATTCCTCCTCTTCATCAACAATTTCATCCAACGTGACCAGGCCTTGAAGTTCTTTGTCCAACTGGTATTCTTCGCCCCCCGTTTCATCTTCTCCAACCTCATCAACTGTTAAAAGTCCCTCAGGTACTTCATGAGCCTTTGAAAGCTGATCCTCATTTGATTCATCAAGATAATCTTCCTCACCCTCACTGACCTCATCAAGAGTAACCAAAGCATCATGGGATGGAAGTTCAGAGATCACAGTTCCCTCATCCTTACTGTCCATCTCTGGGGCAGATGTTTCAGGCTGTTTGGGTTGGTCATCTTCTGATTTCACTAAAGTTTCTGCAGAAGTTGGTGGGCAGCCTTCCTTCTGTGAAGGAGAGGAGGACACTGACTGGCTTGGCTCAAATTCATCCAAGACCCCAATGTCAGTGCTTTCTTTCACGGTTGAAAGGATCTCAACATTGGCATCCATCTTGGCTGAAGCACTTTTTGCTACAGTACAAAGCTCTGTTGTCTCGCTCTTAACAACGGCAGTTTCTATCCCATCTGTTCCCAGCAGTTTATCAACACTCTCTTCCTGAGACTCATGCTCTTCTGGCTTTTGAGATGCGACCACTTCTGCAACTGCCATGGTTTCTTCAGTCTTGGTGTCCATTTTGTCAATACATTCAATAACTTCAGCTTCCTCTGTCTCAGAAGGTATAGTCTTGTCAGTATGTTCTGGTGTATTAGCTTGACTTGACTGTGCAATAGAAGAGACGATTGAATGGGGATCGGATTCATCCTGAATCTTCTCGTCCCTGGCTGAAGACTCGGCGCTTGAGGCCACAATGTCCTCTGCATCATCCCCTACTTCATCAACAGTGACAAACTCATCAATGTTAAATGGAAAAGGTTCTTCATCTTTTTCCTGGAAAGCACAAATTCCAAATCAGCAACATCTATTTTTCCAGTTATAAGACCGCAAACATGTTCAATGTTGATGCTTACCTTTTCGGTCGTCCTTGTTTTTGAGTGACTCCTTGAGGGTTGTGAGTTTTTGCTATGACTCTATAAATAAGCAAAAACAACAAATCAAGGCAAAACATTAACATTTCAGAGCAATTTGGCAACGGAAGAAACAGAACCATCAAAGTAAAAACAGTCTTAACAATATATGCATTATATCTATCTATCTATCTATCTATATCTATATCTATATATATATATATATATATATATGGTCCTCACCCTGCGATCAACATCATGCCCCCTTGATCGCTTTGATGGAGGGCTGGATTCCCGCCTACTTCTTCGGGAGGATGATCCCCCACGCCTGGTGGTAGGACCATCATCTTCAGAATTACCCCTGTTCCTGTGCCTAGAAGCTGAGTCCTTCTCTGGGGAAGAGGTGTCCACAGGCCTGCTTCTGGACCCGGAGTTCTGAGACTTTTTCTCTTTCTCTGCCTGTTTTTTGTTCTCTGCTTGAGTGCTTTTCTTTGTCGCTTGAGCAGGTTTCTTTGAGCTTGATGGACCTTTTGTGGTTGTCTTCTCTGCAGCCTTTTTCCCCATCTCTCCCTTCTGTTTGGCTTCCTCTTCAGCACGTTTTAATGAAGACTGTAAGCGACACTGATGAACAGCTAATTCAAGGGCCTTCAAAATTTCCTGCGTAACCGGAGGAAAGTCCAGAGAGTCGTCATCAATCTGGAAGGGCTCAGGCACTGTTTGGGGAAGGTTTGAGGCACAATTAACTGTGACAGATGAATTAGTGACAGTTTGATCAGAAGTGGAGGGCAGATCAGAGGCAGAATCTAAGGTTGAAATGGAGTCAGATGCAACAGCTGCAGGTTCAGTTTGATTACTTGTCTCATGGTTAATGTCTGCCTCTAAAGATTCAGTTGGTGCCACTGTCAAGTCATTCGATTGGCCCTTATTGTTGATCTTGAGCTCCTGTTGTCCACATGGTTCCTCTTTAACATCAGTGCCTTTGGTAGGTTCTTCTGGACTCTGCGTCTCCATGGCCTCTACTGCCGTTTCCTCACTGCTAACAGCTGAAGCAACAATATCCATTTCTGACTTGGACTCAACATTCTTGTCGTCTTGCTTTTCATTGTCAATTTTGCTTTCTTCCACAGATGTAGGAACCAATTCTTTAGGAGCATCTTCAGCCTGTGGGACAATTTGATTGTTGTTTGCGAGTAAAGTCACTGTCTGATCAGTTGTGTCAAATAATACAATGGATTCTGAAGAAGCCAATTCATACTCTGCTTTTGCAGACGCCACCGAAACAGCGGATTCTCCTGAGGGAACGGAGGATGCCAATTCAAGATTTGTTTTCCCAGATTCAACTGAAACTGAAGATTCGGAAACAGGAACAGAGGATCCAACTACATTCTCCATGTTCACAGATTCAACTGAAACAGAAGATTCTGAAGCAGGAACAGATGATTCAACTTTAAGATCTTCTTTCCCAGACTCAACTAAAACAGCAGATTCTAAAGCAGGAACAGAGGATCCAACTAAATTCTCCGTGTTCACAGATTCAACGGAAACTGCAGATTCTGAAGCAGGAACAGATGATTCAACTTTAATCTCTGCTTTTCCAGACTCAACTGAAACTGCAGATTCTGAAGCAGGAACAGATGATTCAACTTTAATCTCTGCTTTCCCAGACCCAACTGAAACGGCAGATTCTGAAGAGGGAACGGAGGATTCAATTTCAAGCTCCTTGTTCATAGACTCAGGTTCTGCACTGAAAACTAAGGATCCAGCTTCATGCTCTTTTTTCACAGATACAGTCTCCGGGGTCACCATGACAGTTTCAGTAACAGCTTGGGTATCCATCTCTTCTTCAATCTCAGGAGTAGTTGTTCCTGCATTAGCAGGCATTCCAACTGCAATGTCTTTGGGAGCTGCAGTAACTTCAGTTTTCAACTTCAACTTTTCTTCACTATGCACAGTAGATGTAGTAGATGCACCAGAAGCTGCTGCAGCCACTGGCTTTTTTGCTTTGACCGTATTAGGGTTACTTTCTGTTGCTGCTGATTGACCAGGAGGCTTCGTTCTAAGAGGAGAAAATTATTTTGAAATTTCCAGAATCATTGTATAAAGAAAAGCTAAATATTTTTGTCTTCCCCTCTTACCCTTTTGCATCTGGCTTCTTTTTCAGCTGTTAAATAAATAACAAAATGTTAAGTTTTTGCCACTGTGAAACAAGTGATGCTACACATATAAATGGCAACAAAACCTGCAAAACTACCTTGATTGGTTTGGCAAGTTGGAAGTTGAGGGTATTGTTCTTGACTACACAACGAAACTTAAGGAAGCGGATGAAAATAGCCCTAGCCATAGCAGCATTCTCCATTTCAAAAATCGTCTGAGATTGAAAGAAAATTAAAAACAATATTACAACAGTCTGAGATCTTATATGTTCCTTTAATAATGGAAATAGATCTGCAGATATTATGCAAGTAAAAATAAGATTAATGTTTAATAAATATCAAAGTGAAATTTGAGTTTCTTACCCTGCCATATAGAGGCAAAACCTTCTTGAAGTTACCATAGCGTTTGATTACGGCCTCTACTTCTTTGATTGCCTTAAGTGTATTTGGTACATTACTAACAATGAGAAGGCGTTCTGGCAATGTGATGATTTCCTGTGGTCAAAAGGGGAAAAAATATTTACTATAGAATATGTCTGAGACATGATACAAGTTATTTCATTTCATTTTAAGTCAGTGTTATCTCTTCAGCATTTACTTACAGGTGATTTCTCTATGCCCATGAGCACTCTGAAAACTGACTCCTTTGGGAAGAAAAGGATAAAACAGTTGGTCAGTACTAACCAGTTTTAATCAAGAGTATAAATGTACCTGAGACGTAATGCACTCTCTTTTATAGACAACAAAGAGAGCCCATTTTGGCAGTGTTGTGTTCTTAAATGAGAACAGTGTTTAAAGCAACTAAGTAATTCATGAATAGGTACGAAATTCAGTGAAAAGAATGGATTGCTTTACAGCAGTATATCACACAATATGTCACACCAACATGGCTTTAATGAAGGAGTATTATTAGTACAGACATCATGAAAGAGACCAAAGAGAACGTTGACAGAGGAATCTACAAAAAAAGTGACCATGACGTTGCAAACTGTTTGGTCTTGATTGTAGCCGTCCGTTTCAGGAGAAAAAAAATCTACCTGCCAGTGTTATTTATGAAAGACAGCAATGTAGGCTTTTGTAGTTTGTCCGGGATGTCAAAAGTCTTCTTACAGTCACAAAAAAACCAAAAGCCTCCCCTTTTATGTGGCAATTTTACAATTCACGGTTCAACGTTGGACCCTCCACGTGGAGCTGAATTCGGTACATGGTTTACAAGGCAGTCAATTCTGAAAACCCAGCTTCGCACAGATAAGTTGAGGCGAATGGAAGAAGTAATTTTGCTGCTGATATAAGCTGATATTCAGTCATCACTCAATCACAATGAAGGCAGAGAGCAAGAGCTATAGAGGTGTCGCTCTTTAAATCGACTGACTGCTCCTCTATCTCTACTGAAAGGTCTTTTCCTGGACAACTGAAGGGATTTATGACCCAAACAAATGAACTGAAATCCTCACTGAAATAACGACCGAATTGAATTCAGTCCTTCAGCACTGACTTTTGTCTGAAGGAAGAAAGATGTTGGCAGAAAGAGATGGAGTAAACACTCACGGTGTAGTTCAGGTCTATAGGTTGCACCATCATCTTTACGGTTATCTCTTTCTCTTTCACTTTAGCTGGGTTCTCAGAGCAGGCCTTCACCATTGCTTCAACTGCCTCTGTGTTGGGCATCTCCAGGTAGGCCTAAAAATAAAATAAAAATACTGTTAAAATACATAATACAACATGATATAAAACAAAATTAATAAATACAAATAAAAATATAATAACAAAAAGACACCATCGATTTTTTAAATCAAGGATTTTGCAGTATGTCATTCAACAAAGACAGGAAATGGGAATCAGCACAATTGACATTGGAAAGCAATGAGCCTTACACTAAGTTAATCAGCTAATGTATACATTAGGAATGTTTTATTGTTCGCAAATTAGATGGATACCAAGAATTTGAGATTTCTGATCCAGTTTGTTTGCAGGCTTCCATGGCTGCAATATGCGTTTTCCACCAAATGTCAACTAGTGATGTCGAAATACTTTAGGGGACGCACATTTCAAAGCGAGGTAATTGGCTGTAGCAGTTTTTTTAAACACGTATTTTTTAATTTAGCATGTTTCCTAAATCTCTGCAAACATATTATTGTATTTTTATGCTTTAGTACAGTCAAAAAAAATGACATACAACACCTTTAATGTTATTACCTTCTGTTGAGTGATTGCTATGACAGGAGTTGCAATGAAACCATATGGTTTAGCAAGATTGGTGAGGTCATCTTCAGTAACCCCTTCCTCTGGAAGATTCGAAATCTCGACTATATTTTTTCTCCAGGGTACTTCCTGTAGTCAAAGAAAGAAGGTAGAAGTAGTTATTATTTGTACAAATTGTTGTACAAAATATGATATATAGATATATACACACACAGGTCCTTCTCAAAAATTAGCATATTGTGATAAAGTTCATTATTTTCCATAATGTAATGATAAAAATGTTGGGTCTTGCGTCTCTCAACTTTCTCTTCACAATATCCCACAGATTCTCTATGGGGTTCAGGTCAGGAGAGTTGGCAGGCCAATTGAACACAGTAATACCATGGTCAGTAAACCATTTACCAGTGGTTTTGGCACTGTGAGCAGGTCCCAGGTGGTGCTGAAAAATGAAATCATTTCCATAAAGCTTTTCAGCAGGTGGAAGCATGAAGTGCTCCAAAATCTCCTGATAGCTAGCTGCATTGACCCTGCCCTTGATAAAACACAGTGGACCAACACCAGCAGCTGACATGGCACCCAGACCATCACTGACTGTGGGTACTTGACACTGGACTTCAGGCATTTTGGCATTTCCTTCTCCCCAGTCTTCCTCCAGACTCTGGCACCTTGATTTCCGAATGACATGCAACCGCTGAGCAACAGTCCAGTGCTGCTTCTCTGTAGCCCAGGTCAGGCGCTTCTGCCGCTGTTTCTGGTTCAAAAGTGGCTTGACCTGGGGAATGCGGCACCTGTAGCCCATTTCCTGCACACGCCTGTGCACGGTGGCTCTGGATGTTTCTACTCCAGACTCAGTCCACTGCTTCCGCAGGTCCCCCAAGGTCTGGAATCGGTCCTTCTCCACAATCTTCCTCAGGATCCGGTCACCTCTTCTCGTTGTGCAGCGTTTTTTGCCACACTTTTTCCTTCCCACAGACTTCCCACTGAGGTGCCTTGATACAGCACTCTGGGAACAGCCTATTTGTTCAGAAATTTCTTTCTGTTTCTTACCCTCTTGCTTGAGGGTGTCAATGATGGCCTTCTGGACAGCAGTCAGGTCGGCAGTCTTACCCATGATTGCGGTTTTGAGTAATGAAACAGGCCGGGAGTTTTTAAAAGCCTCAGGAATCTTTTGCAGGTGTTTAGAGTTAATTAGTTGATTCAGATGATTAGGTTAATAGCTCGTTTAGAGAACCTTTTTATGATATGCTAATTTTTTGAGACAGGAATTTTGGGTTTTCATGAGCTGTATGCCATGATCATCAGTATTAAAACAATAAAAGACCTGAAATATTTCAGTTGGTGTGCAATGAATCTAAAACATATGAAAGTTTAATTTTTATCATTACATTATGGAAAATTAATGAACTTTATCACAATATGCTAATTTTTGGAGAAGGACCTGTATATAGTAAGTTTGTGTATATGCAGTTTAGAGGGAGAAGACCAAATAACATACCTTCTTTACAGACTTCTTGGCAACTGCGGTCTCTGCCAAATTACACAAAGAAATGTTATACAGGTTGTCCAACATGACCACAGGAACAACTAGAAAGGACGATGCAGTAACTTACCTGAACCCTTAACAGTGGGTTTAACTTTAGTTGTCTGTGCCATCTTTTGGGGGTCATTCGGTTTTCCCTTGGTTACTTGTGGTGTCTTGAAACCTGGCAACTCTTTTGCTTTAGCTGGCTGAGATGCCTTTATTGGATTTGGACCCTTCACTGGATTTGGACCCTTCCCTGGATTTGGACCCTTTCCTGGATTTGGACCCTTCCCTGGATTTGGACCCTTCCCTGGATATGCACCCTTCAGTTTCGCTGACTGAGTTGGTTTTGTCATAGTCACCTCTTTTCTATAATAAGTCACAAATACATTCACAGAAGCATTTGTAAAATGTTCAAAACAGGCATATATATATAAATATATATATTTTTTAAATCATGTTAATTTTTAGATGCACTGCAAAACCACTGCATGCATGAGAACTTACTTCTTAACAGGTTTTCTCCTATCATCATCATCTCTTGCATCCTACAAAAGCGCAGAGATCGGATTTAATACCAGGGCTTGGTATAGTTCACATCTCTAAGAGGACTTGACAAGGTCAAACATACCTTCTCCATGCAGATCTTAATGACCTGACCACGAATTGTCAGGTTCTTAAAGTTGAGCAAAGCTTTGGCATCCTCCTCTCTCTCCATACATACAGAGGCCTGAAGAGAGGAAGAATCACAAATGTTTGGTTTCACAAATTAGCAGCAATTTGAGGGTGGCAATCGCTTGAATGGTGGGTTAATCTTAATGAAAAACACAACAAAACAGTAGCCTATAATGACAAACTTGCTTATATAAAACATCGAATTTTTAATAACAAAACGAATAAGGTGGCATTATTGGCAAAAGGAATAAGCATGGCAGACTCATTCCTGTGGTACGCTTGAAGGTGTGTGTGTGTAAATTAGAAGTGTTTCCTCTGGAATTTGCCACCTTTATCAGGGAAAGTTTACCGATTGCCTCAATGTTTGCAGGTTCCCAATTAACACTGGGTTTAAATCCGAAATATTGCCAAATAGATGCTTTTACATTTTGGTTTGAAACCGAATCTTTTGCCACCGTGTTGTCAGTAAGCTCGCAGTCTTGCCTCACTCTCATCACATGAAATCTGACTCCTGCTGCTGATCTGTGCTGCGACTCTCGCTCGACTCAATTACTGAATTAAGCAGGCACGTTCAGTTTTTAATTGTAGCGTCTGTTCTCTAACTGAACTAAATCATTTTTATTACTATGAAAATTAAAAAAAAACAACGGTGGAGGGCGGGGCTGGGCAAGTTATGTAATTGGTGCACGGCTGACTATCGCGGCAAGGCTAATGCTGAGAATTCATTTAAGCCATTATAAGAATAAATAACATTTTAAAATAAATTAAAATAGAAAAGATCTGTTAAATTGTTATATTAATTCACAATATTGCAGTGTTTACTGTATTTACCTCTCGAATCGCCTTCAGGAGGATGGCAGTGTATATCTTGCCAAAAGGTTCAATGGCATCAGACAGTTCTTTGTTGGTAGTCCCATGAGGAAGTCCAATGAGCCTCAGCAAACATGATGTGCCCGGGGCATCCCTGGCTTTAGGCTTTATATCATGCAAAAACAAAGACAGCAATTAGATTTCATATTTTTTATCTCATTTTTTTCAAAAGTGTTTTCTAATGACCCTGCAGCAAATACGACAATACAATGACCTTAAATGCAAAGTAATGAAGGAACAAGCATATTTACAACTGCCTGTAACTGCTGTATGAAGATGTACCTTTGGAGTGCTGGGGGTCTTTGTGACGGAGGTTCTGCTTGACTTTGAGTATTCAGTTCTCTTCGGTGGTGAAGGCCGTTTCCAGCTAGTGCTGCTTCCCTTTGATGAGGAAGTAGACGAAACACTCTTCTTTTTTGCTAGCTCAGCCAGCAGGGCTGGTGCCAAGGACTTCACCACAGCCTTCAATGTATTACTGTCTGTAATTGAGGAAAGCTCAGCTGTGGGGAAGAATAGAACTTCAGGTAGTTGTAAACCAAGTGATTTGAAAACAAAAAAAAGATACATTGCATTGCAAGAGCATTGTAATAAGCGATCTTACCTGATGACATGAGTTTCATGGCCAGTCGTTCACTACTGCTGGATCTTTGCTGCCAGGACGGGCTGCTCCGGCGGGGACTCGAACGGCGTGCAGGAGAGCGCCTACTGTAAACTGGAGACCTTGATCTTTGAGATGGAGGACTACGGGACCTTCGTCTGTAAGGACTTCCTCGAGACTTCCTATGGGGGGACCGGCTGTGACTTCTGCTACGCCGGTACCTTCTAGGGCTTCGGGATCGGGAGCGTGAACGGGATCGCTTACGACGGCTTGAAGAGTCATGGTGCCGCTTCGGGCTGGGGGATCTGGAGTATGAGTGTGATCGGGTGTGCCGCTTTGAGCTGCTGTGTTCCGATTTGGGCTCAGGTCTGTGAATGATTGACATTTTTAAGTGAATTTAAATGCCATTTAAATGGACCATTTAAATATATATTTATTTCCAGACCTAAATTCTCAAGATTGATTTTGGTAGGGATTTACCTTGAAACTGAGACAGACTCAACATTCCAGTCAGGGTATCTATAATAAAATAAACATATGGCTTTTCGTTAGTTAAATGAGAAATTCTCATATGGAATTCTTAGGTAAAGGAGAACATGAGCAATAGGAGCAAATCATAAAACACTCACTGTTTCCTAAGACGCCTACAACTCTCAATGTGAAGATTTGTGTTCTGATGTTCAAGCCAGTCCTGTGAACAAAACAAAAAAATACTTTAACAATGTCTTTGCTTTTAAAATACTGCTTTTGTTAAGTTTTTTTTAACAGTGCAATTGATTATAAAAAAATTGGTGTAACAGATGACCAAGATCTGTAAATAGATCTAAAAAATAAAATTAAAACATAAAAAAAAAGAAACATGAAATACAAGAGGTCAAAAAGTAAGACATGATAAAGCTTGTTTAACCCACTATAGTCTCATTAGTGCATAACAAAAATTGTCCATGATTGTCACGACAAAACTTCTTCAACATGAAAAAAAGAAAAAAGTCCAAAGTGTGTTCTTCAGGTATTACGGAGATGGAGATCACCATCTGCCTTTTGTCTTCAGCACTGTGGAAAGTCATCAGGTCTGCCTTCACAATATTTTTTCCAGCCAGTCCAAGGTCTTAAACTAGGTCTCAGCAAAATGGTTTTTCATCAGGGTTCCCCAGGTTCCCAGAAAACGGGCCGATTAATATTCTTCTGAAGCTGGAAATGGCTTGGAGTAGACAAGGTGCAATTTTTTTTTTCAGCCATGGTTTACCAGCTGTATTATCTACTCTATTTACATCAGCTTATTGGCTTCTTTTTTTTTTTTTTTACCCAAAATGAACTGCACAATTATTGAGCAACTGAAGTTAACAAACATTAAAATTTCATTATAGGTTTCTGATATTTTATTTCAGATTTAAATTTAGTACAGTTTTAGCTCAAAGTTCACCAACACATCGAAATGAATTAAACAGCAATCGAGACCCTTTACATACACCGAATAATGCAAAATAATGCAAACATCTTTCAAATGAGGCACTACTGGGTAAGAAGATACTCACCTTAATCTGGACACATTCAATGTTACATAGAGAGCATGTATGAGGAAAGATTCTTGGAGTAGCTGCTGAGTAATCATTCATCATGGTAGGAGTCGGAAGCCTCTTGGTGGCGGGTACGTTGATTGGAGGCGAAAGGAATGGGATCCAGTTGGCATTCGGACCTCCGGAGATATTGTCCATGGCCATCATTGGAAGAAGACCAAGCTGAGGCGGCATCTGCGCAGGAGGTCGACTGGGGGGTGGCAGAACAGTCTGGGATGCAGATGGTCTCACTGGGATCGTCTTCACGAGTCTTGGATCTACTGGTGGAGGTTTCTGAAGCTTTGGAACGGGGACTGAAGCTGGCTGGCACGGCTGAGGGTGCTTTGTGATGTCCATGCCACTGAAGGGTGGTTTAGAGACCTCACTCACATACTTTGGTGACTCTTTAGGCAGGTGTTGTTCACTTGCATAGCCATCCGCGCTCTCCTCGGGGTAGCCAAATTTACTAGAATGTCCATAGTCAATGACTTGAGATCTCGCATCAACGTCCCTTTTCACTTTACGCATACGGATGTCCCGCAAAATAAACGGTAGGTTGTCAGGAGTCAGCTGATCATCTGGATAGTGACTTAGAAGCTCTAGGTCCTCATTGGAGAGTCCAAAACTTGCTAGGATGCTGCTGGCACTTTCAGAGGTGTAACGTGAAGGCCGCTGTTCTGGTGGAGGTTGGCTGTCCAAACCGCTTGATCCTCCGCCAAAACCCGGAGACTGGAACAGCTGTGAGGAACTGGAAGGACGATCCAAGCTTGAAGATCCGAAGAGCTTGCTGGGGCCTTGGTATATGGACCAGTCCACCTCATCAGATCTCGAAGACCCTGAAAAGATGTTCCCTCCTGAGGAAAGCACGTCATCCCTTGTGTTCTTTCTCATGCGGGGATCTAATTTTTTGGGTTGCTGGAGCATTTGAGTGAGAAGGCGCACTTCCTCGCGGGCTCCCCGAAGGTTCTGGTCTATGGCGGCTTCAAGATCTGGGGAAATCTGTGGCTGCCGTTGTCCTAGTGAGAAGGGCTGGTTGACCAATCCCCCACGAGAACCGGACATTGAACCTGGGCCAAGACGGGCTGCCCCCAGCTCCATTCGAGGCTGTGACCCAAGACCATACTGGCCGGGCACAACGGGTCTCTGAGCGCTGGGGAACAGCCCTCCACGGGGATTATACAATGGATGCGACATGGTGACCTTAAGCAAGTTGAGCAAGGTCAAAGCAGGTGTTGCAATTGCAGACGGAGTGACGCTTGTGCCAGCAATTACATTCAGCTGGTGCAGTGCCAACTGAGTCTTTATCTGTGCCAACTGGAGGGAGACGGGGCCTAAGACCGGCAGACTCCCAAAATGTCTCAGGGAATTTGCAACCGGGGGCACAAAACTTTCCAAGAACAATGAAAAGCTGAAAAATTAGGGGAAAAAAAACACACAGAAAGTGTTATTGGCTTGTCGTCTTCACGTCCTCACACAGAAACTGCAAAACGGCTGCGACCATTTCCCCCTTCTGTCACACTCTCAAATCTCCAGCTTCAAGGGATTAAAACAGGTTTCCATGTCTTCACTGAAGAAGAAAACAGCAAGCAAAAAGGACAAGACAGACAAAGGAAAATATCACAGTTTTAGAGTATCTTTACACAACATTCATGCAGGAGTTTTAGACGTTTTCTTTCTTTTTTTGGCCTGGATATGAACAGGGAGGGACAGACATGCCTTAAGACAGGACAACATGATAGGTCAGACTGTTAATTCATAGATATTAGACAAATGTATTTTATGAATACTGTGAGCACTATTTTGAGCTTTTTTTTATATCAATGCTGGCTTTTCAAAATACAACTTGGGGAGTATGAACGGTCAATATTGTCCATCCATCTAAACAAAGATCACACTAGGGTAAAAAATAAAGAGACTAAAATCATCTAATGATGTAAAATAAACTAAAGAGCTGCTGCACTAAAAAAATCTCAAAACAACAAATTCTAAGTGAACAAGGGCTGTGTTTTCCAAATAATTTCTACAATCTACTCAGGCTTATGGTGCTTTTGGGAAATGCAGTACACAAAGTAAAGCAAAGATATGAATGGTGAAGCCCTACATCTCACCCTAACAACCTCAATATTTTTTACAAATAGTAAAAGTGTCAAGACAATCAAATGAAAGTGTTTAGGTCAACAAGAAACGGCATTTATCTTCTATAACATCAACAAAAAAAAAATCTAAGTTAAAAATAAAAATTGTAGGGCAGTACATAATTATATTCCATTGGAATTAAAAAATAATAATCTGTTCTTAATGGCCATAATTGGCGTAACCTTAGTTAACAGGCAATAAAGTCGGCATGAAACAAAAGTTCACCATATCTATTTTTCAAACGCGTGTCATTTATCTTATGCTTTGATTTTTTTTTTTTACCTTAATCTTTAATCAAAATAAAATTCTCCAATAATTTAGTCTGCTTAAGCCCTGTCCCTGCAGGCATGCATTAAAAGGATAGAAATTTAAGGAATGTTCCTAGTCTAAGTTGACGGTAATGATTGATTTCCATAGTAGGAAAAAAATACTATGGAAGTCAATGGCTACCATCAACTGTCTGGGTTACCAAACTTCTTAAATATTATCTTCAAATATCTTTTGTGTTTAACAGAAGAAAGAAACTCACACAGGTTTGGAAAAACATGAGGGTGAGTAAATGACAAAACTTTCGTTTTGGGGTGAACTATCCCTATAAACTGCCTCCATTTTTTTGTCCAATGCCCACATCACAAAATCCAGTCAACTAGTCCCAGCCCTACATTTTTTCTCAATAATCTGTTACTCTTTGATATCTGTCACAAGATGGAAGAATAGATATATCTATTTCATCGTGGATTCACACTGTTGTGTTAAAAAGTAGCCTAAAACAATATCAAAACTGCAGATATCAGTCAAAAAGAAAGATATTGTGAACACATTTTTCTCATGAATAACGTGCTCTAACAAAATCATGCACAATGAGACAATTAAGTAAATTATGTCCGTCTTGATTTCAGTATTCTTCTGATATAATTGATTAATTCCAAACTTTCTTATACAAAACTTTAAAAGGTATTGGTCTCAGAATCAGAATTTGAATGAACAATAAAAACTGTATTAACCACCATACATCTGAAAACCAATAAGACTTTTTTTTGTATTGCATTTACTGTCATGACTCAGCAGGAAGTGTTTTTAAGGATAAATATTTACTGCAAAAAAAAAAAAAAGCGTCTCAGACGTGAGGCCGCCATCCAGCGACTCAACACAAAATGTCCACTGAACAGCAGCCATTTCTGATAGCAGGGCAGGCCTACTACACCTGTATTAAATGTGAACCACTGGACACAGAGCCATTTTTGGGGCATTTTGAAGAAATACACAAACATTTAGTGTTATAACCCAGCATCTGCTTCAGTTCCCCGGGTAGCAAAATTGGAGAACATGTAATGCAACTAAATCATCTCAAAATGCAAACAACTGCCAAAACACGTATTTGTGATGAGACTGACCAGCTGACCGATCGACTGTGAAGCGTTATAACCAAACAGAAAACTATAACGCTCCCATTACGACACCGCAACAAAGGCCGTGGATCATTTCAATGGCGTTATAGTCTGGATGGGGTGTTTGCGTGATGTTTTTGTGGCCAGTGGATCTCATACAAAAATGAAAGCAATGTTTAAATGCACGAAATACGCAATATGGGTGATCTGATGGGCAGATCGCTAGTAAAATCAATTGGATCCGTGCAGGCCTCGGGCTCTGCTGCCTCGCCATGAGTATCGTTTACCTCGCTCTTAGGCGGCGTCGTCATTTTACAGAGAAACAAGAACTTAAGTCGACAAAGAAATCGCCACATTTACACTACAAGCGCTATAGAACACTATTGCAATGCACCACAGTAACATACCTCGTATTTTAATATGTAAAATCTTACGATGGAAATGCATCCGATGAAGAAAACGCTCCGATTTCAGGGGACGGTCGGCTTGCGTCTCAGACGTGATTACTCGATCGACGAGTTGTAGAACAACACAAATAGTCAGGAAAACCAATCAAACCAGAACCCTTGTGATACGGAAACCTGTCAAACTTTCAGTTATTATGTACAGACTTATTATTTCGCGGAAAGGTTGAACTTTTTTGCACCGTGGGAAAAGAGAAACCGGTTTTATGCCGTTTCTTGTAAACAGCAGAGACGGAGTTCTTTCCTTCAAGGATGTCCAGGAGATGGCAGTGTTTTCATTTTTGAGAGACTGCTGGCCTAGGCTACTTGTTAAAACATCACGTCATAATGTCTATGCATAATGTAGGCCTACAAACATTTTCTCCCCATATATTTCAATGAAGGCATATGTATTTTAGCATTTTTTATGTTCTCTACGTAATCATGGTTCACACTTAGTGTGACAAAGCACCTGTAACTTAAGTTACTGAATAATTGTAGGCTTAGTTTTTGGCCAGTCATAATCTGATACTCTGAAGTTCAGACTCTGAGAGTTGCTGCATGTTGATGTTCTTGACATCTAATCCTTGTCACAAGGTCAGAGATTTTGGCACACCAATGTCTCTCACATTTCTGCAGCTGAACCGATCTTTCTATCACACATCGACTGTCTCACCGCAGTTTTTGAAAACTCTCAGTAACAGTTTTTTCTTGTTTATTAAATTAAGTTATTGTTAATAAGACATTTAGTAAATCAATGATGTATTACCATGATGATTTTCAAAAAGCATTGCATTGTCTGCATTGTTGATTTTTGCTTTTGTAACTTGTAATTTAGTTGTGATCATGAGAAAGAGATTGGTTTGGGATGCTGGTAATGTTATGACTCAATGAGTAACAAGAGAGCTGTTATTCGCTTTAGGTGAAATTTTATGCCAAGTGTTCTGACTCAGTATTAAGACTGGCTAGTTACAACTTTACTTAACCCTGAAGAAGTCATCATGTACCACATTATTTTTGGCCTTTGACAAACATTTAGTGATATTAATGAACAATGTTTTGTAAATATTTCCAGCTCAGTTTATTGTAAATGCTTCTTTAATGTTAATGTTAAAGGGATAGTTCACCCAAAAATGAAAATTCTGTCATTAATTAACTAGGCTCAAATGTGCTGCTTAACACGAGAATGAATCTCATTGGTTCTCACAGGTGAACATGCTTGAGCTTCTTTTTACCGCAACTGTTGTGGGAGTTAATTAATGTTTATACAAATAAAACCCTAAATTAATTTGTTCATCATATAAAGCAATTGTGTCTCTTCAGAAAAATTGGACTAAACCGCTCAATTATATGAATTAGTTTTATGATCTCTTTATAAACTTTTTGAAGTGTCAAAGTGGTAGTTGCATAGCTGTCAATAGAGGGACAGAAAGCTCTCAGATTTCATCTTAAAGGTCTTCATTTGTGTTCTGAAGATGAACTAAAGTCTTATGGGTTTAGAGCAACATGAGGGTGACAGATTTTTCATTTTTGGGCGAAGTATCCCTTTAAAGATTTTAACAAGTTCATAGGTCTTATCTGAGATGTATATCAAATCTGATTTTAATCACTTTCATATATCTTTCATAGAAAGCCATTAGCTTTAATGGAATCCGACTGCTATATCCAATCAAGTTTGTTTTGTGTTGTATTTTTAAGGTTATAAGGAAACCCCCTGATCCCTCTCTGTGCATCACATAGCGGATCAGGCTCTATTAAGTGACTCTATTAAGTGAGTAAGATGCTGACAACGTCACACATCATGTAAAACACCCCAATGCATACAGTAAGCCCCAGCAGACTGACATATCTGATAAATCACTGAACCTGTTTTTCATGCATCTTCCTTTCTGATGATAGTATACACTATTGTTCAAAAGATTGTGATCATAAGGTAAAAAAAAAATAAAGAAAACAACACTTTTCTTTTGCAAGGACACATTACATTGATTTAAAGTGACAATAAAGACTTACATTGTTGCAAAACAAGTATGTTTCAAATAAATGTTGTTCTTTCGAACCTAGTATTCCTAAAACAATCCTGAAAAAAAAGAGGTCACGGTTTCCTCAAAAATATTAAACTGTTTTTAGCATTGATAATAATAAGAAATATTTCTTGAGCAGCAAATCAGCATATTAGAATGATTTCTGAAGGATCATATCACACTGAAAGTCAGGGTAGGTGATTTGTTCCAGAAATCTTTTTTGTTATGCTGGTTGAAAGTCTCTTCAGATCAGAATTCAGATCAGATTCAGAAGTTAAGTGGTCTAAATGTATTTAATGTATATATCGTCTGTGGAAAGCGTGGGACCATAAAATGTTCATCCAATCCTTGCATTCAGAACAAATGCAATAAGATGTCCTACCCGCCTGTCAACGTATGTATTTCCATACCTCTGCGCAGAACTCAGTTAACCAGAAGGTCAAGCCTGCATGAGCTGTGTTTCATAAAAGCATTATAAGCCTAAGCAAATTGTAGAAACCATTGATGCAAATGGTTTCTACGGTCTATTTAGGCTTATGATGCTTTTGGGAAACAAAGTCCTGAACCGTTAATTGCAGTGAAAGACAGAATAGAATAATACTTTCACTCTTACTTCTAGTCCTATTGCTCATCTCAGTTTTCCTCTCTCTCTCTTTTCGTCTCAAAATCCTCTCACTGACTCTGGTTTATGTCCAGGTCCAGCATAGTCACAGACCAAATTCATTTAAGCACCAGAGGCCAATTTCAATCAATAACAGTTTGGACACAAAGAGAGTGAGAGAGAAAGCTGGCTGCGTTACAAACACTCAGACAGGAGCGACAGAAAGAAAAAGAGACATGATGATAGGTGTCATTTGCACGGGACTTAGATAAACTGTTTGCCCTTTTCATCCCTTCCCCTTCAAGCATTAGTGTAGTACTTGCACTAGCTGTAGCTACATTATAAGCAACTGGCATGACACCATTTGTCCTTGTCTGGCAGCACAAATTATGTGGACAGTGAGGGGTCCCGTTAACAGATAACTAATTAAATATAACAAGAATAAATGCCCCCCAGGGCTTGGGGGAATACCTTACACTCAGCGCTACAGGACAGACTCTCCCAGGAGCCCTTCAGTTCTTAAAAGTTCACGATAACATCATGTCCTCATGGCAGATGGAGCTCAGGCTACAAGTATTTTCAGTTTGCATGAAACCCGCTGGGTCTTATTTTAGACATTTGGTTCAGTTTCAGATCAAAGAATAATTCACATTATATATTGTGCATTCTGTTTATTATATTAAAGATCTATTATGCCCTTTTACAAAGTCTTGATTTTGTTTTTGAGCTCTGCTAAAATAGGTTTTTATGCTTGAATGTTCAAAAAACACCTTATATTTCACATGTTTTACAGTGTTGCAGCACCTCTCTTCCCAGACTGTCAGTAACACTCTGGCTGCGTCTGAAATCGCATACTCTCTTGAGTAGGTTCTTATTTTAAATAAGTTATTACTTCTCAACCGACAAAAAAGAACATTATAGGATGAGTGTGTGTAGTATGAATGTAATCTGAATGTACTACATCTGCCATGTTGTCTTTATCATGTGATCCATACTAGACATAATAAATACATAGACGCCCTATTGGCCGCTTTGGAGCGTTGCTGCGATACGTCAACGTGTCCACCATTTAGCGGAAGGCAAGACTGCGCTGTGAACAAATGCAAGTAAACGGGTGAGCTGCGGTTTTCCTGGATAAAAACAATAATAACGTTTACACAACGTTTACTTCACAATCTCACCAGAAGCATTAGGTCATCTGGGTACTTTTTGCCTACTCTTTTAAGAGTACTGTGAATTCAGATATACTTCTTTTGTCACATACTGTTTTTCGCCTACTATATAGTAGGGAAGTATGTGATTTCGGATGCAGCCTCTGTTTGGTTCCTGTCTCTATGAAGCCCCTCCTTCTAAAAAGCGCATTGTGCTCTGATTGGTCAGCTGGAACAGTTGTGATTGGTCAACCACTTCACGCGTGTTTCTTAAATGTCACGCCCCTCACATAACCGCGAGTGTTTAACACTACAAACTCAACCCAACCAGGCCCGGCCCCTTTATTTTGTGTATGTATTGGGCGGGAATTATTTAAATGAGGAATACTGTGTCGTGTTTGTTTATGGAAGAAAACTCAAGACTACAATGGAGGCGTTTCAGGGATTCAGAAACAGTGACACTGATATAGAGAAGAACTGCCTTTGAAGTGACTTTGTGCTTTGTAACTTCGCATGGCTGTACATGTAAGAATATTAATGTTAAATAATTTCACTGACTATACATGGCTATTAGCATGGTCAGGCCACATGCAGTGAATTCTGATTCATTGTGTGGCTTTCTATTGTACCACCTGTAATATAATATTGGTTATCTGTAAGGTAGAAAGCAGACAATTAACATTATAGGAACTATTGATATTTTTGGTTATAATTTGTAAAACATACACAGGCATTAATACGACATCCCGTTAGACATGAAACATGGTCACCTTGTCATTTTTACAGTGAATTTCTGACAACCACAGCTGCTGTTTTTTTTACATGAATTTAACAGGATTATTTTTTATAGTGTCGGGTACCTCTATATTAAGGTCTAATTAATGTTATTGTTTTAGATTGGTGGTGAATATGAAAGAACATCCTGTCACAGCATGATTCCTATGGGTGACTACTGGTTAGCTCAAATGTGCTGGCTAATGTTTCCATAATGAAAGCTTCATTCTGGGCTCTGGTTTCATCATCCCATCTGAAATGAGTTCTTTCAGCACCTCCACACCATCTATTTCAGAGTACAGACACACACGGATAAACACTTACACACCCTCATGCAAACACAACCCCTTTAACCTTCTACCACACCCGTGATCTCAGAATTGTGCTGGCGATGCGTTTTGTGGTAACAGTGTCCTCAGATATGTTCACAATCTTTTCTGCTGTAACTGAAAACTGATCGTTCCTCATTTCAGCTCTCCTCATCTAGCTTTTCCAAAGTAGTTTTCCTCTAGTTAATGTGTTTGGTAATTTTTCGATCTATGGTGGTTTGCATAAAATCTCTATTTTTTTTATTGAATACTATCGGATAGCCTATATCAAATTTCATTTAATAGGTTGATTGATTTAACAATAGTTCCTGTAAGTACGTGAGCCATAGTCCAACAGGTAATCTGTGAACACCCTGTATTTCCCCTTGAGGTTTGGGTCTGGCTGTGTTGACATGACACCCTTTAAATCAGCATTGCTTCTCTGAATTACCTTTCACAGGGTTCAAGAAAGTTTTTGGCCAGTTGATGGAACTGTCACTTGGACTTTTGGGACGGTGACACATTGTTTCCGAAAAGGTTCATTGGACATCTTGTACATTTTTATGGCTGGCAAATGTTATTTATGTGTTGCAAATTCTGCTGATTTGTCATCAAGATAATATTATCTAGCAGATATATAGATGAGGTCACTCACAAAAATGAATTAATCTTGAAAGCATCAATAAAGTATTGAAAACCACATACTTTGCATCATATGACATTGTATTCCAGAAAAGTTGTGTTTTCGAATTCATGGGGTTGCATTACAATTAAAAATGTTAAAAATCTTATTTTGCCATTTTTTTTAAAAAGAAATAAAAAAATGTATTCAGCAAGGATGCATTAGATTAATAAAAAGTGACAGTAAAGACATATAAAATGGTACAAAAGTTTTCTATTTTAAATAAATGCTGTTTTTTACACTTTCTATTGATCAAATAATCCAGGAAAAAAATGTATCCACAAAAATATTTTTTGTGATTATATGAAACGGTTTCTGAGTACCAAATCATATCAAAATAATTTCCGAAGGATCATGTGACACTGAAGACTGGAGTAATGATGCTGAAAATTCAGCTTTGATCACAGGAATGAATTACATTTTAAAATATATTCAATAGTCATAATACTTAACAATATTGCTGTTTTTACTGTATTTTTGATCAAATATGCAGCCTTTGTAAGCATAAGAGACTTCTTTCAAAAACAAAAATAGGATACTAAATGTGTCATAACAAAATACTTAAAAATCAAGCTTGTTTGATGTTCGCTTAGCCAACTTGTGTAGACCGTAGGGCTTTAGTTTCTCAGGTCTTAAATATTGGGAGGCTGGTTACTGTACTATGACAACATGTGTACTACACTTACTTGTGCAACTGTTCGCGCACACACACGCACACACACACACACACAATCAATGTAAACCATGCATGCCCATAAAACATATCCAAAAACATATGTAACCTTTCTGAAGGAGGAACCCATAAATCTTGTTAAGGGGCCCAGATATATATATCCTCTACTGCCCATCTAAGGTCCTTATAGCATTAAAACTGAACCAAGGCCAATAGCCAAGGTCATGGCAACATGTGCTAAGAACATAGCAGATCAGGATATAGAATATAAATGTGTATGTGAATATGTTTTTAGTATAATTGTATCATGATAGTATGTTTAAAGCACGGTTGTTATGACAAAGTAATCTCACTCTGTCAAAGGTGAATAGGAACCACATTAAACTTTCTAGTATTCAGTTTCTGATAACAACTAGTACCAGGAGACTATGATTAGCACATCTAATTCTGCCAATAAATCCTGCCAAGGTTGGAATAGTATGTTCAAGCTTTCTGCCTCGCATCCCATATCTCTCTTCAGCTATATATACCTATAGGTCCTTCTCAAAAAAATTGCATATTGTGATAAAGTTCATTATTTTCCATAATGTAATGATAAAAATTAAACTTTCATATATTTTAGATTCATTGCACACCAACTGAAATATTTCAGGTCTTTTATTGTTTTAATACTGATGATTTTGGCATACAGCTCATGAAAACCCAAAATTCCTGTCTCAAAAAATTAGCATATTTCATCTGACCAATAAAAGAAGTGTTTTTAATGCAAAAAAAAAAAAGCCAACCTTCAAATAATTATGTTCAGTTATGCACTCAATACTTGGTCGGGAATCCTTTTGCAGAAATGACTGCTTCAATGCGGCGTGGAGGCAATCAGCCTGTGGCACTGCTGAGGTGTTCTGGAGGCCCAGGATGCTTCGAGAGCGGCCTTAAGCTCATCCAGAGTGTTGGGTCTTGCATCTCTCAACTTTCTCTTCACAATATCCCACAGATTCTCTATGGGGTTCAGGTCAGGAGAGTTGGCAGGCCAATTGAGCACAGTAATACCATGGTCAGTAAACCATTTACCAGTGGTTTTGGCACTGTGAGCAGGTGCAAGGTCATGCTGACAAATGAAATCATCTCCATAAAACTTTTCAGCAGGTGGAAGCATGAAGTGCTCCAAAATCTCCTGATAGCTAGCTGCATTGACCCTGCCCTTGATAAAACACAGTGGACCAACACCAGCAGCTGACATGGCACCCCAGACCATCACTGACTGTGGGTACTTGACACTGGACTTCGGGCATTTTGGCAATTCCTTCTCCCCAGTCTTCCTCCAGACTCTGGCACCTTGATTTCCGAATGACATGCAACCACTGAGCAACAGTCCAGTGCTGCTTCTCTGTAGCCCAGGTGCAAAAAAGCCTCAGGAATCTTTTGCAGGTGTTTAGAGTTAATTAGTTGATTCAGATGATTAGGTTAATAGCTCGTTTAGAGAACCTTTTCATGATGTGCTTATTTTTTGAGACAGGAATTTGGGGTTTTCATGAGCTGTATGCCAAAATCATCAGTATTAAAACAATAAAACACCTGAAATAATTCAGTTGGTGTGCAATGAATCTAAAACATATGGAAGTTTAATTTTTATCATTCAATTATGGAAAATAATGAACTTTATCACAATATGCTAATTTTTTGAGAAGGACCTATATATCTTCAGTCCCCTGTATAGAATCCCTCACAACAGCACAAATCTGCAAAACAGGTGTTGTCTCAAACACACCTGATGTAATAATCAAGGGCTTCATTAGTTGCACCAGGTGTGCTTGAGCTAGAACACGTGAAATATCTGAACTGGCTTGGTTTGTTGAGTGTCACGTTTGACTGCATGTTAGACATATGGCTAAGTCAAAAGTCCAAAAAGTTAAGAGAAGATATCGTCGCCGGATACAATAAAATAGCGAAGGCAAAAAACATTCCTAGAGACACCGTTGGAAGCATAGTTCGCTAGTTTTGATGTCATACTCCGATCGCTCTGTGCAGCGGAAGTCGAACACACCAAATGGCTCTCTTTAAGAATAGGCCATTGAATAATTGGTTCACCCGATTGCTCGGATCAAAACGCGAATTCATTCAGAGGCGAAACTGATGTGTGTTGCTCAGCTTTATAGGTAATAATTTCAATAGTTTCAAAAGACAATATTGTGTGTAAAATATATCACAATATCAACTTTATTTTTCAATTTATAATCAATTTCAAGTTCAATTTATTGAACTTTTGTATCAGAATGGATTACAAATGGATTACTGGTAACCTCCAGAATTCTAAGCAATATTTACCAGAAACGTACAATTGTTTTTTTAATGGTTTTAAAATAGATATTAATATCCATATCACTTGTAAATGGTATAGTCACTTTAAATAGTGTCTTTTTTTAGCAGCTTGATGAAAGCCAGTGTTGATTCAAGACCTAATTTGGATTACACAAATTTAGATGAATTGGTGTTACTGCCTCATAAATCTCCAGTTTTAAAAGCATGCGCTATTTCTGGACACCACAAAGGTCTGAGTTTATATGTGAGGTCTATAGATTTTGCTATTTAGTTCACAGTAGGGTTGTTTGGACATTTGTATGCCATTTCAAAGTACACATAGAGGAAAGCAATTGCAAGAGGGAGAGGAGGAGGAATGAAACCATAATCTCCTGGTATTTATTTTGTCAACGTTCAATCAATGACATAAGCCTGTGGCTGTGACTATACTTCCAGAACAAACAAACCAGATTCATAAATCTGTTTCAGATTGCATTCAGACTTTCATCAAGCCATGGGATCATCACTACAGCGTTATGTTACAGGCCGTATCACGGGACTCGATTAGGAGGCTACAGCAGATTGACGCCTTCTAAAATACAACAGTCCACGTAATTGTTTTTAGAAGATTCCTCTGCTTCAATTTCACCATAACTTTGAAATGATAGTCGGCTAAAAGGTGACTGATTGGTTTATGGAGTGAAGGTCATCATTCAGCATGGTTTAGCTCACCATCTTTTAAGTCAACCCTTATGACCCTTATATGTGTTGAATTTATGAATGCAATGTGTCATGTGTAGCCGTTTCATTCGGTTTGCATTCAGCTGTTTGACATGACTGGCCCTTCAGCTCAAGGGTCTATTTGGAGCGAACAGCATGTTGTGTTAGTGCGAACCAGACAGACAGCAAGAAGACATTGTGTCCTATCCTCGTGTGCTTTGTGAATATGTCATGAATATCTCTTTAAATACATAATTAGTTTGCTCGCAAGGCGCGTATGACGAAAACGCAGTTTTTGATGAGCATAATGATGACATTGAGAATGTAGAGGTTAATGATGATATTTCAGCAGTGATTGTGATTACGAACATGAGGGCTGTGACAATTAAAAAAAAGATTTTAAAATTATAACAATTTTACAGAATGGCATTTATAATATGTGGGGGTGGAAATGGCATATCAGTCTATATCAGAGTAATGGAGGCGCTGGAATTTACAAGAATACCACAGCGGACACACTGTGGGCTTTTCCAGACAGTCTCTCTGCAGTCCCACACCACTATTATGTGCAAATGTCAATGTCAAAAGCCCAACTCACAGATTAGCAACAACAAGCTTCCACACAGTGCTGTGTGTTCTCTAATTGTAAGTTACAGTTACATGTTACAGTAATGCACTTACAATGAAACTACACTGGGCAAGGACTAGAAATATGAAGTTTTTTTGTTTGGTAATGCACTTGTTCAGGAAATTTTTGTCAGCACTTGTTGTCCTACAAAGATAACCAGGCTTCTCTTGAGATTCCCCTGCTTTGCAGCATAGTTAATGTTATGCTAAAGCCTGCCCCCCCCCCCTGTGATGGGATTGGTTACGTTTGTGACATCAGAAACACCAGTGATTTCAAAACCGTGATTTTGAGACTGAATTTGGTTCACTTCAGTGTTAAGGAGAAAATACTCAGCAATGGTGTTAACTTATGAATTTGCACATGGTTTGTCTTAAAGCGTATTAAAAACACCACATAGACATATAAACAACATTAAAAACTTGATTTTCACCACAGGGGGGTCTTTAATATTTTTCCCCCACCACTATATCTCTTTAGGGGCTCCATACTTATCTGTTCATCTTTTATTAATAAAAACATGTTAGTTTGCTCATCTTCAGAGTATCAGAGTCAGTTTTTGTTAGAGCAGTGCTGTCCCAGACAGCAGAGGAAGGTCCATTGTTAGTGTGAGGAATAGAAGAGGATGTGAATTGGAGAGAGAACAGCAAAATCCTTTCATCCACAGATCAGGGGGAGAAGTTACATCAACCAGCTCAGTCGGGACAAAGGAGAACATACCAAAGCAACAATCAGGCCGTAATCATTGTACTTTTATAAGAAGTCATGGCAAATACTGCATTAAAATAAACCTACAATACATTAACAGAATAATGTCGATTCTTGTTCTGCTCGGATTGCATCTTTCAGTCAGTTTAATGTGGGAGATCCTGTATGTGTAATAATATCTGAACCAGTATTAATCTGGGCTGAGTGACGAGAGGAATGTGACATGAAGTAAGCAACAGTATCCTCTAGTCATGTGATCAAGAGAATGAAGCTAGGCCACAAATGTAAAGTTATGAAGCTTGCAACGTCGCAAGCACACAGAGAAAACTTATGTCCTCATCTGGGGGGTAGAGAGTAGGCTATTGGGGGGTGGAGGTGTCTAAAATATGTCTCCAATTACGTGGCAAAATAATTTATTTTAAAAAAAAGTCACAAGTAACAATTTTTTAGCATACTGGATATATATTAAAACAATTACCATGCTGACTTTGGGATTATAGTACGGGGTAAAAACTCATGTTGGTTCAAGAGTTCAAGGTTATATTTTATACATGATAATAACATTATTTGCATAGCAAACTGCAGACAAAACAGCTGCTGTTCCCTGCAGTCAGCGGAAAACCAAACCCTTGAGCTTATTTTATTCTAGCTGGCTAAGGACCATTACAAATGAATACAACATGGATTATATAATTAGACTATTGCCATTGCCAGAGGATACTGACTCACACAAAAGGAATGAAACCAGACGTGACTAGTCTATGATTATAGATGCCTTGCACACAAACATGTTTTGATTTGATGTGGCATTGCTAAAAAACCCTTTACTTAAATCATATACTAATTCATATGCTAGTCAATGCTAATTCTTTTCGGAGAGCTACACAGCAGAACATTAATATATATATATATATATATATATATATATATATATATATATATAAACTATTGAACCTTTTCATATTTGAAAAGTGAAAAAAATCACTTGAAAGTGATAATACACTTTTATGAAAGATACATTCTCTGAAAACAAGCCTCGATATTTATGCAGTGCTGCTCTTTGAATGAATTTACCTCTTTTTTTAAGGATTTTATGGGGGGTTTTTTTCAGTCTAGGGAAATAATCTCTGAAACCGTTTTGTAAAGTACTTCTACCTTGTATTTTTAGAAAGCCAATCGATTCATGTCAACATATAAAGTTTAGGACAAGACATAACTAAAAACAGGCACATGAGCGTGGCACAAACTGCACAAAAAATCTCACATCCAGACATGTTAGCGAATTAAACAGCATAAGATGGGAGAAAACACACACAAAAAAGTTTTATAACATTTCTTTTTTCTCTCTGTTTCAGGTCCAAAGTTTCAAGCCACACATTTTTAGACACAAATAGCAATTGATTGCTGAATCTTGATCGGCTCCTACCATGAAATATACCACAACTGATCCAGAACAAAATATTCTGAATATTCTGATCAGAATAAAAAGTTGGTTTTAAAACACATCTCCACTTACCTATTTGGGACATTTGGTTGGGAGAAGAGAGCCAGGCTATTGACCTGTTTGTTGACATTGTTACTTATGATAGCATTTGTTGCGCCATCTTGGGAATTTAGTTTCTTATTGCTCTTTACCATGTCTTCTGCCTTAGAAAAGCTGAACGGATGGCAAATGTGCTCCTGTAGCACTCACACCTGCTCTGGGCCACAAAGAGACCATATAATACAGATTCTGAGATCCACAAAGGCTTTCAGAAGTATGGAAAAGTGTCTAATTGTTTATAGTTAAAGGACATTGATGAGGAATCAACACATGATGGGATGCTGGTTGTTGCGGATGGTCTTAGGATGATGAATTTGTTGCTGATCCGTACCTGGAGTTGCAAACAGGGAATTGTTGCTACACAAGTGATCTGGTGCAGGGGTAATAAATAAGCGCTGAGATTAACCGGTCACAAAAAGGCAAAAAAGTTGTCCCAAAATAATCAAACCGTCCGGAAGATGATACCAGAGCTAGAACATTTTCATTTGACATGCATCGAAATTTCTTTCTTCACCAAAAATGTTGAGAAAATCAAGCCCGTTAGCAAAAACACACTTTCATATGCTGCAAACACTCCTAAAAAAGGAAAGAGTCAGAAACAGAAAACTTTAGTATCGGCTTCTCCATCCTAGTTGTCTTCTCTGACAGCTATTAAAGATCAGACTGGGATTGCTAAGGGTGTCCTGGGATTTCAAGCCACACAGTTTCTGCCACCCGGATCAGTCAGCTGGTGTAGCTGAACCACAGTGTCACATGCCGGACGTCTGTAGGGAGGGGAGCAAAGAGAGATCTAGAGGGGGGAAGAGAGAGAGAGGGAGTTATGGCATTTCCCTCTCTCCTTGCTTGGTAGCAACGGGTAATTTAGAGAGACATTCCTTCCCTCTATATCCCGTGCCTTCATTTACATCTCCTGCCCCATTCCTCTCAGTCTCTCTTTTTTTATCCATCTCGCTCTAGCTAAATGCTGACCCCGTGTGTTGGCTCATTCCCCTTGCACAATTTCATTTATATGTTCTTAAGACCTCCCATGGGAGTAATTTGAACTATTTAATTAAAATTTCCCCTGGGTTAAGATTAACACTACTCCATTTCCTTTCAAGGCCTCAAGACTATGTCACTTGTCCTTTATAGTGTCAAACATCAGATTTGAGATCTGAATCTGGAATCATGGTCGATGGATGGATGGATAGACAGACAGAGGGATAGATAGATGGATGAATGGATGGACTTTTGTAGTCCAGCATGAAGGAACACAATTTGCATTACTGTACCTTTGTTGAATTTCTTTAAATTGCAATTCAGTAAATTCCTTTTCCTATCTTTTCCATTCAAATTCAACTTTTTCAGGGTATATGCAGGAATCCTGAAGTTAATTTCAATACCTTTTTAAGACTTTTTGAAGACCTTCTCAAAATATTTCAAGACCTCATCGCCACTTCAAGTTCTAATCAGCAATAAACCTTTAACTTAATAAAAAACAGTTGTTTGCGAATAAATCTATAGAGCACAACCATAAGTTCGGCAGGCGATGGGGCAGAGGAAGATGTCCTGTTCTGACAAGTTCAGCTGCTGTAGTGTTGGGTAGTAATGTCGCTGGTGGAGCACAAAAACTGGCGATGGACAGCTGCTGCTGCTCTCTGCGGCCTCGTGGCTAGCACCGTGCATGTGGGACTTGACAGCGTTGATAACCATCGAGGCAACACTAATTTTCTTTTTACAAAATGTACAGTAACCCTCGAAGTTGTCCAACCAACCAGGAGTCCGCAAATTTACATTTTCCCATTTCTGAGTCAGTTTCGTGACATGTGGAGGACGACGACACAACACCTAACAGTACATTTCGCAAACAAAATAAGTGACGTCACCCGTGCTTGGTGCGCGCGCCCCGAGCCGATCTCACTGACCGACCACGCCGTTGTTTTTAATAGTAGCTAATGGTGATGAAAATAAATATATTCATGCATACTTTTTGGAGTCAAACACTTTAGACAAAGCTTGAACAAAATGTAATACTTCATAACATCGGGATTAAGACTTTTTAATACCTTTCAAGGGTCTCAATTTTCCCAAAATGGATTTATCAACTTTTCATACTTCTTAAGACCCCGCGGACACCCTGTTTTTTTTTTTTTGGCATAGCCAAATTCAAATTCCAAGTCATGAATTGAAAGGGAGACAATTCTTCAATTCTGAATTTTGCCCAATCATGCTCATTGTCAAATATGACCAATTTGTGATTACAAAATATGACAAATTTGCAATGCATTCATTTGTGTTCATGCCCAGTGTGTTGAAGCTTCCACGAAGTCTCTTAATCAGATCCGGAACGCAGACTCACCCTCTGCTCAAACCCAGCTGTCACTGACGGCTCAAGGGATGAATTTCCTAATCAGTGTGTCCTGTGTGAGTGGACATGTTTGACTGTAGGCTACTTCTGCCCCCTCCAACGGCTGGAAAATCTTACTGTGCGAAAAGTAAGGCTGTGAAGGAAGTTTACAGAAGTTGGCGTGGGACATATTACAGGGTGTGTTCTTTTAAAAAATTAAAATATGAATATGAATATACTTCATTAGATTAAATAAATATATATACACCGGTATGCTATAAAAAGATGTTCAGAATTCTTAATTAAAAATCGTATTGTATAAAACATTTTTTTTTTAAAACCTCAAATTAATTTTAAATATGTAAATCGACAAAAACAATTACTTTGTGAGAACACAATCACATACAGACTAAAAGCTGCAAAACTGGAGTCTTCAAATAACCTGATAAATAAGATGGACTGCATTTGTTTAAGGTGAACAGTGTGTCCAGCCTCATGGTGAATTGAAACCAAATACATATTTAGATTGGGACAACAAGCCCCCACAATTGTTATCAAGAAGCATAAAAATGGTGGTGGTAGATATGGCAGTCCCAAACTTATCAGCAACATCAAGAGTATAAAAACGGACAGAATATATTCAAAGTAAGGCTTCTTAAAACAATGTGTTTGAGTGACACACTAGCGTACTAGATATAACACATAATAATAAACTGTGCGGAAAGATAGGCTCTGACAGGTGAAGCTATTATTGTCACCTGTTAAGTGTGCTTGCCAAGTAGTGCCAGAAACAGGCTTAGCACCTTGTTCTAAGGTTGCTATACTAACCTTTCTGATATGATGGGTTTCATTTAAGTGCTGATGCACTGCTATTGTGACACATGGAGAACCGAAAATACATTTGCATAAATTATATTTAGCTAAAAATGCATAGATTTTTGTGAGGTTTAGGGGTTTAGTAATAGTCAAACTAAAAAAAGAGATTGCATCATCTGAGGTCCTGATGTGGCTCCATAGTCAAATTCATTACATATTTAACTCCTCTATTCAATTTGTAACTGGTGCAACATGAGATCTTTGAGGGTTGTTATTGAGCTGGTCAACACATGCTTTGTATAATTCATTTATCAATATCTGGTGGAAGTGACCATGTCTAAAAAAATGGTTTTACTAAAGCAGATTGTTTCAATTTTTGTGTTTGATAAATTATGTTTTTTTATGTTTGAGAAGTTGTTCTCAAGTACATGTGCATCACTGTAAATATTTTTTTTTCTTTGTAGCTCATACATTATGTTTTGCAGTTATCAACATACACAGATGAGCCAAAACATTCTGACTACCTGCAAGGTGAAGTTCATTGATTGACCTTGTTGGTCCAGCACATCTCACAGATGCTCAGTTGGATTGAGATCTGGGGAGTTAAGAGGCCGAGCAACACCTTGAATTCCTCATCATGTTCCTCAAACCATTCCTGAACAATGTATGTGGTGCTTTATCCTACTGAAAGAGCCACTTCCACCAGGGAACACCATTGTCATGAAGGGATGTATGGTCGGCAACAATGTTAAGGTTTGTGGCACGTGTCAAATTTGCGTCCACATGAATAGCCAGACCCAGGGTTTCCCAGTTCATCACACTCCCTCCACCCGCTTGTCGTCGACCCACAGTGATCCTGGTGCCGTCACTTCCCCAGGTAAACGCCGCACACGCACACGGCTGTCTATGACTGTGATGTACAAGAAGACGGGATTAATCGGACCAGGCGACCTTCTTCCACTGCTCCAAAGTCCAGTTCAACCGCTTGCGTGCCCATTGTAGGCGCTTTGGACGGTGGACGGGGTCATCATAGACACTCTGATTGGTCTGCAGAGTGCAATGCCCTTTGTGTTGTGACATATTCCTCCATAACTATCATTAAAATTGTGTTAGACCTCACATTAGACCTTCTGTTGGCTGGGACCATTCGGGATAGCCTTCAATGCCCTCGTGCATCGATGAGCCGTAAAGTTCCCAACACCCTGTCGTTTGTGGTTTCTCCTTTCTCAGACCCTTTCAGAGATACTCTGACCCAGTCGCCTTGCCATATCAATTTGGCCCTTTTCAGAGTCGCTGAGATCTTTATTCCTGCCCATTTCTCCTGCATCCAACATGTTGATAATGAGAGCTGATTACTGATCTACCCAGATGTTAATATGTTGTCTGGATAGGAGATGATCAACTATATTCACTTCACCTGTGACTGATCATAATGTTTTGGCTCAGTGTATAAATAATTTGCCTGTCTGCCTGCACAACAAGAACATAGACAGAGTGTGTCACTCTAGATTTCAACAAAAACATTAAAGTTTGCAAAATTTCTTAAGTTGCTGCCTTAAATTGTAATTACATTCAACTTGGTTGTACAAGTCATTTTAACTTAAACTATATTAAACTGACTTAAATATCTTAATTGAAATGTAAAAAAAGTTGAAATAGCTTGAATTATTTTGATGTTACTTATGTCAAGTCAAGTCATCTTTATTTATATAGCGCTTTTAACAATGTAGATTGTTAAAACTTCAAACATCAAACAAATTGCCATGACTTACTGATCATAGACATTATTACAGTGTTGTTTTAAAACTATTATTTTAATACATCAAGATGGCTCCATCCATTATGAATACTTTAGACAGTCTAGGTTCACTATTTGCATAGTTTCTTTTACAACAAAATGTATGGATTGGTAAAAGATCTCACTAACTCACTAAGCCATGTGTATAATACGTATTTCTACAAAGCGATATTTTTGTATTCACCCATAGTCAAATCACCACCTGCAATGCAAAAATGGTTTCAAATGAACAAAATGGAGGTAGTTTGGCTGACAAAGTTTTTATTGACTATAATTTTCATAAATGTAATTTACATTTCTCATAAACAAATGCACTGCAAAAATGGATAATAACAAACTACATTTAGAACACAAAACAGATGAAAAAGTAACACTTTAAACACAAAAGTTTTGACTTTCATGAACATTTATCTTGTTTTAAGGATGCTTAGATATTTTAGCTGGAAATCAAGACAAATAAATTTCAAGGAACTAAGGGTATGTTTACACAACGATATACTAAAAACATTTTTCCTTTGTTTTTTACGTGTACATATGACATCGTTGTCAAAACGATCCCGTTCACACGGACCCGTTCTCTTTCATAGGTCCACTCAACGCTGCGGAAAGCGCAGTGGGATATTCTCTGAATGTACCGATTGTCTGAAGCCTTATAGAATCACGGCAATTCACTGGCTGATGGCGTCCGCGCGATATGGGTCCGCCCCGACGCTCTTACGTCGCATCATTACATATTCGCGCGCGCTCCATCTGCTCCTCAGATTTCTCTACCTTCAGAACGAAGCGGTCACGTTTGCCCTTCGCTCGTGATTTTTCTGAGCTACAAATACATCTAAAAGGATTATTCTCGGCGCTTCTGCGACTGTTCAAGCGGAACTCTGTTTTCTCCTTACGGTGAAGTTGCCATGGATTTCAGACGCTGTACTCCGCCATGTGCTCGTTACATCGCTAACGACGACCCACACAGTAAGTGCGTTAAATGTTTGGGTTTTTCACATCCGCGTGAGGCAGTTATAGGATCGTCTAAATGCAAATTCTGTGAAAATTTGTTGCTCAAAACCCTCAAATCGCGACTCGCGGTCTGAGAGGGAATCATTCGTCTCCCCCTGTCGCGCTCCCGAGGCCTCTCGAGGATCCGCGACTTGGGGTTTGGATGTAGAGCTTGAGGATGTGGAGTTCGAGCAGACGAGCCCCGCTCTTTCTCTCCCTCCCTCGGCACTTGCGAGGCATGCCAGTCGAGTTTTCACACGATAATTTGCGCCCCAGCCCGGGAGCACACGACGCGGTTTCTTTCGGGCTGGAGGATATACTTTTTACCGAGGCTTCCGACTCCGAGGATTTCGGGGACTACTCTCGCCGACAATGTTATCCCGCTGAGCGGCCAGGAAGCGCGGCCTACGCGGAGCTCGTTGACGTGCTTTCGCGCGCTACGGAGAACCTCACTATTGATTGGCCTGACGAGCCATGTGAGTCTCAGTGGTCGAAACTCGACGAAAGGCTTCTCAGTGGCCCTAATTCTAGGCCTCAACAGAGGAAGCTGCCATTTTTCAGTGATCTGCATCTTGAGATCTCCAGATCCTGGAAGCAGCCTTTCTCTTCGGCCTCACTTATGCGGCTGCTGCTGATTTCACCAACTTGGTAGGGCTCTGTGGAACAGGGCTATTCCGCCATTCCGGCGATTGAGGAAACTTTAGCTGACCATCTTGCTCCGTTGTCTGCGCCGTCCTGGAAGTCGCGCCCCCTCCTCCGTTCTAAAGCATGTAGGACTACTTCCTCTCTCATTGGGAAATCTTACATGGCGGCTGGGCAGGCAGGCATGACCCTGCACACAATGGCCATTCTTCAGGCCTACCAGGCGGATGTCCTGAAGGATATGGACGAGGGCGACGGCGTGACCCCTGAAGCGGTCAAGGAGCTTCGTAAGGCTAGGGATTTAGCCTTAAGGGCCACCAAGCATACCGCACGCGCTATAGGTCGCTCTATGGCTGGTTCTGTTGCGGTGGAGCACCACTTGTGGCTTAATCACAAGTTAAGCAGGCTTCTGTACTTCAGCAGGAAATCTCTTCCCTCCTTCTCAAAGGAGCAATAGAGGAGATTACTCCAGGGGAAACCGAGCGGGGCTTTTACAGCCGTTACTTCCTGGTCCCGAAAAAGGGTGGCGGTTTGCGTCCCATACTGGACCTCCGCCGACTGAACTTCGACCTTTACAAAGGGAAATTCAAGATGTTGACGCTGAAAACTATCATATCTCAGATTTGGCCAGGGGATTGGTTCGTGATGATAGACCTAAGGGATGCTTATTTTCACATCCAGGTTGTACAGCGACACAGACGGTTCCTCAGGTTCACCGTCGGAGAAAGGGCGTTCCAGTACAGGGTCCTTCCCTTCGGCCTATCTCTGGCCCGGAGGACATTCACAAAGTGCATGGATGCAGCTCTGGCCCCATTGCGGCTCCAGGGCATCCGTGTTCTAAATTACCTGGATGATTGGCTCATTTTAGCCTAGTCCAGGAAGCTAGTGGTCCACCACAGAGACATCGTTCTGAGTCATATCCAGTCTCTCGGTTTGAGGTTGAACTCGGAGAAGAGTGTTCTTGCTCCGGCTCAAAGCACCGTTTTCTTGGGGGTGAACATGCATTCCGTTCTCATGCAGGCCCGCTTGGCCCCTGCACGGATTTCCAGCTTGACGGCATGCTTGGCTCGTTTTTTGCTAGGCCATCATGTGTCTGTGGGCACCTACCGCAGGATGCTGGGCCTTGTGGCCGTGGCCTCCTCCGTGCTACCGCTGGGCCTACTCCACATGAGACCCTTCATGTGGTGGGTGAAACTCTCAGGGGTTCGACCCTCCGGATCAACCCTTCGCCTACTGAAGGTATCGCGCAGTTGCTTTCGAGCCCTGTCAGTTTGGCGGGACCCTCTTTTTCTTCGGAAAGGGGTCAGCATGGGTGCGGTATCTCGTCGCCAGATGATTACGACGGATGCCTCTCTCACCGGCTGGGTAGCGGTTTTCGAGGGCAGACCAGCGTGTGGGGTCTGGACCGGAGAGGCTCTCTCTTTGCACATAAACTGCCTGGAGTTAAGGGCCGTTTTTCTGGCTCTGCTTCATTTCCTCCCTCTTCTGGAGGGTCACCATGTCATTGTCAGAACAGACAACATGGCAGTGGTGTCTCATGTGAACTGGCAGGGAGGTTCTCGGTCGCGCACCCTAGACAGGCATGTGCGTCACCTTCTCCTGTGGTCTCAGAGCAGATTCCTATCTCTAAGAGCGGTTCATGTCCCAGGGGTTCTGAACCTCGCAGCAGATTTTCTGTCGAGACAGAAACTCAGATCGGGGAATGGATGTTGAACCGCCAGACGATGGCCCTGATCTGGAAGGTTTTTGGAGAAGCGGAGGTGGACCTCTTTGCATCTCAAGAGTCGTCCCAATGCCTGCTTTGGTTCTCCCTGAGTCCCCTGGCCCCATTGGGGATTGATGCGTTCGCTCACCCTTGGCTAACGCAGAAACTCTATGCCTTCCTGCCCATCAAATTGATCCAGGCGGTCTTGGCCAGAGTGAGAGAGAGCGGAGTCCGCCTCCTCCTGGTAGCTCCGTTCTGGCCATCTCAGCCATGGTTTTCGGAGCTAATTCACCTACTGGAATCTTCCCCCTGGAGGATCCCGGCCAGGGAAGATCTGCTGTCCCAGCTACAGGGCAGGATACGGCATCCTCGCCCAGACATGTGGAAGCTGTATGTTTGGCCGATCAGAGGACGTTAGCGTTAAGCTGTGGTCTCCCAACTGATGCTCAGGAGACCATTGGGAGTGCTAGAGCCCCTTCTACAAGGAGATTATATTCTTCCAAATGGAGGGTTTTTGAGACTTGGTGCTTAGCACATGATAGGAGCCCAGTTAACTGCCCTGCTGGTTCAGTACTGTAATTCCTGCAGGAGAAGTTTGCGGCTGGAGCAGTCACTACCACTCTCAGAGTTTATGTCGCGGCTATTGCAGCGCAAAGGGATTCGGATGAGATTCCCCTGGGCAAATTAAGGTTGGTTTCTGCCTTTATGCGTGGGGTGAAGCGCCTGAAACCGGCTCGCTCCCCTAGAGTTCCCTCATGGGATCTTTCTGTTGTCCTAGAGGGTTTGACGAAAGCCCCCTTTGAGCCAGCTCCGGAGAGGATTCTGACTCTCAAGGTTTCTCTTTTGTTAGCTTTGTCCTCAAACCGGGTGGGAGACTTACAAGCTCTTTCTGTTAGCGAGTCTTGCTTGGACTTTGCCCTTGGCCTGGTCAAAGTTTCCTTGAGGCCGAGACCAGGGTATGTCCCCAAGGTTCTTTCCTCAACTTTCCGCTCACAGGTAGTTAACCTTAACGCTTTCCACCCTCCTCCATTTTCGTCTGAGGAAGATAGGAAGCTTAACTTGCTCTGCCCAGTTCGTTCTCTTAAGATATATGTAGACCGCTCAGGCGGTTGGAGGAAATCTAAGCAGCTTCTGGTTTGCTTCGGTGCCGTGGGCTTGCTGCATCAAAGCAGAGGATTTCTCACTGGGTCACAGAGGCTATATCATTGGCTTACAGGGTGCGTGGCTTGCCTTCACCTCTTAGCATTAGAGCACATTCCACCAGAAGTGTAGCATCTTCTCAAGCTCTTTTCAGAGGAGCACTTTTGGAGGATATTTGTGTTGCGGCAGGCTGGTCCTCTCCGCACACTTTTGTAAGGTTCTATAGCTTGGATCTTGAAATGACCCCGAGTTCCCAGGTTCTTTCTGTTTGAACTCATTTCGGTCGTTGTCTCTTTTATCTACCAGTCATAAAAAGCGCTCTAGTTTGGCGAGTTTGGTAGTCCGTTCCCACTGCGCTTTCTGCAGCGTTGAGTGAACCTATGAAAGAGAACGTCTCTGATTACTTGCGTAACTTGCGTAAAGACGCTGCGTTAGCGGCCAAGCTCCTCGCGCTGCTGACAGTTTCTATTTGGCAGAGAAATCTGAGGAGCAGATGGCGCGCGCGAATATGTAATGATGCGACGTAAGAGCGTCAGGGCGGAGCCATATCGCGCAGACGCCATCAACCAATGAATTGGCGTGATTCTATAAGGCTTCAGACAATAGGCACATTCAGAGAATATCCCACTGCACTTTCCGCAGCGTCTCGTTCCCTATTCAGAGAACATAGGTTACGCAAGTTTTCACAGATTCGTGTTTTTGTAGTTAAGCTTTTATTTTTCGAACTATCATACCTTTAGGGGCCGTTTACACAACACAGTAGTTTTCAACTAAATACGGGAAACTTTGTATGCGTTTTGGCCATTCATTTACACCACAACTGTTTTGGTGGCCTGAAAACACAAACTATTGAAAACGGGTTCAAAGTCTACGTTTTTGAAAACGATTCAATTATTGCCTTCGTGTTAAGTTAAAAAAATGTTGATTTTATTGCATTTAATACTTTTTATAGCAGGAAAAGAAAGAAATGTGCTTCTTCCAAAGAACAGCGAATGCCACAGGACGGGTGACACTGTGCCTTCAATTTACACCCATCATGTTATACTGATAACAGGAAGACTGAGTAATTCTGACTACCGGAACCACGGAGCAGGTCATAATGCGCTTCATCAAACCTCCAGGGGTAACCCAATAAATATAGTTATATTATTATATTAATAATTTAGTTATATTAACATATTTTATATAAGTGCTAAAAACAATGTACAACATTAAACTGACAATGTTTAATCAAATCAAAAATCAAATCAAATGTATTTATATAGCACAATTCATCCATCAAAGCAATTTAATGTGCTTTACAATGAAAAAGAATTAAAAAACAAATAAAGCATCATAATAAAAATACAAGATACAAACAGACACAAGAAAGATTATAATATAGTATTTTTAGTATTCGGACGTCACCTACAAAGACTAGAGATTCTTGGAATCAAAAAAGTAGTGACACAAACCTTTCACATTTTTTAAGTTGATTTTGAATTTTGAAGTTAAGTCATTGTGCCAGTTTCCAACATACATTGCAGCAAGAAAAAAAATATGTGATAACTATTTAAAAAAAACAAAAGATCATTGCTTTGCATTTACTGGCTTAATTTATATTTGATTTGAGTTCATATTCAAGTTCATATTTTTGTTGATCATTACCATGTATGAAATTTGTGTGTTGAGGTATATGTGCATCTCATTGGAAATTTTGTATGCAATATATTTGCCTGGTTAGGGTGAAATGTTTGCCTCAAGTATTGAAGTCCCGTGTAGTCAATAATTGTATCCCTTCGATTACCAAAATGTTTTTTCTTAAAAAAGCTTGAATGTTAGTCTACACCCTTGGCTCATTTAATATACGTAGTTCTATGAATATGTAAATGAGCCCCGCCTCCACTCACTCACACAGCTCAGAAATCCACTCGTTGACGGTCACACTGATTGGTTACAAGGAAGTTTGTGACATCAGAAACATCAGTCTTCACTGCAGTTTTAAGAAGAAAATACTCAACAATGGTGTTGACATGAATTTGCACATGGTTTGTTTAAAAACACCACAGACATAAAAACAACATTAAAAGTTGGATTTTCACCAAAGGGGGACTTTAAGAGACTGTGTGGTAGGTTGCCTTATTTTTTCAAGTAGACTCAACTTTTTTTTTTAGTTGCTTTGACTGAAACGTTATCCCAGAAGACAATATCATTATAACAAGACTAATGAGGTCTTAGAAGAAATCCTAAACATGATTGATAAGAGGTTGATCACAAACTGAATATAATAACCTAGTGGGCGTTCAGTTGTGCAAGTATGTTCAATTCATAAAACGGTATCAGATCTCATAGTTGCCTCAGAAACATAGTTGGCACAAACCTTGTCAGTGTGAGGAACGCCAGATATTTCATCTCAACGCCAGGTGAGTTGACCACTTTTTATGTGTTATTGTACTGTGTTTACTCTATGTCAGCCATGTGAAGGTGAAAACGAATTAATCATCATTATTGTGAATCCTGTTTTTCAGTCTTATTGTTTTGATCTTAAAAACAAATGTGAATATTTGGAAATTGCTTTTTCACTTTATGTTTCCTTTTAGACGCCAGCAAAATCAGTTTGGAGGCAAACATGAACACCACTACTTCTGTCAATCAGACGTTCCAGGTCTATGAATGTCTTGACGTCTACTTAGGGATTGTAATATCGCTGAGCTCTTTAGTTTTAGACTTAATGTTCTTTGTGCCTTTACATATCTGGATCCTTTCCATGTGCTTAAAAGATCTGACTAAAGGGAAGGCCATTCCAGCTTCTGACGTCTTTACAGTTGCCTTGTCTCTAATGGAAATTATTTCATTTTTTGGCTTTTTCATGTGTATTATTTCACTTGTTTTTGACATTTCTTGGACTATGTATGCAGCTGTGTTCTTGCTTGGGAAATACCTGATTGGACGGCCCGTAATGAACAGCTTGATTTGTCTGGAGCGCCTCGTTGCTGTCGTCTATCCTGTGGTTTTCCACAAGTACAGCACTCTGAGACTCCGATACATATGTGTTGCAATGGCCTGGCTGGTGACCTGGTCTTTTGGGGCAGGTGCCATTATCAGTTTTCCGCAAATCCCAATGCAAGTCTACAGTATCTTTCTCACAGTCTGTCTTTTGTGCATCACTGCCTGTAGTCTGGGACTGCTGAAGGCTCTGTGGAAACCCAGTCCTGGTAATAAAGAGACGGAAAGAATGCACAATAAGAAAAAGAGGGTCTTCTGGGTCATAACAAGCATTCTAACTCAGTTGTTTGGGTCCTATTTCTCATTGTTGGTAATTGCAATGATCAAGACATACATACCTTATGACACTTTTTGTTTGTTAGGAGGCATTAGCATGTGGTTTCTGAGACCAAGTAGTGCAATACAACCTATGTTGTATTTGTCCAAGTACCACAAACTGCCATCATGTATTAAAAAAACATGAAGAATTTTCATTTAAAGGGAAATTCATGTAAACAAAAAAAGAAATGTAGCCTAACTTTTTAAAGTAAAAAGCCTTTTAAAAATTAAACTGCCATCATGTATTAAAAAAACATGAACAATATTAATTTAAAGGGAGATTCATGTAGACAAACTTTAAGTAAAAAGCAAAAGCCTTTTAAAAATTATTTTATGAATTTGTGTTTTAAAGATGAGACCTGTTAACTTATTTCATAGTGTTTTTCCCTTTATGAACTGGGGTTGTGAATTTTGTTTTAAACACTTCATATCACAATTTTGTTTCCTTCAAAACAGCTCAAAAGCAGTGATAATGTATAATTGTAATGTATAATATAATGTATAAGAATGTATAACAATTCAAACCAAGTTTTTTCTGTTTTGTCTGCTTTAGTTATCTAGTTAGTTATCTTGGTTTAAATAAATTAAAACATTATTTTAACTTCGTCAACCGTCTTTATCATTTGACGCATAACGTGACAATATGTTTCAAAATAGCTTGACAGAAAACATTGATATTCTTTTGTAGAGTAGCCTACAGATGGCAGAGAGAAACTATCATATCATTTGAATACGCCTCGCCTTTAATGTAATCGCGTATGAAAATGTCGCTAGTTCAAAAATCAACATCTAGATGAAAAACTGGCTAGAGCACTGAAGGATTTGCAAGCAAAAGCTTACATGTAACTTAATGTTGTGCTTCTGATGTATAGTAAGCAACCTTTGAGAGTTGCGTTGTAAAGCAAACAGAAATGGTGTTACTTTACATTATGAGCCCTGTCATGCTCAATTTACAAATAATAAACTTTAACCTTTCAAAAAAGCCTTCTATTCTTTATCATGTTACTATGGTGCTGTTGAATGCTTGAATCTGATTGGTTGACGAACATTCTAAGGCAAGTTTTTTTTTTACAGAAACAGCTGAAGTAAATTTGTTTGAATTTTGTTTTCGAAAGGAGATGCAAAGAAATCACACATTGCTGGGTGTTAGATTTTTTAGGCTCACTTATTTGCTTTAAAAATCTTTTAAAATGTCAGTGATGTCATACACGTCGTATGACTAGAGATACTGCTTTACGGCAATCCTTTAGTCACTTTGGTGCTTTCACGCTCTGCACTTTCTTTTCTCTCGAGGCATCGACAACACAGCTGACACAGGTAAACACACGTGCTAGAAGAGTTAAGTCCGCCTTAACATTCTGGTCCCGCTTCGGATACCGCGTTGCCATCAAGCGGTATGTCTGGTCGTAAATCAGTCCTTCACTGACCAATCAGCGTCCATTAGCAGAATGCTAGCGTGTAATGGGCAATCACAACTCAACCTATAAGAAATCGAAAGGACATAAGTACTCGTTCATTCAACTGTCGATCTATGTCGACCATGTTCAACTTGCAAAACCTACAATTAAATCTGAGATTTCTCAACGGCAATCGGGTGAAAGAGACAAATTTAGCCGTCTAACCCCATAGACTCCCATTCATTCTGCACTCGGACGATTGCCCCCAGTGGAACTCTGGTGGAACTACAACCAAAATTCTGTACAATAAGACTTAATAGGGAGTGGCCAGGCTCTCCGTAGACGGGCTCTGCTGCTATCAATGGCTCAAGCCTCCGTTATAGCCCTAAAATTACGTTTTGGAATTAGCAATGGAGGCATGCGATTAGATGCATAAGAAATTAGCTTTCTTAGAGCATTTTAAGGACAAAAACCTGACAACTGTTTTGAAATACATCATTTAAATGAATGTTTTGAGGTGTAGTAACTGTAGTATAAGCGGAGTAATTGACTCCGGTCCATTGAATTATTAGAAAATAATGCACACCTGAGGTTTTGTCTTTAATTACCACCTCAGGTGTGCATTGTTTTCTAATAATTCAGCGGCTTATCTCAATTATGCCTAATTTATCTCTGGTAGGAGAAAAATGTTTGGGCTTAAATTTGGTTGGGCAAAGCAGAATTTAGGTTATAGTTTTTATATTTATTTCCACACAGCTGCTATAATACATGTTTGTTTTTTCCAATCGCACATTTTTCTCTCTAATTTCCTCACAGGTCTCCGAATAAGAGGAGTGGCTATCACTGCTACATATATAGTATTTACACGGACTATATCTTCACACAACACACCACAGGCTGCACAGCATGTGAGTATGTGAAGTCTTTTTTTTCCTCTTTGACATTTCAAAAGTCTATGATAAATTGTTATAGCTGTTAGTTTTTGGAGTATGTTGTTGTGGTGCATGCTTTATCATCATAAAGATGTCAAATATACTATGTCTTAATCTTTTGTAAATTACCCTAATTGCCTACATGGGATTAATGTAAATTTATTTCTTTATTTATCTGACAATCTTATGAACATTCAATTTAACACCATTCCAGACAGATAACAATGGAGCATCTAGAAAATATGGCAGTGAACAAGACTATGGATTGTTTAACCAACTGCACTTTCCCGTCTAAAACGAACTTTTCCGATGATCCATTTTATGAGTGCATGGACTCTTATCCAGGAAATATTCTCAGTGCCACCAATTTTCTGTTGAACACTGTCCTTTTGTTGCCTCTGAACTGCTGGATTCTGTGGCTGGTGAGGAGAGCTGCCAATGTTGCATCCTCAGACTTTGTCATTTTGAACCAGTCTGTTGCTGAAGTCATTAATGAGGTTTCCCTCGTTATTTTTGTGATAGGTTCTTTGCTTAATAAGAAACCTCTTATTCTTACCTCTATTTTCCTGGGCAGTATATTCCTGGTGGGTCGACCACTCTTTCAAACTGTTTTCTCTGTTGAGCGATACCTGGCTGTGGTCCGTCCGCTGGTCTACCTAAAATACACAAGAAACCCTAACATAAAACTGCTGTTAGTTGTGCTTGTCTGGCTGATTATCCTGATGGTTGGACTGTTTATTATGGATTCCTACCCTAAAATGCCTATATGGCTTTGCTTGGGACTATATCTAGCAATGTTAGTTGTGTGTTCATCTTGTTCTGTCATGATTTTATGGGTTTTGAAGAGGCCAAAGCCAGGAGACGGAGCGAAAGAAGCAGCATATCAACTGAAGAGAAAGGCTTTTGTAGCCGTCACAGTCATCTTGATCACACTGGTGTTCGGCTATGGGACAGTCTCATCTGTTATTGTACTGAGGGATCAACTTCCATATCACACTTACTGTGTAGTTCTAGGTTTAAGTTGGTGCACCCTTTTGCCAAGCGCTGCAGTTCAACCTTACCTCTATCTGTCAAAAATCAACAGGTTGCCTTGCATCAAAAATATTTAATATTTTCATAGTATGTTTCATAGAAATAAATGTCATACATGGATCAATCTTATTTGTCTGATTTTTAATGCAGATTTTTTTTTGCGATATACGTCTTTAAAACTCTGCATATATGTCACATAGTTTAGAAGCAAAATATTATAAAATATTGTTCAAAAGGGAAAGTATACGTTGTTCTCTAGAGTAGAATAGTTCTTTGTAATAATTTACAAGAAGACATGCTTAAAATCTATCTGATCCATAATATCGGTTTAATTTGTTTCAAATATAAATATTAAAAATATCTGTACATAAATAATCTTTTTAAAGTTATTTGCTTTCTTGCAAGAACTGTTGTGTCCAAATAAATAAATACGTGCACATGAAATATTGTCCTAAGTTGCCCCTTTTTTTTAATGATCTTCCCTGCATTCATCTTAAAGCTTTAGCTGTACTGACCAATCAGAATCAAGCATTGAGAGCAGTGTAATAAAAATGCTAACCTTTATGTAAATATATCTATTCAAAGTTCCCTGTTTTTTTTCCCCATTGGCTGTGAAAGTATTAGGTATGCTGTAGATTTGTCAATACAAGTGCATGTTCAATTTTTTTAAATGTGTAGGCGTACTCGCCGATGACGTGTAAATGAAAGGCTAGAACGCATCCAGAGTTTTCTGTTTTCGGTGTCGTGTAAGCAGCCCCTAAGTTAATAACTAATGATTTTTACAATGGAAATTAATCAATCAAAAACTTACTTTAACTGGACAATGACATGTTTTTTTTCTAGAGCTGCTGTACAGCCAAAACAATTCCTGTTTCCTATTATCACTGTAAAACTGCTTTTAAACTATCTGTATTGTAAATACATGAAGGTGACTTGTCTACTAAAATCACACACTGCCTTCTGTAATCACCACATAAACTTCATTGTGGAAGGAGGGAGTGGCAATCACAACAGCTTTGACATTTTCACAGCTCTATGATTTATCAAAAAGGCATTAAGTAGGCTATTCTTAATAAATAAATAAAAACATTAAATCATGATGACATCATAGAGATTTCCCTCGGAAAAAAATGAAGGTAAATCATTCATTATAAGCAACATTAATAAACACTTGCAAAAGATTTGGGACTCGGATAATAAAGGAAGAGAATATTACAAGATACAAAAAACAATTAAAGTTAGAGCAAATAAAAGTAGAAATAGAAGAGAATAAATAATTTATACAAGACTACGGTTATGGACATACCAGATTTAATTTATTTATTTTTAATGAATAAAGTAAACTCGTAAAGTAAATGAATAAACTTAAACGATAAATGTCAGATATGCGAATGCAAAGGAAATGTTGAACATGTTTTAATAAATTGTAAGAAGTGAAGAAAGGAAGAATCTTAAAGAAAACATTATTGAACTAGTGGCTATACTATACTTCCCCACCCACTCCTCACCTGCAGAGACGTTTTTGCTTTTTAGCAGCGTGTTGGGGTTCCGGCACCAGCCATGTCAACAAATCAATGAATGAAAATGAGCTTATCAATGCATATCTAAATTATCGCCTATGGTATCTTTGTTGAACTTAAAAAACAGAAACAAAAAAGATTCTGCAGCCAATGAGCAGCCGGCGGGAGCTGGCTGCAGGACGACTCAACCTCCACAGACAGTTTTTAATGTTTTATCATGACTAATTAGTAGTAATAACTAGTCAAGATTTTGCTTTAGTATAATTTTCGGGACAATTAGGGCCGGATTCGGGACAACAGCTTAGATTTCGGGACTGTCACGATTTTTTCTGGTCACCCTACCAGGGGCGATTGGAGCCCTTGACTACAGCACAAACCGGACAGGCCGACATGAACTGACTAGCGTCCCACGCCATGCATGGCCACCAAAACCACTGCTTGATTAACATATCGAGTGTCCGAGTCCGTCCATGTCCAAGTCGCTCCTGTCCTGGGTGGCAAGCTGATACGGATGAGTGTCCCCACTGCAGGACACTGGTTCAGACCGATTCAAGCACAAGCAACAGGCTCTCAGATAAATCTGCACTGATTTCCCAGATCACAAAAAATGACAGGACAACACAGAAGACAGGGAAAACTGATGAGTCACCCTGAACCGTGACATCTAAAACTATTTAATTTATGCCAATAATAGCCTACATGACAGTTAATTTAAGATTTAATTGACCTCATTAGTTAAAACACGTACCTTATTAGTGTGTATATATTTTGTTCTTGTTTGGGGGTATTTTCTGTAATTATGCTTTAAGCAATTAAATAGGTATAGCTATAATAAAGTTACTGTTTGTATGTATTGCTGGTTGCTGTTACCAGCAAGATTTAATAATAATTTGAATATATTTATTCGAACAGCAGCCTGTATGTATAATTGTAACTGCCCAAGAGCATGTTTGGTTCATGTTGCTAATGTTGTTTTTACTTGACTACTTGATGCGTGAAAACTTTAGATATATAATGGATACGTACTAAAATCACACTGTCTGATATAATAACCTGAAATGAGCTTCGGTGTGGGAGGGAGTGTCACAATAAAACGTATAGTAGAGACTAAATCCTCACAATATTTCTACAGGCTGTACATATTTGATTGTGCGTGAGTATGTGGGTGGACTTTTCCAGTTTGATCAAATTTTGATTAAATATTTTATTAGTTAAAATGTAATTTAGTAAAATAATAATTATATTAAAAATAATGTAAAAAAATTTAGCTGTGATATGATCTTAAGCCCTGTTCACTATAGAAGCACCATATTACCACAGCACATAGTAAACAAACATTACAATCAATAGATAGATTGTTTACTATGTGCTGTGGTAATATGGTGCTTCTAAAATGCATTTAAACCTTTTCAAGATGTGAAATATGAGATTACCATTTTGTGGCTTTATTTGGACTAATCTGACCCTTTCTAAGACAATACACAACTTGGAAGCAATGCATATGAACAAAATATGACTAATTTTACCCTTATTTCATTTTCAAGGAAAATCTGACTGAATATGGCAGTGAACAGCACTGTGGACTTGTTGTCCAATGGTACCTTTCGATCTGGGAGAAACTGTTCAGGGCCCGGTTCCCCGATAACGCTCACTCTTAGCGCGCTAAGAAGACTCAAAAAGATATATCTTACCAAAGTTGTTTATGTTCCTAAGTGTGTTCCCCGAAGTGTCCCTTAGGAAGTTTCTTAAGACGCTGCCTCTTACGTTCGACGTTACAAAGGCGTTGTCCCAGTGAAGCTGATGAATAGCTGGCATCGATTGCTCAGGAATCGATTTTCCACTTCACGCGAAGGTGCATTACGGCGAACACGTTCTATGCAAATAAAACATTCCTCAAATTATTCCAGTAACATTTATTTTAACATAGTTTAAGTTATCAGTAAAATATAGACTATTAATTAAATTATCGAATTGTCAGTATATGTTCACACGATATGTTGTGACGGGTAGGCGATCCCTCGCTATATCATCCACCTCCTTATCCCATTGTGCCTCTTGTGCTGCTTCTTGAGATGGGTTTAACGACTTCCAAAAATTATGTAATACACTTTTATATTAATGGTAAGGTACTTTACAATCAGAATTGATTGGCAAGCAGCTGCAGTTACTTCTGTTTAATGCGGTATTGATTGCCATTGGTTAATGTTTTCAATAAAACCTATCTACATGAACGAGAGAGAGTTAGATACAGAATATGGTGGTAAGCGCAGGTCTGAGAAGGTCCAGCAGCTGCATAATGAGTTGTCTTGGGAGGCGATTTTTTTTTTTATATAGCCACGTCAGGCAAAATGTCAAAAGGGCTTAAGTTTTGCCGAATAAAAAAATTGACATGGACTAAACTTGATATTGTGTATCAAATTACAGTTACTGTAAATCCGGCCTCTAGTTCATAAACGCCAGAGGAGAACTGGCCCCGACTGAGCCTGGGTTCTCCCAAGGTTTTTTTCTCTCCATTAAGTCACCTGATGGAGTTTTAGGACACCAGTGGGTCACTTGATGGAGTTTTTCGGTTCCTTGCCACTGTTGCCTTTGGCTTGCTCAGTTGGGGATATTCAAATTAATTAACCAAGCATTAATACCATTGATCAGCCCTACCAAACGTGGATGTTTTTTCCACTAAGAAACAAACATTGTTATGTTATTTGATTGATACTGTGAAGCTGCTTTGATGCAATTTATATTGTGAAAAGCGCTATATAAATACACTTCACTTGACTTGACTTGACTTGACTAAACGGCTCCGCGTCCGGCGCCGTCTTTGATTCAGTACAAGGACATGTTGGATCGCTGCCATAGTTGGTCGCTTACTGGACACCACCATGCTTACCCATTTATAGATCTTAGCCCTTTAGAGCCAAATTGTTTGCCAGATTTTAATTATCAAAAGTGATTGCCAATTTAAACGCTTTAGTGACATTACGAAATAGCCTAGGCTAATTACCACCATATTAGTTCTGATACCAAATCAAGTGAACTTCATAACTAGGCCTGTATCCATTGCCAGCATATTTTATTATTAGTCTTAAGATGTCCGTAACATAAAATCATTGTTGAGCCACAACATTGTCAACATATCATAGTTTTACTTGTACTGCGCTGCGCTGATTTCTAAAGACTGCTGCACAGTGGCGGTGACTAGCGTCTTGAGCTCAGAGAGAGCTTACGAATGGTCCAGACCAACCTTACGAAAGTGTGACTTACAGAACATATACTTAGCATACAAACGTGTCAGGAATCGTGCCATAAGGTTAAGAGATAGGTTAAGGAATAGTTTAAGAACTACTTAGCGATAAGAACGTTTTGGGGAACCGGGCCCTGGTCCATTTTATCAGTGCATGGACTCCTATCCAGGAAATGTTATAATTTATTTTGCCATAATGGAACGTCATAATTTTTCTGCCTCTGAACTGCTGAATTCTGTGTCCGGTGAGGGGAAATAAAGGTGTTGCATGGTCAGACTTTATTATTTCTAACCAGTCTGTTGCTGAGGTCATTGGTGGGATTTCCCTCTGTACTTTTACTCTAGGGACTTTGCTTAGTAAGACAGTTCTACTTCTTACTGCTATTTTCCTGTGCAGTACATTCGGGTCGACCACTCTTTCAAACCATTTTCTCTTTTTTCATATTACATTTACCAAATGTTCACACTGACAGCAAGTGGTTTCCAAACACTTTTCTGTCAAGTCATTACTGTCACCTTTGTCAACATGGTCTACAGGCTTGGGGGAAACAGGGAGCTTTACTACAAGAGGCACAAACCCACAGTGCCATCAAATTCAGTTAGATTGAATGTAGGACAGTACAGCCTCTTTAAATTGTGACATTAATGTTTATAATTTGGCAGGAAATATGTATATATCAAAGTATGTTTTATAAAATGAGTATTAATCTCTTTTACCATACATTATCAAATGTATTTACATTGCCATTGTTACCAAAGAGGGGAGCAAATTATATAGTCACAGCAAACTTCATTCGTTTTTAAGTAAAAACATTAAAAAAAAAATTCTTAAAAGTTTATTTTAAACAAATAAAGCTAATGAATAAAACTATGAGGTCCAGATAGTTCTGCTACTTCTTTTTTATTTTTTTTATTTTATTGAATAGTAAACTAAATAGTAAAATAACTATGAACTTTAATCATCATGAATCTCTCTGTGGATAATGGGAGGGGCTGTCAAACAACATGCATGCAAGACAAAATCCTCACAAAACAGCACAGGCTTTATGTATATGTGTATGTACAACAATTCAAGTGTGAGTGTGTCGGTTGTGGTGATTAAAAGTAAATAATATAGTAATTAAAAGTATATTATAGTAATTTAAATGGAGTATTTAAAAGTAAATAATTAGTAGAGCAAGTTCAGGACTTGCTAATACATACACAACACGCTGCTGTGAGCAAGTAAGACATGCTGCTGCTGTACAATATAACGTACATGAATTACCCGTAGCAGATCTATACAGGTGGAGCTAGGGAAGGTGGAGGGTTTCTGAAAGCGCACTGCACTGCAAGGCAAGTGCATCTCAAGTATTTAAAGGTTGAGCAGTGAGCTCATTGGCTACTGATATGACAGGAACCAATTAGCTGCGCCCTATAGGTAGCGATGTGATTATGAACAGGTGAGTAAAAGGACCTATTAGCCTGCACCATCTGGCCTACAACACTTGCCAAAATTAACACTCGCCAAGCGTCAAATTCAAGTAAAATCATTGGAGAGTATATGAAACGGGGTTAATCGCTAGTTGGCAGGTAACATTTAATGACTTCTAACATCGTCGTGAAAGTTTAAGCCAATTTAAATATATTTACGTGCAAGAAGAAGCCAAATGGAACACAATTTGTTACTCGCGAGCTGTGTGGGAAGTTTCCGGTTCATAAGTGCGAGTAACAAAAAGCACGCGCCCAGAAATCGGCGACAGCATGCAAATACTGAAAAGAGTTGTTTCACGTCTTCTTCCACTTTAATGGACAAATTCATAGAAACTGTGACAAAAAATGTCTTAGTGAACGTAAACTGTTGAGAAAAAAAAACGGATGCGCTTAGATCGTTAAAATAGGCCCCCTAGTCTTTTTCACCGCAACTTCAAAGGAATCAAGACAATATTGTTGTAGAAACGAGCGCAGGATTCCTGAGGTAATACTTCTCTCCATTTATTCCGAGGGTCTGAACGATTGTTTTCCATATTCATTTTCTTGAAAAGGGGCTTAACTGGTCAAACAGTGGTGGATTTTTCTGGACCTCACGATTAATTTCTCTGCAATGTTGTCTGCCATTTTAAATGCGCAAGCCCTTTAATTAGAATAGATTCTGATTGGTTGTCAGTGTTTTATCGTTCAACAGCTGGAAAAAAAAAAATCTGAAAGTGATCCCAACGATATCGTTTATATCGTTATCGTTATAGCTGTGCTGTGAACTCTGCTATTCTTTATTATTGAGAACGATTTTAGAACTATATCTTTATCATATCATCCTTGGTGTGAACAGGCATTTAGGCCTTGACTACTCAATTTTACTTTATTTATAAATGGATTCATTTGAATTATCAGTGGTCATAAACGACTTTTCTATGTTTACTCTTCTGTCATTTACAACTGTCACCTTTGTCAACATGTGGTCTAAAGGCTTGGTGGAAACAGGGAGCTTTACTAGAGGCACAAACCCACAGTGCCATTAATTTCAGTTCATTTGAATGTAGGACAGTCGACAGTGACAACAACTTCAACCCGAATATGATGATTGATTGCAAGCTGTCCATGCATGTTGACTATATTCAAATGCCATAACAATACAGTGTTATCTGCATCTATTATCTAAGGTCTATAGAAACTTGTTTTACAAAAGCCACACCAAAGTATTTGTCCTTCATTACTTACAAATGTGATTCAAAACTCACTTGATTCATTTTTAATAATAAGAAAAAAACAGCCAATTAAAATAAATAATATTAATAGACATAGAATGTGTCTAAATATTATTTGGTCCACATAGTACTTCTTACCTTTATACCATGCAGTATGATGCCTAATATTAACAGTTTTCTTTTATAACTTTAGTAAGTTTACTAAAACTTTATTATTGGTGCATTCAATTTCAAAGCTGTTTAGACATTATGAAACTATTCTATTGGCAACAGCATTTGATGCTATATTCAAAATATATATATATTGGTTAAATGTCTAATATGTATCTGACCTGCTTCAATGGCAAAATAAATGTTGCTGCAATATGTGATAATGACATCTGCTTGTGGATATATTTATAAATATGTTCAATTCTTATTGTAATTATCTCTCTCTTGGCAAAGGGAGGTGTTATCATGTTCAAGTACATGGTATAAATGTAAAATCTTCACAACACAACAGGCTTCATGTATACATGTGCAGCTCTTCATGTGTATGTCGGTCAATTTTTTTTTCCTTTGAAAAATCAAATGTCTTCAATAACATTGGAAAGTTTTAGAGAAGTTCTCTTTGAGAAATAAAATACAATTGATGTAGTTATTTGGTATAAACCCATCACTTACTACAGTTTTTACCATACATCATAGCACTAAACCTAACAACTAACTACCGTATTTTACCATTGTTCCATACAAAAAAGAAAGGAAAATATGGCAGTGAACAACACTAATGACATTATATCCAATTGCACCTATCAGTTTGAAAACAACTCTTCTGGCTATCCATTTTCTGAGTGTGCAGACGTCTTTACAGGAATTGTTCTCTATGGGTTCTCCACATTTCTGAATGCTGTTTTCATTCTGCCTCTGAACTGCTGGATTCTGTGGCTGGCAAGAAGAACAGTAGTTGTTTTGTCCTCAGATTTTGTCAATTTGAATAAATCTGTTACTGAAGTCATTGGCAACACCTCCATCATTATTCTTCTGTTCGCTGCAATCATTAATATTATGGTTATCATTCTTATCTGTGTTTACCTGGGCTGTACATTATTTGTTGGTCGGCCACTTTTTCAAACGTTTTTCTGTGTGGAGCGATACCTGTGTCACGGTTTGGTGTGTAAGGACAGCAGGCTGAGGCAAAGAGCTCCAATACAAACGATTTAATTTTGAAACAAAACCAGGAACAGGCAGGAAAACAGGCAGGATACACACAAACACCTATGCATATACAAATTGTACATATACATAGACTAAACAAGAACCGACACAGACAGACTGACCAGAGAGAACTAAATACAGATACAAACGAGGTGAGGACAGGTGACACAGATGATTAAGACGATCAACAGGTGGATGATTGAGGGAGTGAGTTCAGGTGTGCAGACAAGGAGGATACTGGAAAGTGAAGTGCAGACAAGGACAGACAGGTGCAGACGAGGACTGTGACATTACTCCCCCCTCCCGGTAGGCGTGACCTCACGCCGTAGAACAGGGGTGGGAGGGTGGGCATCCTGGAGTCCGTGACGGGAAGGCGGACCAGGTGCAGGAGGACGGACTCCAGGATGGAACAGACGGCCATGGCGGAGCAGGACGTGGGCGCGGCCATGGCGGAGCAGGACGTGGGCGCGGCCATGGCGGAGCAGGACGTGGGCGCGGCCAGGGCGGAGCAGGACGTGGGCGCGGCCAGGGCGGAGCAGGACGTGGGCGCGGCCAGGGCGGAGCAGACGAACCCTCGGGCGGCCACGGCGGTGAGGACCCCTCGGGCGGCCACGGCGGTGAGGACCCCTCGGGCGGCCACGGCGGTGAGGACCCCTCGGGCGGCCACGGCGGAGCCAGACGAGGCGAAGGCCTATGGCCCCCCCCCAGAAAATACTTGGGGAAATCCACGGGTTCACTCGACTCGGGACTCGGTTCACTCGACTCGGGACTCGGTTCACCCGACTCGGTTCACCCGACTCGGTTCACCCGACTCGGTTCACCCGACTCGGGACTCGGTTCACCCGACTCGGGACTCGGTTCACCCGACTCGGGACTCGGTTCACCCGACTCGGGACTCGGTTCACCCGACTCGGGACTCGGTTCACCCGACTCGGGACTCGGTTCACCCGACTCGGGACTCGGTTCACCCGACTCGGGACTCGGTTCACCCGACTCGGGACTCGGTTCACCCGACTCGGGACTCGGTTCACCCGACTCGGGACTCGGTTCACCCGACTCGGGACTCGGTTCACCCGACTCGGGACTCGGTTCACCCGACTCGGGACTCGGTTCACCCGACTCGGGACTCGGTTCACCCGACTCGGGACTCGGTTCACCCGACTCGGGACTCGGTTCACCCGACTCGGGACTCGGTTCACCCGACTCGGGACTCGGTTCACCCGACTCGGGACTCGGTTCACCCGACTCGGGACTCGGTTCACCCGACTCGGGACTCGGTTCACCCGACTCGGGACTCGCTTCACTTGACTCGGGATTCGCTTCACTTGACTCGGGATTCGCTTCCCTTGACTCGGGATTCGCTTCACTCGACACGGCACTTGACTCACTTGACTCGGGTTCGTCGAGGCTGACATGACGTGCAGGTTCGGCGGGACTGGACGGAACCAGCGGCGAAGGCTCGGCCGGACCGGACGGAACCAGCGGCGAAGGAAGCTCTGTGAAAAGGTCAATTAAGTCCTTCACGTCCGGACTCTGGACAAGGGATGGGGTCAGTGGCGAAGAGGGCCTGGTGCTGGACGGAACTAATGGCGAAGAGGGCCTGGTGCTGGACAGAACCAGCGGCGAAGAGGGCCTGGTGCTGGACGGAACCAGCGGCGAAGAGGGCCCGGTGCTGGGCGGAACCAGCGGCGAAGAGGGCCTGGTGCTGGACGGGACCAGCGGCGAAGAGGGCTTGGTGCTGGACGGGACCAGCGGCGAAGAGGGCTTGGTGCTGGACGGGACCAGCGGCGAAGAGGGCTTGATGCTGGACGGGACCAGCGGTGAAGGCCCTGTGCTGGACGGGACCAGCGGCGAAGAGGGCTTGGTGCTGGACGGGACCAGCGGCGAAGAGGGCTTGGTGCTGGACGGGACCAGCCCAGGGCCGAAATGAGGCCAGCGTGAAGAGTGATGCCGTGTCTCCACTCGACCCCCACCTCCACTGCGGCCTCCACGACTCCCACGAAACACAGCCAGACGGGTACCCACGAAGGCTTGTTTCCAGCCCTCCATCTTCTTTTGGCGGTCGGTTCTTCTCTGTCACGGTTTGGTGTGTAAGGACAGCAGGCTGAGGCAAAGAGCTCCAATACAAACGATTTAATTTTGAAACAAAACCAGGAACAGGCAGGAAAACAGGCAGGATACACACAAACACCTATGCATATACAAATTGTACATATACATAGACTAAACAAGAACCGACACAGACAGACTGACCAGAGAGAACTAAATACAGATACAAACGAGGTGAGGACAGGTGACACAGATGATTAAGACGATCAACAGGTGGATGATTGAGGGAGTGAGTTCAGGTGTGCAGACAAGGAGGATACTGGGAAGTGAAGTGCAGACAAGGACAGACAGGTGCAGACGAGGACTGTGACAACCTGGCTGTGGTCCATCCGCTGGTCTACCTAAAATACATGCAAGCCCTTAGGATTAAAATGCCATTTGTTGGGCTGGTTTGGCTGTTAATCCTGATACTTGGATGGTTTGCTATGGGTTCATACCCTAGAATACCAACATTTTACATAGGAATTTATCTAGCAATGTTAGTTGTGTGTTCATCTTGCTCTGCCATGATTTTATGGGTTTTGAAGAGGCCAAAGCCAGGAGACAGAGGGAAAGAAGCAGCATATCAACTGAAGAGAAAGGCTTTTGTAGCCGTCACAGTCATCTTGATCACACTGGTGTTCGGCTATGGGACAGTCTCATCTGTTATTGTACTGAGGGATCAACTTCCATATCACACTTACTGTGTAGTTCTAGGTTTAAGTTGGTGCACCCTTTTGCCAAGCGCTGCAGTTCAACCTTACCTCTATCTGTCAAAAATCAACAGGTTGCCTTGCATCAAAAGTCATTAAGCCTTAATATATTTATTTAGATATGTATGTTGTTTATACTGTATGCATCATGTGGTTATGTATAAAAGTGCTTACATTATTTAGATATCAGAATGACTGTAAAGATTCACTTTTCGCCCCGTGTTAAATGAATTCGGTTGGTTTTTACTAAAACGTTGTACTATTTCTTCCGTTCCACTCTGTCCTAGCTTGTACTCCTCTGAACAACAGCTAAACTTGTTGCATTCCTCATTTGTAAGTTGATTTGGATCTTGAAGTTGAAGTGACTGCTACTGTAAATCAGTAAATGTAAATGTAATCAAAATGCAGTTCTTGTGTGTTATATCTTAAACATCTGCACAGATCTTAAATATCTTAAATTCACTGCATTATAGTCTTATCATAAAACAGTAAAATACTATTTTCCTTGTGATAAACTATAATAAATAAAAATTGAGAAAAGTAGTGTACAAAAGCTATTTCGTTCAATCTTATGTAAAAATGGACAGTTAAAAAAAAATCTCAAAAAGGTAGAAAGTAATAAATCTAACAATTAATAAAACAATAGAAAACAATTGTTTGTCACTAGGCAGAATACTCATGAAAGAACCTGTGACAAAAAGGATGTTATTGAAAGACACAGACATTGGTATTCCACAGCCAATAGATGAATCTACATTTTTAAATTGTACATAGGTGTCACACATCCTCCTATACCTATATCTTCGGTCGGTTAACTCCAGCGTCCAAGATGTTTGAATTGAAAATATGAACCTGGAAAAATGTCTGACAGTTGGCTTTGGAGATACAATCTTAGAATAAAAGCTTATATAGAACCTTAATGGGATAGTACTCATTCACCCAAAAATAAAAATGTTGTCATTATTTTCTCCCCCTTAATCTGTTCTAAACCTGTATGAGTTTCTTTCTTCTGTTGGACTCAAAAGAAGATATTTTAAAGAATATCAGTAACCAAATAGTTTTTCGGTCCCCATTGACTACCATAGTATTTGTTTTTCATACCAGGCCTATATGAGTCAATGGTGTCCAAAAACTGTTTGGTCATTTATTCTTCAAAATATATTTTTTGTGTCCAACAGGAGAAAGAAAGTCATAAAGGTTTAGAACAACTTGACGGGGGAGTAAATGAGGACATCATTTTCATTTTTGGGCGAACAATCTCTTTTAAAGGTACCTATTATTAAAAATTCACTTTTACATGGTGTTTGAACATAAATGTGTGTCTGCAGTGTGTGTACACAACCACCCTATGATGGTAAAAATCCAACCACTCCTCTTGTATTTAATACCCATAAATCATAAGCATTGTCAAACAGAACAAGCTGTTTGCAGATTCTAGCTTTAGTGATGTCACAAATGCTTAGGCCACACCCACAACTGCTGACAGACTCCGCCCTATTAGCATAGACCCCGCCCTGAATGAGCTGTACACAGCCCGCAATGAGCGGGACCACGATAGAGATGATAATTAAAACTAAACAGATGTTTTAGCTTATGGCAGTGTATCTGAGGCACGAGGTGTAAAGGCTCCGCCCTCTTCTGGAAAGAGGAGAATCAGCTCATTTGCATTTAAAGATAAATGCACAAAGACAGTATGTTTTTCCTTGCACTCAAAAATGGCCATTTACAACATGGTATAATAAATGATCTGTGGGGTATTTTGAGCTGAAGCTTCACAGACACATTCTGGGGACACCTGAGACTTACATTACATCTTGTAAAAAGGGTTGTAAAAGGTCCCTTTAAAGGGCTCTGTCAGATGTTTCATATAGCCTACTGTTTATATAGAACCTTGTAGGAGTTCCCATCATAGGATAATTTTATGGATTTAGTTTTAATTAACTAATTTAGAATTTTAATTAGGCTACATTTTATGAATTGAACAGCTTATAAATATGCTTAATCACTAGAAAATAATGAAATAGCACATTTAACTAAATCATTAGGACATCTCTCCATATATAAAACCTGTTTGGCATAAAGGGTTCATTATAATTGAGCCGAGAACCCCAATTGAGTTTAGTATTCTAAAACATTCTGAATCTCTGTTATTAGTTAATGCATTGGTTTCCTAAAGCTGTTTAGCCAAATGAGACCCAGTTCTTCTGTGCATTCGGTTGCAATAAGTTCTGTTCAATATCTCCAATATTGTAATAGATGTGGCTGCAAAATGTGATAATTTTTTTCTCCCTGCACAATGCAATCCATTTGACTCTCACTGTGGATAAAGGGAGGGGCTATTATATTAAAATACACAGTATGAGGACAAAAACCTCACAACACCAAAACAGGCTTCATGGATATGTGAGTTTGACAGCCAATTTTTTCCCCTTTCAAAAACCAAATGTTTTTATAATATCTGAAATGTTTTAGAAACACATTTGCTATAATTATATTGATATAATTATTGCTCTAATAAGCTATAGATTTTTTTTGTATAACAATTTTACCTTTATTCCATTCAGAAAATAAAAGAAAATCTGAGAAGTCTGAAAGCAACTGTTCTGATGTTTTTGAGTGTGCAGACTCCTATCCAGGAAATATTTTCATTGCCTTCCTCACAATTCTGAATGTTGTTTTCATGTTTCCTCTAAAACTGCTGGGTTCTGTGGCTGGCAGGACGAACAGGTGTTGCATCTTCAGACTTTGTCATTTTGAATCAGTCTGTTGTTGAGATCATTGGCAACACTTGCATCTTTATTTTTATGATAGGTGTTTTCCTTAATAAGAAAGTTGTTGTTCTAATTTCTCTAAACTGTAAGCTCAAGTGTCACAACTCTTTGCTGGATCATCAGAACTCTATAGCATGTCTGCAAAAAGCAAACACTCACCCAAAACATTTAATTCATGCTTCAAAACCTCATTGTGTCAGTTAATTCAATGCCACCAAAATAAAAAGGGTTTTTGTCATCGCGTGAGCCACACTGGTCAAACTGTTTAGATGCTTTTTTTCACCATGGAAATATTTAAGTTTCATTTTTTTCTACTTTTTTTGTTGATTCTAACTGCTTTCTTTACTGTGCAAGAATGTCAGTCTTGTCTGTGTAAATACAGATTCAGAGAGTGGGTAAGAATTGACTGGAAAAAGTCAACACTAGTACACAAAAAAAAGTTTGCAGCAATGTGTTACATGTAAACTGAATATTCTGAATATGTAACATGTAGCCTACATGTAACACATTTCTAGAAAAAAGTACTGTAAAAACACAAATGTATTTATACAGTACTGAGCTGCTGCTGTTCAGAGATGTGATGTTCCTCCATGTTCAAAAATGGTGGTGATTGTGTTGTCAGCAAACTCCATATATATATATATATATATATATAGTTTCCAAACTAGATTGATTGGTTGATAAGATTTTGATTCGTATTTCATTACAACAGCAGGCCATTTGCCAATTTAGCATAAATATTTATGGAATATAACATATCTGACAGATTTTGATCACTGAATGGATAATTTTGCATGTGATGGCTCACACGATGAAAGAATGTTTAGAAGTTGTTAAGACTGACAATTTCACTGAGAATAAACTCATCAGTTTTGATCAACAAGCCATGTGTGCAAATTGTAGACGCTGTGCAAATTGTCACTGTGCAAATTGTAGACACTAAAGCACATGCAGTTGCTCAAATCAATAAGAAATTCAAATCTGCTGTGAACAAGAAACGAATTGTTCAGAGATCTGAACTTCGTTTTTTTTCAATTGCTTTGGCTCAAAACAATAATAGATATCAGTCCACTACCATGTCAGAATACAATCTAATAGCAACATTTCTCTGTCACTATTGCTAACAATGTATGTTTTCACTGAAATCTGTACTTTCTTCTGTCTATTCATTATTTTAATGAATCTTAAATTGCACCATTTAACAGTTGTCCTTCATGTTCTTTAGATATTTGCACTTGTTTTGACTGAAAAGCAAGATGAACACGACGGTCTCCACGAACCAAACAGATCATCTTACATTTACATGCACAGACTCTTATCCAGGGAGTTTCATTGCATTTTCTGTCACAGCATTGCAGATCTTTATCATCCTGCCTATCCATGTCTGGGTCCTCTGGCTGGGCACAAGTGACATTAGAAAAGGAGGAAGTCTGGCAACCTCTGATATCTTTACAGTCAGCCTGTCTGTATTAGAACTTTTGACTGTCATACTTTTTGTGCTTAATCTGGTTTCTTTTGCTCTTAACTATCAACACACATTGCTTGTTATTATGTTCTTATCTGGAAGCTACCTGGTTGGACGTCCCTTTATGAATAGTTTGATTTGTGCTGAACGCTACATAGCCGTGGCTCATCCAACGATGTACTGCAACCCAGCCTTTGTAAAGCACAGATATATTAGTGCTGGACTGGTCTGGATGCTGTCTTTGTTTTATGGAGGATTAATTGTGTTCAGCTTTCCAGATCCGCCGATTGCAGCCTACCTTGTCTCCCTCACAATCAGCCTGTCGGTGATCACTGCTTGTAGTCTAGGAGTGCTCAAGATCCTGTTGAGACCAAGTCCTGGTGAAACACAGAAGGAAGAGATGCACCATCAGAAAAAGAGGGCATTTGTAATTATCACTGGCATTCTAGTTTGCATGTCTGTTTCATATGGTCTAGATGTGTTCATTTTTGCTATGAAGATATATATAACGTATGATACTTTCTGTGTGCTTTTGGGCATCAATTTGTGGTTAATTCAAGAATGTAGTTTAATACAGCCTTTTCTCTATCTGTCCAAGCTTGGCAAGTTTTCATGCATTAAAAAAGGTTCTCATTAAAACAACAGGAAAGGTTGGAAGTCTCTATTGTTAAAAGAAAGTGGCATTAAAGGTGCAGTATGTGATTTTTAGCGACATCTAGCGGTTCGGTTGCGAGTTGCACTAATGGCTCAGCCCACTGCTCACCCCTCCTTTTCGAAGAAGCTACGGTGGCTAAAACGGGACAAACGTATCGTCGACTGAGACAGAAGAGAATAGCCAGAGTAAGCCGAGAGTGTGTAACATTGTCACTGTTTCTGTACCACAGTCCATTATAAACCACATCATGGATAAAGTTTACAAAGCCATAGTCAGGTGAGGGTCTTAATATATAATATAATAATAGTAATCAGTTGATTGTCTCAAACGTAACCAGCACATTTCTCCCCACATAGCAAACCCATAATACAGTGAGGGAGAAGAACCACAAACTAAGCAACTATATTTTTTCTAACAGGATAGTAAAAGTTTACCAGGCTAATATGAGCTTACTGTGGCTGAGCTGGTTAAAGCGTAAAGCCTTGTTTAAACTCAACGCGTCCGCATGAGCCCAAAGGTGCGCGCGGCAAAAATGACATGATTGTAACAGCGCACGCGCCTCCGCATCCCTTAGACACCATTTACTACATACAATAGGCTTTTTTTTCTCTGATTTTGAAAACTCTTCGCGAACGACTTAAAATGCTTCCAAGATCGACTTATCGCGATCGACGGGTTGATGATTCCTGTAACATACTGTTTTACAGTCAATCAAAAGAGTAACGTTACTCGGCTGTCTCACGAACGCAACCAGCACATTTATCCCCACATAGCAAAGCCATAACACAGTGAGGGAGAAGAACTAAGTTACATGAAACAATCCAACTACATATTTTACAACAATGACAAGGGAAAGTCACTACTCACGGTGTCTATCTGGCTTCTAGCTTTCTGCGGCTTCTCTTTCAAGGTAGTGACGAAACGCGCTCTGTAGAGCTGTGTGTTCGCTGTCGGCTACGGTAGAAACATGACGTCACAATATGGCAACCTTCATAGAAGGGGATTCCCGCGCCTATGTAGATATAAATGACTCATTCTAAGGTAATACAAACTTAACGGTTCATTAAGTAAGGTCTTTATACACCACTAAACACATAGTTATGGATCTTATATTGCATTTCTGTCAATAGATCCACAGAAATATTACACACTGCACCCTTTAAAAGCCGATAAGACGGTAACAAAATGGGACGCCTTTCTTATGGTCTCCAGTGGCCTTTGGTAGTGCTCTGTCTGATGTGAAATTAGTCCTGAAATAGGATTCTTCAAATATTCAGGGGTTTTTCTTGGTATTAATAAATGTTTGCATTTAATGTAAGTAGATGATCTGAACAAAGTATATGTAACCAATAAAGCACACTAAATTCCACTCTGTGATGTTATGGGAACTTTTGAGAATGCTAATGTGAATGTAAATTAAATCGTTGATTATTAGTCATATTGCTAATGTGTAAGGATTTTTTTTTAAGTAATAAAGAAATGAAAAATTATATTTGGGCTATGTTCACATACACTATATTGCCAAAAGTATTGGGACACCCCCAATCACTTCCATGGTCACAGTTGTGTAAAATCAAGCACCTAGGCATGCAGACTGCTTATACAAACATTTGTGAAAGAATGGGTCGCTCTCAGGAGCTCAGTGAATTCAAGCGTGGTACAGTGATAGGATGCCACATGTGCAACAAGTGAAATTTCCTCACTACTTTATATTCCACGGTCAACTGTTAGTGGTATTATAATAAAGTGGAAGCAATTGGGAACATCAGCAACTCAGCCACAAAGTGGTAGGCCACGTAAAATCACAGAGTGTAGAGGCGCACAGTGCGCAGAAGTCGCCAACTTTCTGCAGAGTCAATAGCTACAGACCTCCAAACTTCATGTGGCCTTCAGATTCGCTCAAGAACAGTGCGTGCGTAGAGAGCTTCATGGAATGGGTTTGCATGGCTGAGCATCTGCATCCAAGCCTTACATCACCAAGTGCAATGCAAAGCGTCAGATGCAGTGGGGTAAAGCACGCTGCCACTGGAGTCTAGAGCAGTGGAGACTTGTTCTCTGGAGTGACGAATCGCGCTTCTCTGTCTATCAATTCGATGGACGAGTCTGGGTTTTTTTCAGGCATTTAAATACACAAGTACTAGCGAACCATTTATAAAACCAAAAAGTGAAGACCTCCGAGACTGGCTAGAGATGCCGGCTTGAGTGGAGCCTCCTCCATCTCTCCCACACTGAAGGAGGATCTGCTCAGCTGAAGGGTGTAATCCAAAAACGTACAAAGTGACCCTCGCAGACCATCATTGCAAAGTTGCGTTCTTAGAGGTTCATTAAGTCCAGAGCAAAGAAAGGAAATCATTTTAAGGTCCGGGAAGTGTTTGAGGTTCACAAGATCCAAAAACTCACAGGTACTGTATGGTCCTCAAGGGAAAGCTGGCCCTGGCAGAGGAGGACGAGTTGAACCCCTGCTAGATCCATCGGTGGTCAGTTGTTCTGTAATGAGCCGGAGCAAGAGAAGACAGGCAGGAAGAGGATCTAAATGCAGGGTTTTTAATGGAAGTATCAAAATCCGGGGACAAACACAGAACATATGAAACACAAAGTGTTTTAATGACTCTAATAATAATAATAATAATAATAATAATAATAATAAACTTTTCTATAGCGCCGAGGAGCGGAGATCACGTGCTGGAGTGAAAGGGGTTAAAAGCTCAGAGAGATAATGAGGTGCTAGTCCATGCAAAGCCTTAAGTAAGCATAAGGATTTTAAAATCACCACGGAATCTGACAGTGTAAAGATTCCCATACAGGAGTGATATGATCCCTTGTCCTGTTTCTAGGATTCGAGCAGCAGAATTTTGAACCAACTGTAATGTGTCACGGGTAGCTTTTGAGACCCCGGCTAGCAAAGCATTGCAGTAATCGATGCGAGAGAATACAAAGATGTTAATTAACTTTTCAGCCACTGGGAGTGACAGCATGGGACGCAGTCTGGCAATATTTTTTAGATTAAAAAATTATGTCTTGGAGACCCAGCCTTACGTAGCTGGTGTGGTGAACCAATAAGCATAATCTCCGTCTTGTCACTGTTTAGACATAGAAGATCTCTTGACATCCATTTTTAATCACAGAAATACATAGAGAAAGGACACAGCCACATTAACATCAGGTTTTGAATGTATATAAACCTTGGTGTCATCTGCATAAAAGTGGAAACTGAGACCGAGTGATCTTAAAAGTTGACCAAGAGGATAAATGATGTAGATGCTAAAAAGTATAGGGCCCAAGATTGAACCCTGAGGAACACCAGATTGCACTACACCAATATCAGACCTGCAACGCTACCATCAGAAAGGTTCAAAAAGATTTAACTGAATACGAATGAAATTGTATTTAAAAAGTTTGACGGGAGGACCAAAAAAAAAGTGAAATTAACTAAAGCCAAAACAGTGAAAAAGATGACCAGATAAAAAGAACCAATGAGATACACACTTTCCATTTATATATTAATTAATAAATCCTGTTTACATTAGTTAAAAAGCTTAATTAGACATTAATAAGCATACATAGTCATCACATAGTGCATTAAATATGACATTCAAAAGGTTGACATATCAGTTCTCTTTACTTCTTATTTTGAGATTTTAAAACTGTGATCACAAACTCAGATGAACACATGCTGTTAAAATGCTGCGTTACATTCCATATTTGCATATTTTCCTTTCATAATTCATCCAAATGCAAACATATGTGCCGTGGGATGAAACTAATGTGAGAGGAGCTGCAGGCATGACAAACACTCAGAAGGTTATTAGAAGGTGCGATTAACATCAGGTCAGTGCGAGTTATTGTTTACATTTCTATATTGTTTATCGTCACTACAGAGAAAAACAGATGTTGTCTTGTTTTTAGAGTTTTCAAATCTGATTTCATTGTACCGTTGCATTATTTGTTGTTCTTTTCGTTCTTTAGACACTTGACTTCTTGAAGAGAAACATGAACAGCACTGTTTTCAAGAACCAAACATCTTCTTTTGGGGTCATGTGCACAGACTCCATCCCAGGGTATTCACTTCAACTTTCTGCAGTAACACTGAACATCTTTGTCCTTCTGCCCATCCAAATCTGGGTCCTCTGGCTGGGCACAAGAAACTTTAGAATTAGGGGACGTCTGGCAGCCTCAGAAATCTTTACAATGAACCTTTCTGCACTAGAGGTTTTTGTGACCATAATTATTTTTTTACGTATCGTTCTTTTTACTTTTAGCCATCAAGAAACCATACTCCTCCTTATTGAGTTCTTTTCTGGAAGCTACCTGGTTGGACAACCCCTTATGAACTGCTTGATTTGTGCTGAGCGCTACACGGCTGTGGCTCATCCAGCGATGTACCGCAACCCAGCCTTTGTGAAGCACAGATATATTAGTGCTGGACTGGTCTGGATGCTGATTGTAGCTTATGGAGGACTTTCTGTTTGCACCTATCCACGCAGTCAAATTGAGGTCTACGTTTGTTCCCTCACAATCAGCATCTTGTTGATCACTACTTGTAGTCTAGGAGTGCTCAAGATCCTGTTGAGACCAAGTCCTGGTGAAACACAGAATGAAGGGATGCACCACCAGAAAAAGAGGGCATTTGTAATTATCACTGGCATTCTAGTTAGCATTTCTGTTCCATATGGCCTGGATATACTACTTGTCAACATTAGAAATAATATTTCTAATGATGCTTTCTGTTTGGTGCTGGGCATCAATATGTGGTTTTGGCAACAAGGTAGTATTATACAGCCTCTTCTCTCTTTGTCTAAGCATGGTATGTTTTCATGCATCAAAAATCGTATTAAAACCACACAAAATGTTAAAGCCACGTCCCCATAAATTGCGCATCCATGCAGAGCAGTGGCTTTCAGATAGACGCATCAGGATCTGCGAACTCAAACATGTGTAAGTAGCGATCTTTTATACAGCAAGTATGAGGACATGATTGGATAGATGTGAAGGTGATGAGTGCCGTAGTAATTAAGTCTTCCTGGCATTCTAATACTTGTGGTATAAAAGATAGGTACTTACTCGTGTCTGAGTTCGCAGATGCTGACGCTTTCATTCACCTCCACCCTCCCCACCACCAGGATGGTCCTTTCCCTTCCCATACCTCACAGGGGGTCGGCTGCGTCCCTGCCTTCGTCTTCAGGCAGGAAATGCAGAGTCCGGACCCCCGGATTGCGAGATACAGCCGGGGCCTAGGCCCAAAAACTTTATATCATAATATTGCTTGCTGGGCTGTTAATAAATAGCTCATTTTTACAGTATTATTCTCCCGAGTCTTTCTGGTAGAACTTATGCTAAAGCTTTCATTTCTGGGTTGGCTTTTGTAACCATCTTCTCTCCTTGTCAAATAAACCAATAAATAAACAGGAATTCCTTTAATTAATTGTAAAAGTTGTATTTTGCATTACATGCAAGTAGATAAAGTGAACAAAGCACATTTAAGGAATGAAGCACAGTATCATGCCACTGAAAAATGTAAGAAATATTGAGAATTGTAATGTTGTGTGGATGTAAATCAACTGTTTATTAGTGTAATGATTCTGTTAATAATAATAAAAAAAATGCTATAATACATCTACATTAATTATGAATTCATCTTAGGGGTTCAAGCGTGTATCACACTGATGTAAGGCAGACAGAACCTCAGATATTTGATCTCCTGAGATATGGACAACACAAATGCATACTGCCATTTGTCTCCACACCCCACAGAGTGAAGTTGCGGGAAATGCTTTTTTCCCCTCCTGTCCTTCCTTCACATTTGTTCCTTCTCCCCAACTTCCTTCCCTTTACACATCCTTTTCTTCACTCAGTTCCTTTAGAAAGATTATATAAAAATGATAATGTTCAATGTCGATACAAGTGAATTAACAGTCACGTTTGGTATCATTTAAAATGTCTCAGTGTGACTGGTAAAATGTGTCTCATCTCTACAGAAGTAAACCAAATGGTAATATGGGTTTAGAGATGCTTTGCTTATTGGGTGTGCACTGTTTTCCCAGGGTCCTTCATCCAAACTACCCCCTGTTCCTCAACAAGGTGTGAACTCCCTATGTCTGTAACTGTAGTCAATGCAAATTCCTATTGTATGTTCATTCCCCACATTGGGGGATGTTTTGTCTTGGCCTGATTATATAATGAAATGCTCCAAGAGGCTCATGGCGATTTTGTAGCCAGATCAGCCCGTAATGCTGAATCATCATCAACCCTTTATTTCCAGACTCATGGTCCATTCAGAAGGCACAGACATAACATGGAACATACATAAATCGGATACATATACAAAGAGATAAAAAAAAGCTACAATACGATATTTCTATAAAAGACAGTTATACCAGCCTTTCCTTAGTGATGATTGGTATCATATGGCACTAAACCTAGGATTTACTAGCAGCCTCACAATGCTGTTCTGGGAGTCATTCAGGCGACAAATGAATTTGTAGATGAGTTTCCTCAGTAATTATTCCTGCATTACAAAACAGGTCACTTGCACTAAAGCACCTGGGTTTGTTGAGCAGTGTCCTCATACAGTCATTATAAGCAACCTTAAGCTTCTGCATACTAGCCTTTTTAAACTTAGTCCATAAAGGAGCAGTATACAAAAGGAGTGCAATATGCTTTAAACAGGCCAATTTTGACGTCATCCGTGCACATGTGGATACCAGCATGTTAGCTTGGGCATATAACGCTAAATCCCCATCATCAGATAACTGAACTGTAATGTAATGACCCAGGTATTTAATTTTATTACAAACACTCATCACTTGTCCTGACAGATAAAAGTCTGGAAAACAAAAATCTTTGTCCACTTTTGTCCTACATATCAACACAGCATTGTCCAGACACTCAGCATTATGTATTTTTCTAATGTAAGATATAGCTTTTACATCTTTTCTCTTTATCTCTGAGCACTTGATGTTATTGCATTGATTATCTTTGAATTGATTATAAAATTGCCATGATACATTTACCTGGCTAATAATAAATTGCTACAGGATTTATTCTGATAACTGAAGTCCATAACACCACAGTTCTACGATCAGGTTAGTAAATGGACTGAAATCCAGCATAGGTGGAGCAGAGGAGTACACCGACTGAAATTTCAGAGATCAGACTAACACATCGGCATAAGTCAATGTATACTTACTATAGGCTAATAATCAGTTTAAAGCAACAGAGCGTTGTTAGACCAATCTAAATAGAGCGAGCCTCAACCTCTAATTATTGTATGTAGCGTTGTGGCTGATAAAGAGAGTCTCAAAATAACTAACAAGGGTTTTACCACACTTCTAACGGAAATGACAATATAATACGATTGACTACGCCACCCCGGAAAACCAGGGAAACAGCCCTAAGGGCACAGGTTCGTTTTGCGTGGATGGGTGAAAAGACATGAGTCGTTTAGAATAGAAAAGTTTATTTTTGTTTGTCAACAAAATATTAAATAGTTAGAAACTCAGTACACACACGTACACGCACACACTCAGCGCACACTCAGCACGCACGCACGCTCAGCATGCACGCACAGTGCACACACTCATGAGCGGGGGTGTCTGGAGGTATGGGTCAGCTGCCAAATTGGAAGAGGGACCCCCCACAATAGTCCACTACAAATACCCACTGCACACGTGAAGGTTAAATGCCAGAAAACACACAATGTGAGCACACCATTCAGTCCGGCAGCTTCACCTTCGCCCTCCAGAACCCCCAGAATTAAATCAAACAATTAAACGTACTTCAGTTGATAGTAATGACAAAAGAAAATAAACCACAATAAACAAAGAGAAAAAGAAAACAAATCAAACATCCACGCTTATGGATCAATGGGATTCATGGCGACAGCCACAAAGCTCGCAAAAACTGCCTAAACAGGGACATTCTAAAACGCTTAACGTGGCTTACTGCACTAAGACAGTGATAACTCAGTACACATCATATTAATAAACCATACTATGTATAAAAATAAGAGCAGTCCAAAATATGAACGCAAGGCGTTTAATTACACGTTAAGCATTTTCTTCCCATTGAAAACCGTTATAAGAAAACGCTTAACGTGGCTTACTGTACTAAGACAGTGATATTAAAAGACCAAACTCAGTACACATCATTAATAAACCATACTATGCGTTGCGTTCATATTTTGGACTCATCTTATTTTTTATACATAGTATGGTTTATTAATATGATGTGTGAATTCCCCCCTTACATGGGGGAGATCTAAAGATTATGGGATGTGGGGGGGGATAACTTTTGATGCATCGTTCTAATTTAATCCTCTTCATTTATTAATATCTACATTTATTAATAATCATAGGCCTACTATGTATGCATGAGTTGTGCATTTCCAGTTCTCAAAACAGTTAATAACAAAACACAAAAAACTTCTTTATATTTGAAATTTAAGTTGTAAATTATGACTAAAATTCTAATAACTGAAATTGCAGAACTTTTGACTTTTGTCTGTTTAATACAGTAAAGCTACTAGCAATCTATATTGTATAAAAAGCTATATAAATAAACACAACATGTGCATGCATGTATGAGAAATACATTAAGTTAGGGATGCACGATGATAACGGGACAACATGGGTATCGGCCGATAAAAGCTTAAAATGACCATCATCGGCATCGGCCGATATGAATATTTCTGCCGATGAGCCTTGCCGATAGGGTGTCGTGTTTCCTAAGCGCACGTGACGACCGCGAACGAAGCATGAGCGCCAGCAACTTACGTTTTTTGATTGTGAACAATTAAAATGTCTCCACGATCTGCTTTTGAAGAAAAATCATAGTAGTATCATGCATTCTATCAGTTCAATTCTGGCGCATTCATCTCAACATACTGTACAACGCGACGTACATTCACATCACATCACATGTAAACCCAGAGGTAGAGTTACACTCACGGGACACCGCAATTCACAAAAGTTCATTATTTGCATGTGCGTCAAAGTCTTGCTAGGTAAACATATCAGTCACGTGCTGATGCGCTGTTCTAACATCCGCTTTTCTGAGCGCGTACACCCGACGCTCACAGGAACTAAAAGCCTGTCACAGCGCCTGCATACTGGACTAATCTTTCGAGTCTTATTGCGCTGATACTGTCAAATACACACAAGGTTTACATAAACAAAGTTGGTTATGTCTAAAGTGAAAGCAAACAGAGAAAATCTGCTTGTCAAATGCGTGTATATTAGACGTGTTGCGTGCAGTTCTTAAAGAGACAGTACTAATATGCTGCCGATTGTCCTTAAAGAGATACTGCACGCAGAAATAAAAATTCTGTCATTATTTACTCACTCTAATGTTGTTCCAAACCTGTATTCATTTCTTTCTTGTGCTTAAATATACTATGCTAGTCCAGCATATGTGTGGTTAGCCACATTCTTCCAAATAACTTTTATAATTTCAACAGAAGAAAGAAACTTGAGAGAGTAAATGATGACAATTTAAATTTTTGGGAGAACTATCCCGTTAATGTTAATAAAACAACAAAACACAGAGGAAATCACTCACTGCTCTTGACTGAGAACTTTAATAGAAGCTTTAATAAGCTTTTTTGCACTTAAAAAAAAATACAAATATATCGGCATATCGAATATCGGGCAAAATCCTATATCGTGCATCCCTACATTAAGTATATCTTATTTAAAAAAAATGTGAACAAGCACAATTTTGATCAAACACACCTGACTCAGTTTGTCCAGAAATGGCCTCAGTTTGCTCCCCACAACACCTCCCTTGGCCTTCATCAGGGCAATAAGTCTTGGTGTGCATTGGTCAAGTCTGAACATGAGTCTCTGCTCCAGGGAAATTGTAGTGATTCTCCTGAATTCCTCCTTGATCTAATGTAACAAAATGATTCAAGACAACAACAGCAGAAATGTGGTTAAATAGACTGATGCAGGGAGCAAGGGTTAATTCTGTACAAGGACTGCAGATATCAACAGTGGAGTGAACAATCCAGCACTTTCTTTTGTAATGTACAAGTCCAAAAGAGAAACACTAATTTGGCATTTCAATTTTAACTTTGAGTTAAGTATATTTCAAGTTTATTTTTTGTTCATGTGCTAAATCAGTTACTGTAGTCAATATTATTATTACATCAAATTACTGTTACATCCCAGGGGTGTTGGTAACATTTTTAAGAGCTTATAGATTCACCTACCTCAGCTTCACAAAATAGAGCAGGCCATCTTTCTTTGAAATGCTCAGCAGCTGCACTGCCACTCACAAATGTGTGCGAAGTGCACCCCAACCTGTAAATGAACAAGGACAATCTGAGTACAAGCAGGGTACTGACCGGCCTTGTCCGGTCTGTAGATGTTTCAATCTATAATGCTTTAAGAGATGTAAACGGTTTGAAGTTCTAAATCTGCATTTTTTGCATGGCCAACTCATATCATTGAAAGCCTACTCTTTTTCATCAGGCAAAACATGTCTGCTTTTTATTCCAGGGTTTCGGCGTCCCTGCAAAAGTTAGGGGAACGAATTTACATTTTATAAAAAAAAGTACATTTCATTACCTTCTCCCGCGTAGACCCATGATTGCCACTAACGATCTGTAAGATCAACTTAGCGCAGGATGCTTTTAGAAACGCAGCCCTGCTTATTTTGAGACCTCTTTAATGCACGATTTAGTGCGATTGAAAAAAAATAAGCTTTATGTGTAGACCTTCCTGAGGAATATTCAGTAAGAACATTCAAACTTTTCCATAGTCAACAGTATAACGTCACTTCAGCAGGAAAGCGGTTGACGTTAATTACGTTCATTTTTTAGCTAGCTAGCAGTTACAACGGTAAAGATGTTCTTATAATTTCCAATTAGTTTGACATTTTTACACGAAAAACAGTACTTTGTGAATCTGTAAAACTATTGAAAACTTTTCCGATTAAATATAAATAATGTAGGAAGTGAATTTTAAGGGTTATAATGTTCTATGGATAACCAACACGCGTTACACTAATATGATGCCATGTTATAAGATGAGCATTAATGTTTATTGAGTCAAATAAACAAGAATCAATCAAAATCCACACAGACCCATGTTTTATTAAATGTGAAACAGAAAGACAAACTTACCTCAAACACGACCAAAAGCAGGCCCGCAGCCCGCCAATTCGTCTCTGATCCAAAGTGCGCAGTTAACTGTCTTGTCCAAACACGCATGTGCGGATTCAAACGCGCTATACTTTTCGATTAAAATGTACTTAAAATTACTGTTTATGTGAAGCGACTATAAAACGTTTAGATATTACAAGCAAATATATAATAAGATTTACTCTTTCCACCCAGTTAATTTATTACATGAATTAGATGCGTAGATATTTAAAATTTTACTTAGAAAATTATAGTTCTCATTGAATTTTAATTTTATGAAGTAAAAACTATGATGGTTAATTTAATATATATTACTATACCAAAAAGTTCGTTTTTACAGTGTACGTGCCTTGATGCCTTAATTCCGACCTTGGAATGTGTCCTCCGAAGGCAGCATTCATCAGTTTTCGGACGCAGACCTATCTTAGATTTCTTAGACCTATCTTAAGGTAAGACCTATCTACCTTACTATTAAGATCTATCTTACCTTAATTAAGTGTGTTCAGATCTATGGGGACTAAATAATATATTCTAGAATGAGCAAAGTGGGATCTAATGACCGAGACTGGCGAGTTTGTGATTATGAGATTGTAGTACGAGACTCGAAGTGTTATAGGAATCATGATGAACGGGGTTTAATTTCAATAAAGAGTTACAGTCTTTCTCAATCTCTAGGCCTACATTTCTCGAATCATCCTTGACATTTGCAAAACAGTATGTGCATTTCTCAAAACAATTCGTACAAATAGAAAAACACCATGGATCACCTGCAAAAGCCAGTCTCTTGCTCAAAATCCTTAGTTCATCTCTCAAAAGTAAATATCTGTGTCAATGGACATGTCAGTGCCATCAGACCCATACACAAAAGAAAATATTGAAATATATTTTATAGTGTCAAAAATATATGTGGCAAATATTCCAAATACATTGAAATATATTTGCATTGTTGTTCACTTATATTTATCATTTTGAAATATATTCTCAAATATAACAAAAATATATGATGTTAAGTGTGCAATATATATACATTTATAACGTAATGTAAAATATATGAAAATATATGGTCATAAAATGTTTAGCTTGCTAAAGAAGGGTCGAAAATGTATTTTGATCATAGTAATTCCTCTACCTTTTCCCCTATACACAACAGTAGACTACCATATTTCACTACTGTATTATGACACACAGCTATAGTAAATACTGTACTTACATTTAAATGACTGCAATGTAAAATGACAGATAGTTGCTTTCCTAGGAATATTAGGCCATATTAGGTGGCACGTACCTAACACTACGTGCAATTATTAGATTTATTGTTGTTTTATTGACATCTTTCCTGAGGTCATTTAAATATTGAAAATATGCACAATATTTATGATGCAAGTATAACAGTGACATTCCAACAGTGAAGTACACTTAAACAACAGATAGAACTCAGTGTCTAACACTGCACACACACTATTAAATAACTGTAGGATATTCAATTCTGAAAATGTATTTCAAATGAAACCATTTGCAAAAGTTAAAACATATGAACATATATGTTGTACATGTTGTAAATATATTGACATACAAATATATTCACATATTTAACTAAAATATATTAAAAATAAAATAAAATATATATTTACATATATTTAACTAAAATATATTTATTGGGCCAATTTCAAATAATTGCATATATACCAAAAATATATTCTAAAATATATTTCAAATAGCCTATATTTCTTTTGTGTATGGGGAATGACAAGTCCTTGTGTCATATACGGATAAGACAGTAAAATTGCTTAGTCATGTTTTCAATATAACAGTGTACTCTGGAGGGATGTTCTGATATAAACTATGGATAATATTTTGAAGACAATTATTGTAAATGGTTTATTAAACCTTAGTGTATGTGGGAGTTTGATTGCAAGACACTGGACAAGATTCGCGCTTTTACTGTTTGTACTGTAATTTGTTGACAGACCATGTCATTGCGATACAGAAAGGAAAAGACAGCACTGCAGCACAAAGAAAAAAAAGGAAAAAACTAAGTTGAAATGTTAACAATCTCCTTAGTGAAAACTGCCCATGCATATTATGACAACTTGTTAAACCATTTTGCATGTAAAGACTTATTCTATGAACTAATGCCAAAATATTGTGGGGGGGTGAGACTATTCAATAGAGACCCATTATAATACATTTTGATCAACATGACATAAGCAATTGATAATGTAGGAAACAGCAGAGAATTGTACATAATCATTTGCATGGAAGTACCAAAGCATTTGCAACTTTTTCAAAGGAATGAAAAAATGTTTTTTTGATGTGCACAAGTGACACATGATGTGAAGATTGAATTGAGAATTTCAATTCTGATCTGAGAAATGTACCAAAGCGACTGAGAAAAACTGTAATGATTAACAAAATCAATTAAACCTTTTTCATTTTTGGAGTCAGATGAAACAAAGAGGTAATTAAATGTATTTGCCACGCTGTCAAAAATTGGTAACTGAATATTTACAAAACATTATTTAGATATCAGAATCCAATTAACTTGTATCTTGTATATCAGACAGACAGACAGACAGATAGATAGATAGATAGATAGATAGATAGATAGATAGATAGATAGATAGATAGATAGATAGATAGATAGATAGATAGATAGATAGATAGATAGCCGTATATGCTGTTTTAGTAAATAATTGTGTAAATATAAAATACATTTATTGACTGAAATGTCCATTCAAATGCTGCAATATTCAATACTCTTCTCTTAATCTGATGACATTTTGAAACTGGGTAAACAATAAAAACAACACAATCATTAAAGGTCTGCTTTCTATTTGCATTTTTTCCAGATATAATTCATCCCGACACACAGCTGATATAAGTGATGCACACCCAGGTGGGATAAACACTGCATGAAAAACTGTTGATCCACTTGAATAGATATCAGTCCACTACCAGGTCAGAATACAATCTAATAGCTGTCATTATTGCTAACAATGTATGTTTTAACTGAAGTCTGCACTTTCTTCTGTCTATTCATTTTTTAAATGAATCTTAATTGCACCATTTAACAGTTGTCCTTCATGTTCTTTAGATATTTGCACTTGTTTTGACTGAAAAGCAAGATGAACACGACGGTCTCCACGAACCAAACAGATCATCTTGCATTTACATGCACAGACTCTTATCCAGGGAGTTTCATTGCATTGTCTGTCACAGCATTGCAGATCTTTATCATCCTGCCTATCAACGTCTGGGTCCTCTGGCTGGGCACAAGTGACATTAGAAAAGGAGGAAGTCTGGCAACCTCTGATATCTTTACAGTCAGCCTGTCTGTATTAGAACTTTTGACTGTCATACGTTTTGTGCTTAAACTGGTTTCTTTTGCTCTTAACTATCAACACACATTGCTTGTTATTATGTTCTTATCTGGAAGCTACCTTGTTGGACGTCCCTTTATGAATAGTTTGATTTGTGCTGAGCGCTACATAGCCGTGGCTCATCCAACGATGTACCGCAATCCAGCCTTTGTAAAGCACAGATATATTAGTGCTGGACTGGTCTGGATGCTGTCTTTGTTTTATGGAGGATTACTTGTGTTCAGCTTTCCAGATAAGGCAATTGCAGCCTACCTTGTCTCCCTCACAATCAGCATCTTGTTGATCACTGCTTGTAGTCTAGGAGTGCTCAAGATCCTGTTGAGACCAAGTCCAGGTGAAACACAGAAGGAAGAGATGCACCATCAGAAAAAGAGGGCATTTGTAATTATCACTGGCATTCTAGTTTGCATATCTGTTTCATATGGTCTGGATGTGTTCATTATTGCTATGAAGATATATATAACGTATGATACTTTCTGTGTGCTTTTGGGCATCAATATGTGGTTAATTCAAGAATGTAGTTTAATACAGCCTTTTCTCTATCTGTCCAAGCTTGGCAAGTTTTCATGCATTAAAAAAGGTTCTCATTAAAACAACAGGAAAGGTTGGAAGTCTCTATTGTTAAAAGAAAGTGGCATTAAAAGCCGATAACAAGACGGTAACAAAATGGGATGCCTTTCTTATGGTCTCCAGTGGCCTTTGGTAGTGCTCTGTCTGATGTGAAATTAGTCCTGAAATAGGATTCTTCAAATATTCAGGGGGTTTTCTTGGTATTAATGAATGTTTGCATTTAATGTAAGTAGATGATCTGAACAGTATCATGCAATGTATATGCAATAAAGCACACTAAATTCTACTCTGTGATGTCATGGAAACTTTTGAGAATGCTAATGTGAATGAATTAAATAGTTGATTATTAGTCATATTGCTAATTTATTTATTAAGGATTTTCTCTTTAATAATAAAGAGATGAAAAATTATATTTGAGCTATGTTCACATACGCTATATTGCCAAATGTATTGTGACACCCCTCCAAATCATTGAATGCAGATTTTTCAATCACTTCCATGGTCACAGTTGTGTAAAATCAAGCACCTAGGCATGCAGACTGCTTATACAAACATTTGTGAAAGAATGGGTTGCTCTCAGGAGCTCAGTGAATTCAAGCGTGATACAGTGATAGGTTGCCAAATGTGCAACAAGTGAAATTTCCTCACTACTTCATATTCCACGGTCAACTGTTAGTGGTATTACAATAAAGTGGAAGCAATTGGGAACATCAGCAACTCAGCCACAAAGTGGTAGGCCACGTAAAATCACAGAGTGCAGAGGCGCACAGTGCGCAGAAGTCGCCAACTTTCTGCAGTCAATAGCTACAGACCTCCAAACTTCATGTGGCCTTCAGAGTCGCTCAAGAACAGTGCGTGCGTAGAGAGCTTCATGGAATGGGTTTGCATGGCTGAGCATCTGCATCCAAGCCTTACATCACCAAGTGCAATGCAAAGCGTCGGATACAGTGGGGTAAAGCACGCCGCCACTGGAGTCTAGAGCAGTGGAGACTTGTTCCCTGGAGTGATGAATCCCGCTTCTCTGTCTATCAATTTGATGGACAGTCTGGGTTTGACGGTTGCCAGGAGAACAGTCCTTGGCTGACTGCATTGTGCCAAGTGTAAAGTTTGGTGGAGGGGGGGTTATGGTGTGGGGTTGTTTTTCAGGGCTTGGCCCCTTAATTCCAGTGAAAGGAACTCTTAATGCTTCTGCATACCAAGACATTTTGGACAGTTTCATGCTCCAAACTTTGTGAGAACAGTTTGGGGATGGCCCCTTCCTGTTCCAACATGACTACGCACCAAAGCAAGATCCATAAAGACATGGATGAGCGAGTCTGCTGTGCAGGAACTTGACTGGCCAGCACAGAGTCCTGACCTCAACCCGATAGACCCGATAACACCTTTGGGATGAATTAGAGCGGAGACTGCGAGCCAGGCCTTCTCGACCAACATCAGTGCCTGACCTCACAAATGTTCTTCTAGAAGAATAGTCAGAAATTCCCATAAACCCACTCCTAAACCTAGTGGAAAGCCTTCCCAGAAGAGTTGAAGCTGTTATAGCTGCAAAGGGTGGGCCAACTCCATATTAAACCCTATGGATTAAGAATGCGATGACATGAAAGTGTGCATGTAAAGGCAGACATCACAAAACTTTTGGCAATATAGGGTATAGGATATAGTGTTGTCCTGTTAAAAGGATTGAATATTGCCATCCTTTCATATTTTTGCACTCTTATCTGTGACAAATGTGTTGGATGTTCATGAAAAACATAATAATCAATTAATCCACAACGGCCAGTCTCACGCATGATGAACCTAAATTTGACTCGTTACTCTGACAACCACTGTGAAAGTTACTAGCAAAAGGTAATTTCTACCTGGAAATTAATGACTTATCATAATAGTAAGGAATGAAAAATGGTTGCGGAAGCAAAAGTTATCACTAAATAAAGCCCTTCATGATGAAACAAGATCTCTGACTATATTAGGCCTAATCCCTTCAGTGTAATGACTCTCAGAAAAAAGTGTACATATTAGTACCGAAATGGCACATATTTAAACATTTTGAAAGGGTACCGTCCCAGTGACAGCTTTACCTTTTTTTCTGAGAGAAGGCAGGCAGAGTGGGGGGCCAATGTGGAGCAGATGGAGCAGGAGACCGCCATGGTGGAGCCGGCAGAGCTGAAGACAGAGCCAACAGGGTGCAAAGGGAGTTCAGAAACGGCCTCTATGGCTGTATCAGGGTCGACATAACGCTCAAAGATTTGAGAATCGTCCTCCTCGGTCATGGTTGGGAGCACAGTGAGTTCTGAGTCATATCATTCCTCCATAGCAGTGACAGACTCCAACCACCTCGTGGGAAGTGTGTGCGGCCCAGACACACTAAATGGGAGTCTGGGAGCACGGGGGAAAAAGTGAAGACCTCCGAGACTGGCTAGAGATGCCGGCTGCTCTCACCGACAGGAGCAGTGGAGCCTCCTCCATCTCTCCCACACTGAAGGAGGATCTGCTCAGCTGAGGGGTGTAATCCGAAAACGTACAAAGTGACCCTCGCAGACCATTATTGCAAAGTTGCGTTCTTAGAGGTTCATTAAGTCCAGAGCAAATAAAGGAAATCATTTTAAGGTCCCGTAAGTGTTTGAGGTTCACAAGGTCCAAAAACTCACAGGTACGGTATGGTCCTCAAGGGAAAGCTGGCCCTGGCAGAGGAGGACGAGTTGAACCCCTGCTAGATCCATCTGTGGTCAGTTGTTCTGTAATGAGCCGGAGCAAGGGAGGACAGGAAGGAAGAGGATCTAAATGCAGGATATTTAATGGAAGTATCAAAATCTGGGGACAAACACAGAACATATGACACACATAAAGTGTTTTAATGACTCTAATAATAATAATAATAAACTTATAGCACCTTATATAAAAATTTTCTTAAAATCAAACTTATATAATTTTCTATAGCACCTTTAAAGTAGCATCTCAAAGCGCTTCACAAGAATAGAAACAAGATAAAACATACAATTATACAAATTAATAACATTCAAGTTAATGAAAGAAAAAACAGATGAAAATATAATACCAAATAAAAACATACAATTAAAAGTTCAATAAAGAATAATAATAATAATAATAATATGGCAATTACAAACAGTCCTGTAAAAGCTACCCTAAAAACCCTGCTCAGTTTTAAGGGATGTTTTAAAAACACTATGGGATTCAGCTTGCCTAATTTCAGCTGGCAGGGAATTCCAAAGTTTTGGAGCAATTGAAGAAAAAGCCCTGTCACCCATGGATTTTAAGCAAGTAAGCGGAACAATTAAAAGGCCAGCTTCCGAGGAGCGGAGATCGCGTGCTGGTGTGTAAGGGGTTAACATCAGGTTTTGAATGTATATAAACCTTGGTGTCATCTGCATAAAAGTGGAAACTGAGACCGAGTGATCTTAAAAGTTGACCAAGAGGATAAATGATGTAGATGCTAAAAAGTATAGGGCCCAAGATTGAACCCTGAGGAACACCAGATTGCACTACACCAATATCAGACCTGCAACTCTACCATCAGAAAGGTTCAAAAAGATTTAACTGGATTGTCTGGTGGAGACGAGAACGCTGAGAGCGAGCACTTTTAAAGAGCGTGTGTTTGTACAGCGCGTGTGGCGCATCTTTTTGTTTTGTTTGTTTATTTTGGGAGAAATAAAATACCCAGCGTCCACTAAAGCCGACCCTGTCCTCTTCCTTCCACTTTCCTGAACATTTCATCCACAACACTGGTGCCGAAACCCGGGAAGGAAGACGGAAGCCGCCGCCAGCATGCAGTCACCGCCACCATCGCCACTTGCGGACGTGGTTGCTTCTCTCGCGGCCCTCCACCAAGACCAACATCGGGCCCTGGTGGAAATGAGGACCGATCTGGAAGGCCGGTTCCAGTTCCTCATCCAAGGCCAACAGGAGGATCGCGAGAGGTTCCGGAGCTGGATGGACCGGGAGGTTCGGCCGGGTTCAACGCCGCCGCCGGTCGAGCGCCCCCACCTGCCCCTGAATAAAATGGGCCCGCAGGATGACCCTGAGGCGTTCCTCGACCTCTTCGTGAGGTCAGCGGAGGCAGGTGGGTGGCCAAAAGAGCAATGGCCGGTGCGCCTCATCCCTTTGCTGACCGGGGAGGCGCAAGCGGCGGCCCAACAGTTACCCGTCCAGAATCTCCTGGTTTTCGACGACCTAAAAAGAGCCATCTTACAGCGGCTCGGCCGGAGCCCAGAGCAACATCGCCAGCGGTTCCGTTCCCTGGATCTGGGTGAGAGCGGTCGACCCTTCGTGTTGGCTCAACAGCTCCGGGACTCCTGCCGCAAGTGGCTGTTGGCTGGGGGAAGCGACGTCCAGGAGATAATCGACCGTGTGGTGCTGGAGGAATTCATCGGCCATTTGCCGCGGAAGACCGCGGAGTGGGTCCAGTGCCACCGACCGGCGTCGCTGGACTTGGCCATTCAGTTGGCGGAGGACCAGCTGGTGGCGTGCTCCAGGGTCGGCGAGAGCCTTCCAAATGTCTCTCTCTCCGCTTCTTTTTTTTCTCCTTCCCCCTCTTCTACCTATTCTCCTCGACTAATTCCCCTTCCCAGGTCCCGTCCTCCCGGACCGTTCCGTGGCCCTCCCCGGGGACGGGGGGGGACTTCACTGGATCCGGCAGGAGGCCTGAGACCCCAGCCCAGGGGCTCGGGGTTCACCGGTTTCCTTTCCCTCCCTCTCCTCACGCCAGTCACTTACCCCACTTCCTGTCTCTAGAGCGGTGGGGAGGCCTGGGCCGGCCTGCTGGCGTTGCGGGGACCCGGACCATTTCATAGACAGGTGTCCGGTGATGGAAGTGGGGACAATGATCCGGGTCCCGGATGCCCCGCAGGCTGCCCACGATCAGGCTGGCCGGTACCAGATACCCGTGAGTATAAAGGGGGGTACCTATCAGGCTCTGGTGGACTCAGGATGTAACCAAACCTCGATCCACCAAAGCCTGATTCAACCTGAGGCATTGGATATGAGCCGCATGGTTCGGGTAAGGCGTGTGCACGGGGATGTGGTGAAGTAATCCGCTCATGTCAGCTTTGATTAAATTTAGGGGGCAAAACCATAGTGTGGAGGTGGCAGTTAACCCGCACCTCAGGCATCCGCTGATTTTGGGAACTAATTGGCCGGCTTTTACGGAATTATTGGGGTTATTGTGCGCGGATGTCTCTTGTGGGAAAAGGAAGCAGGAGAGCGGAGCGGTCGTGCGGTTGGGAGAGGCGGAACTGGGACCTCCGGGACTGGATCCAGGGGATCTGAGTGTAATTGGGAGACAGATTCTCCCAGAGCGTGATGATTTTCCCCTGGAGCAGTCTCAGGATGAGTCGTTAAAACATGCTTTTGAACAGGTCCGTACCATCGACGGTCAGCCTCTCCAGCCTGCTCGACCGCTCACTTATCCATATTTTGCAATCTTGAAAGACCGGTTGTATAGAGTGATACAAGACACTCAAACAAAAGAAACTACAACCCAGTTGTTGGTACCGAAAAGCCGTCGGGAAATGCTTTTCCAGGCGGCTCATTCAAATCCCATGGCTGGACACTTAGGGCAAATAACGACACTTAACCGTCTCATGGCCCGTTTTTTTTGGCCGGGCATTCACGAGAACGTGCGCAGGTGGTGCGCGGCTTGTCGTGAATGTCAGCTGGTAAATCCGCCGGCCGCCCCAAAAGCGCCTTTGCGCCCCCTTCCTCTGATCGAGGTCCCCTTCCAACGAATTGCGATGGACCTCGTCGGGCCATTAGAACGGTCAGCACGGGGACATCGCTTTGCATTAGTCATAGTGGACTATGCAACGCGATATCCTGAGGCAGTGGCACTCCGCAACATCTCCGCGAAAAGTGTAGCGGATGCCCTGTTTCGTCTAATCTCCCGAGTGGGGATCCCGAAAGAGATCCTTACTGATCAGGGCACGGCGTTTATGTCACGTACGTTACGCGAACTTTACGAGTTGTTGGGCATTAAATCGATTCGCACCAGCGTCTTTCACCCACAAACGGACGGCTTGGTGGAACGATTTAATCGCACATTAAAGACAATGATCCGTAAGTACGTTCACAAAGACGCCAAAAATTGGGATAAATGGTTAGAACCCTTGTTGTTCGCTGTGCGCAAGGTCCCGCAAGCCTCCACGGGGTTTTCCCCCTTCGAGCTCCTTTATGGTCGTCAACCCCGCGGGGTGCTAGACGTGCTGAAGGAGGCTTGGGAGGAGGCACCCTCGGAGAGTCGAAATGAAATTCAGTATGTCCTGGACCTGAGAACAAAACTCCACACTTTGGGGCGGCTCTCAATGGAGAATTTGTTACAGGCTCAGGACAAACAGACCCAGTTGTACAATAGGGGAACGAAACTAAGAAAATTTTCACCGGGAGATAAAGTCCTCCTATTGCTCCCCAATAGAGTTCCAAATTACTCGCGAAGTGGCAAGGACCCTTTGAGGTCACCCAGAGAGTCGGGGATCTCAATTATGAGGTTCTTCGAACGGATAGGAACGGGGCGCGTCAGATTTACCACCTCAATCTCCTAAAAAAATGGAGCGAGGCGGAGTCAGGAATGCTGGCGACGGTGATCGGAGCGGAAGAAGATCTCGGACCAGAGGCGAATGTCAAATCTCCATCTCTCGCTCTGGCTCCGGGCGGAGATCATCTTTCACCGTGCCAGCTTACTGACGTTGCCAGGTTGCAAGCGGAGTTTACTGACGTGTTCTCGTTCCTACCCGGTCGAACCAATCTCATTCAGCACCATATTGAGACCGAGCCGGGCGTGGTGGTGCGCAGCCGGCTATATCGTTTATCTGAACACAAGAAAAAGGTGGTTCAGTCTGAATTAGAGGCGATCCTCGAGATGGGGGTAATAGAAGAATCCCACAGTAATTGGGGGAGCCCGATAGTTTTAGTACCTAAACCCGACGGCTCAGTTCGATTTTGTGTGGATTACCGCAGGGTGAATGCCGTATCGAAATTCGATGCTTATCCAATGCCCCGGATTGACGAACTGCTTGATCGGCTCGGCACTGCTCGTTTTTTTTCGACGCTGGATTTAACTAAAGGATATTGGCAGATCCCCTTATCACCTATATCTAAAGAAAAAACAGCCTTTACGACGCCGTTCGGGTTACACCAATTCGTTACGCTTCCGTTTGGGTTGTTCGGGGCTCCGGCCACCTTCCAGCGTCTCATTGACCGGATACTCTGGCCACATGCTGCATATGCCGCTGCCTATCTGGATGATATCATTATTTATAGTAATGACTGGCAGCGCCATATGGAGCATGTGCGCGCGGTTCTGAGAGCGCTGAGACTGGCCGGCCTAACGGCCAACCCAAAGAAGTGTGCGGTTGGGCGCGTAGAGGTCAGGTATCTGGGATTCCACTTGGGTCACGGGCAAGGTTTGTGCCTAATTATTCGGACCTTGCCAGCCCGCTGACTGATCTCACTAAAAAGGAGTCACCAGATCCGGTTCAGTGGACGGAGCAGTGTCAGCAGGCTTTCACCCAGGTAAAGGCTGCTCTATGTGGGGGGCCGCTACTACAGGCTCCTGATTTTTCTCTCCCCTTTTTATTACAGACCGACGCGTCGGACAGGGGGCTGGGAGCAGTCCTGTCCCAGGAGATGGAGGGAGAGGAACGGCCGGTGCTGTACATTAGTCGCAAGCTCTCAAAGAGAGAGACTAAGTACAGCACCATTGAGAAGGAATGTTTGGCCATCAGTTGGGCCGTCCTCACCCTCCGATATTATCTCTTGGGACGGGAATTCACCCTCTGTTCGGACCACGCGCCCCTCCAATGGCTCCACCGCATGAAAGATACCAACGCGCGGATCACCCGTTGGTATCTAGCCTTACAACCTTTTAAGTTCCAGGTGGTCCACAGGCCGGGTGCACAGATGGCTGTCGTTGACTTCCTCTCCAGGAGGGGGGGGGGGGGGGGGGGGGAGGCTGCAGGCCGGACGGCTCCCCGGCCTGAGTCGGGCGGGGGGGGTATGTGGCAAGGGGGGCGTGGTTCCGCGAAGTCTGTGACGCGGGAGAGGATCGGGAGACAGGTGCGGCGTGAGTGGGTTAAGTGTGAATGACAAACACCTGTGTCTTGTTTCAGTAATTGGCGTGGGGAGACGGATAAAAGCCACGAGGAAAAGAGAATGGAAAAGGGAGAGATCAGAAAGACGCGTGGGTGTGCTGGATTGTCTGGTTGAGACGAGAACGCTGAGAGCGAGCACTTTTAAAGAGCGTGTGTTTGTACAGCGCGTGTGGCGCATCTTTTTGTTTTGTTTGTTTATTTTGGGAGAAATAAAATACCCAGCGTCAACTAAAGCCGACCCTGTCCTCTTCCTTCCACTTTCCTGAACATTTCATCCACAACAATATTGTCATCACATAGTGCATTAAATATGACATTCAAAAGGTTGACATATCAGTTCTCTTTACTTCTTGTTTTGAGATTTTAAAACTGCGATCACAAACTCAGATGAACACATGCTGTTAAAATGCTGCGTTACATTCCATATTTGCATATTTTCCTTTCATAATTCATCCAAATGCAAACATATGTGCCGTGGGATGAAACTAATGTGAGAGGAGCTGCAGGCATGACAAACACTCAGAAGGTTATCTGTGCGATTAACATCAGGTCAGTGCGAGTTATTGTTTACATTTCTATATTGTTCATCGTCACTACAGAGAAAAACAGATGTTGTCTTGTTTTTAGAGTTTTCAAATCTGTTTTCATTGTACCGTTGCATTATTTGTTGTTCTTTTCGTTCTTTAGACACTTGACTTCTTGAAGAGAAACATGAACAGCACTGTTTTCAAGAACCAAACATCTTCTTTTGGGGTCATGTGCACAGACTCCATCCCAGGGTATTCACTTCAACTTTCTGTAGTAACACTGAACATCTTTGTCCTTCTGCCCATCCAAATCTGGGTCCTCTGGCTGGGCACAAGAAACTTTAGAATTAGGGGACGTCTGGCAGCCTCAGAAATCTTTACAATTAACCTTTCTGCACTAGAGGTTTTTGTGACCATAATTTATTTTTTACGTATCGTTCCTTTTACTTTTAACCAGCAAGAAACCATACTCCTCCTTATTGAGTTCTTTTCTGGAAGCTACCTGGTTGGACAACCCCTTATGAACTGCTTGATTTGTGCTGAGCGCTACACGGCTGTGCCTCATCCAGCGATGTACCGCAACCCAGCCTTTGTGAAGCACAGATATATTAGTGCTGGACTGGTCTGGATGCTGATTGTAGCTTATGGAGGACTTTCTGTTTGCACCTATCCACGCAGTCAAATTGAGGTCTACGTTTGTTCCCTCACAATCAGCATCTTGTTGATCACTACTTGTAGTCTAGGAGTGCTCAAGATCCTGTTGAGACCAAGTCCTGGTGAAACACAGAATGAAGGGATGCACCACCAGAAAAAGAGGGCATTTGTAATAATCACTGGCATTCTAGTTAGCATTTCTGTTCCATATGGCCTGGATATACTACTTGTCAACATTAGAAATAATATTTCTAATGATGCTTTCTGTTTGGTGCTGGGCATCAATATGTGGTTTTGGCAACAAGGTAGTATTATACAGCCTCTTCTCTCTTTGTCTAAGCATGGTATGTTTTCATGCATCAAAAATCGTATTAAAACCACACAAAATGTTAAAGCCACGTCCCCATAAATTACGCATCCATGCAGAGCAGTGGCTTTCAGATAGACGCATCAGGATCTTTGAACTCAAACATGTGTAAGTAGCGATCTTTTATACAGCAAGTATGAGGACATGATTGGATAGATGTGAAGGTGATGAGTGCCGTAGTAATTAAGTCTTCCTGGCATTCTAATACTTTTGGTATAAAAGATAGGTACTTACTCGTGTCTGAGTTCGCAGATGCTGACGCTTTCATTCACCTCCACCCTCCCCACCACCAGGATGGTCCTTTCACTTCCCATACCTCACAGGGGGTCCGCTGCGCCCCTGCCTTCGTCTTCAGGCAGGAAATGCAGAGTCCGGACCCCCGGATTGCGAGATACGGCCGGGGCCTACGCCCAAAAACTTTATATCATAATATTGCTTGCTGGGCTGTTAATAAATAGCTAATTTTTACAGTATTATTCTCCCGAGTCTTTCTGGTAGAACTTATGCTAAAGCTTTCATTTCTGGGTTGGCTTTTGTAACCATCTTCTCTCCTTATCAAATAAACCAATAAATAAACAGGAATTCCTTTAATTAATTGTAAAAGTTGTATTTTGCATTACATGCAAGTAGATAAAGTGAACAAAGCACATTTAAGGAATGAAGCACAGTATCATGCCACTGAAAAATGTAAGAAAATATTGAGAATTGTAATGTTGTGTGGATGTAAATCAACTGTTTATTAGTGTAATGATTCTGTTAATAATAATAAAAAAAATGCTATAATACATCTACATTAATTATGAATTCATCTTAGGGGTTCAAGCGTGTATCACACTGATGTAAGGCAGACAGAACCTCAGATATTTGATCTCCTGAGATATGGACAACACAAATGCATACTGCCATTTGTCTCCACACCCCACAGAGTGAAGTTGCGGGAAATGCTTTTTTCCCCTCCTGTCCTTCCTTCACATTTGTTCCTTCTCCCCAACTTCCTTCCCTTTACACATCCTTTTCTTCACTCAGTTCCTTTAGAAAGATTATATAAAAATGATAATGTTCAATGTCGATACAAGTGAATTAACAGTCACGTTTGGTATCATTTAAAATGTCTCAGTGTAACTGGTACAATGTGTCTCATCTCTACAGAAGTAAACCAAATGGTAATATGGGTTTAGAGATGCTTTGCTTATTGGGTGTGCACTGTTTTCCCAGGGTCCTTCATCCAAACTACCCCCTGTTCCTCAACAAGGTGTGAACTCCCTATGTCTGTAACTGTAGTCAATGCAAATTCCTATTGTATGTTCATTCCCCACATTGGGGGATGTTTTGTCTTGGCCTGATTATATAATGAAATGCTCCAAGAGGCTCATGGCGATTTTGTAGCCAGATCAGCCCGTAATGCTGAATCATCATCAACCCTTTATTTCCAGACTCATGGTCCATTCAGAAGGCACAGACATAACATGGAACATACATAAATCGGATACATATACAAAGAGATAAAAAAAAGCTACAATACGATATTTCTATAAAAGACAGTTATACCAGCCTTTCCTTAGTGATGATTGGTATCATATGGCACTAAACCTAGGATTTACTAGCAGCCTCACAATGCTGTTCTGGGAGTCATTCAGGCGACAAATGAATTTGTAGATGAGTTTCCTCAGTAATTATTCCTGCATTACAAAACAGGTCACTTGCACTAAAGCACCTGGGTTTGTTGAGCAGTGTCCTCATACAGTCATTATAAGCAACCTTAAGCTTCTGCATACTAGCCTTTTTAAACTTAGTCCATAAAGGAGCAGTATACAAAAGGAGTGCAATATGCTTTAAACAGGCCAATTTTGACGTCATCCGTGCACCTGTGGATACCAGCATGTTAGCTTGGGCATATAACGCTAAATCCCCATCATCAGATAACTGAACTGTAATGACCCAGGTATTTAATTTTATTACAAACACTCATCACTTGTCCTGACAGATAAAAGTCTGGAAAACAAAAATCTTTGTCCACTTTTGTCCTACATATCAACACAGCATTGTCCAGACACTCAGCATTATGTATTTTTCTAATGTAAGATATAGCTTTTACATCTTTTCTCTTTATCTCTGAGCACTTGATGTTATTGCATTGATTATCTTTGAATTGATTATAAAATTGCCATGATACATTTACCTGGCTAATAATAAATTGCTACAGGATTTATTCTGATAACTGAAGTCCATAACACCACAGTTCTACGATCAGGTTAGTAAATGGACTGAAATCCAGCATAGGTGGAGCAGAGGAGTACACCGACTGAAATTTCAGAGATCAGACTAACACATCGGCATAAGTCAATGTATACTTACTATAGGCTAATAATCAGTTTAAAGCAACAGAGCGTTGTTAGACCAATCTAAATAGAGCGAGCCTCAACCTCTAATTATTGTATGTAGCGTTGTGGCTGATAAAGAGAGTCTCAAAATAACTAACAAGGGTTTTACCACACTTCTAACGGAAATGACAATATAATACGATTGACTACGCCACCCCGGAAAACCAGGGAAACAGCCCTAAGGGCACAGGTTCGTTTTGCGTGGATGGGTGAAAAGACATGAGTCGTTTAGAATAGAAAAGTTTATTTTTGTTTGTCAACAAAATATTAAATAGTTAGAAACTCAGTACACACACGTACACGCACACACTCAGCGCACACTCAGCACGCACGCACGCTCAGCATGCACGCACAGTGCACACACTCACGAGCGGGGGTGTCTGGAGGTATGGGTCAGCTGCCAAATTGGAAGAGGGACCCCCCACAATAGTCCACTACAAATACCCACTGCACACGTGAAGGTTAAATGCCAGAAAACACACAATGTGAGCACACCATTCAGTCCGGCAGCTTCACCTTCGCCCTCCAGAACCCCCAGAATTAAATCAAACAATTAAACGTACTTCAGTTGATAGTAATGACAAAAGAAAATAAACCACAATAAACAAAGAGAAAAAGAAAACAAATCAAACATCCACGCTTATGGATCAATGGGATTCATGGCGACAGCCACAAAGCTCGCAAAAACTGCCTAAACAGGGACATTCTAAAACGCTTAACGTGGCTTACTGCACTAAGACAGTGATAACTCAGTACACATCATATTAATAAACCATACTATGTATAAAAATAAGAGCAGTCCAAAATATGAACGCAAGGCGTTTAATTACACGTTAAGCATTTTCTTCCCATTGAAAACCGTTATAAGAAAACGCTTAACGTGGCTTACTGTACTAAGACAGTGATATTAAAAGACCAAACTCAGTACACATCATTAATAAACCATACTATGCGTTGCGTTCATATTTTGGACTCATCTTATTTTTTATACATAGTATGGTTTATTAATATGATGTGTGAATTCCCCCCTTACATGGGGGAGATCTAAAGATTATGGGATGTGGGGGGGGATAACTTTTGATGCATCGTTCTAATTTAATCCTCTTCATTTATTAATATCTACATTTATTAATAATCATAGGCCTACTATGTATGCATGAATTGTGCATTTCCAGTTCTCAAAACAGTTAATAACAAAACACAAAAAACTTCTTTATATTTGAAATTTAAGTTGTAAATTATGACTAAAATTCTAATAACTGAAATTGCAGAACTTTTGACTTTTGTCTGTTTAATACAGTAAAGCTACTAGCAATCTATATTGTATAAAAAGCTATATAAATAAACACAACATGTGCATGCATGTATGAGAAATACATTAAGTTAGGGATGCACGATGATAACGGGACAACATGGGTATCGGCCGATAAAAGCTTAAAATGACCATCATCGGCATCGGCCGATATGAATATTTCTGCCGATGAGCCTTGCCGATAGGGTGTCGTGTTTCTTAAGCGCACGTGACGACCGCGAACGAAGCATGAGCGCCAGCAACTTACGTTTTTTGATCGTGAACAATTAAAATGTCTCCACGATCTGCTTTTGAAGAAAAATCATAGTAGTATCATGCATTCTATCAGTTCAATTCTGGCGCATTCATCTCAACATACTGTACAACGCGACGTACATTCACATCACATCACATGTAAACCCAGAGGTAGAGTTACACTCACGGGACACCGCAATTCACAAAAGTTCATTATTTGCATGTGCGTCAAAGTCTTGCTAGGTAAACATATCAGTCACGTGCTGATGCGCTGTTCTAACATCCGCTTTTCTGAGCGCGTACACCCGACGCTCACAGGAACTAAAAGCCTGTCACAGCGCCTGCATACTGGACTAATCTTTCGAGTCCTATTGCGCTGATACTGTCAAATACACACAAGGTTTACATAAACAAAGTTGGTTATGTCTAAAGTGAAAGCAAACAGAGAAAATCTGCTTGTCAAATGCGTGTATATTAGACGTGTTGCGTGCAGTTCTTAAATAGACAGTACTAATATGCTGCCGATTGTCCTTAAAGAGATACTGCACCCAGAAATAAAAATTCTGTCATTATTTACTCACTCTAATGTTGTTCCAAACCTGTATTCATTTCTTTCTTGTGCTTAAATATACTATGCTAGTCACTGGAGTACAGCAACTGTTTGGTTAGCCACATTCTTCCAAATAACTTTTATAATTTCAACGGAAGAAAGAAACTTGAGAGAGTAAATGATGACAATTTAAATTTTTGGGAGAACTATCCCGTTAATGTTAATAAAACAACAAAACACAGAGGAAATCACTCACTGCTCTTGACTGAGAACTTTAATAGAAGCTTTAATAAGCTTTTTTGCACTTAAAAAAATACAAATATATCGGCATATCGAATATCGGGCAAAATCCTATATCGTGCATCCCTACATTAAGTATATCTTATTTAAAAAAATGTGAACAAGCACAATTTTGATCAAACACACCTGACTCAGTTTGTCCAGAAATGGCCTCAGTTTGCTCCCCACAACACCTCCCTTGGCCTTCATCAGGGCAATAAGTCTTGGTGTGCATTGGTCAAGTCTGAACATGAATCTCTGCTCCAGGGAAATTGTAGTGATTCTCCTGAATTCCTCCTTGATCTAATGCAACAAAATGATTCAAGACAACAACAGCAGAAATGTGGTTAAATAGACTGATGCAGGGAGCAAGGGTTAATTCTGTACAAGGACTGCAGATATCAACAGTGGAGTGAACAATCCAGCACTTTCTTTTGTAATGTACAAGTCCAAAAGAGAAACACTAATTTGGCATTTCAATTTTAACTTTGAGTTAAGTACATTTCAAGTTTATTTTTTGTTCATGTGCTAAATCAGTTACTGTAGTCAATATTATTATTACATCAAATTACTGTTACATCCCAGGGGTGTTGGTAACATTTTTAAGAGCTTATAGATTCACCTACCTCAGATTCACAAAATAGAGCAGGCCATCTTTCTTTGAAATGCTCAGCAGCTGCACTGCCACTCACAAATGTGTGCGAAGTGCACCCCAACCTGTAAATGAACAAGGACAATCTGAGTACAAGCAGGGTACTGACCGGCCTTGTCCGGTCTGTAGATGTTTCAATCTATAATGCTTTAAGAGATGTAAACGGTTTGAAGTTCTAAATCTGCATTTTTTGCATGGCCAACTCATATCATTGAAAGCCTACTCTTTTCCATCAGGCAAAACATGTCTGCTTTTTATTCCAGGGTTTCGGCGTCCCTGCAAAAGTTAGGGGAACGAATTTACATTTTATAAAAAAGTACATTTCATTACCTTCTCCCGCGTAGACCCATGATTGCCACTAACGATCTGTAAGATCAACTTAGCGCAGGATGCTTTTAGAAACGCAGCCCTGCTTATTTTGAGACCTCTTTAATGCACGATTTAGTGCGATTGAAAAAAAATAAGCTTTATGTGTAGACCTTCCTGAGGAATATGCAGTAAGAACATTCAAACTTTTCCATAGTCAACAGTATAACGTCACTTCAGCAGGAAAGCGGTTGACGTTAATTACGTTCATTTTTTAGCTAGCTAGCAGTTACAACGGTAAAGATGTTCTTATAATTTCCAATTAGTTTGACATTTTTACACGAAAAACAGTACTTTGTGAATCTGTAAAACTATTGAAAACTTTTCCGATTAAATATAAATAATGTAGGAAGTGAATTTTAAGGGTTATAATGTTCTATGGATAACCAACACGCGTTACACTAATATGATGCCATGTTATAAGATGAGCATTAATGTTTATTGAGTCAAATAAACAAGAATCAATCAAAATCCACACAGACCCATGTTTTATTAAATGTGAAACAGAAAGACAAACTTACCTCAAACACGACCAAAAGCAGGCCCGCAGCCCGCCAATTCGTCTCTGATCCAAAGTGCGCAGTTAACTGTCTTGTCCAAACACGCATGTGCGGATTCAAACGCGCTATACTTTTCGATTAAAATGTACTTAAAATTACTGTTTATGTGAAGCGACTATAAAACGTTTAGATATTACAAGCAAATATATAATAAGATTTACTCTTTCCACCCAGTTAATTTATTACATGAATTAGATGCGTAGATATTTAAAATTTTACTTAGAAAATTATAGTTCTCATTGAATTTTAATTTTATGAAGTAAAAACTATGATGGTTAATTTAATATATATTACTATACCAAAAAGTTCGTTTTTACAGTGTACGTGCCTTGATGCCTTAATTCCGACCTTGGAATGTGTCCTCCGAAGGCAGCATTCATCAGTTTTCGGACGCAGACCTATCTTAGATTTCTTAGACCTATCTTAAGGTAAGACCTATCTACCTTACTATTAAGATCTATCTTACCTTAATTAAGTGTGTTCAGATCTATGGGGACTAAATAATATATTCTAGAATGAGCAAAGTGGGATCTAATGACCGAGACTGGCGAGTTTGTGATTATGAGATTGTAGTACGAGACTCGAAGTGTTATAGGAATCATGATGAACGGGGTTTAATTTCAATAAAGAGTTACAGTCTTTCTCAATCTCTAGGCCTACATTTCTCGAATCATCCTTGACATTTGCAAAACAGTATGTGCATTTCTCAAAACAATTCGTACAAATAGAAAAACACCATGGATCACCTGCAAAAGCCAGTCTCTTGCTCAAAATCCTTAGTTCATCTCTCAAAAGTAAATATCTGTGTCAATGGACATGTCAGTGCCATCAGACCCATACACAAAAGAAAATATTGAAATATATTTTATAGTGTCAAAAATATATGTGGCAAATATTCCAAATACATTGAAATATATTTGCATTGTTGTTCACTTATATTTATCATTTTGAAATATATTCTCAAATATAACAAAAATATATGATGTTAAGTGTGCAATATATATACATTTATAACGTAATGTAAAATATATGAAAATATATGGTCATAAAATGTTTAGCTTGCTAAAGAAGGGTCGAAAATGTATTTTGATCATAGTAATTCCTCTACCTTTTCCCCTATACACAACAGTAGACTACCATATTTCACTACTGTATTATGACACACAGCTATAGTAAATACTGTACTTACATTTAAATGACTGCAATGTAAAATGACAGATAGTTGCTTTCCTAGGAATATTAGGCCATATTAGGTGGCACGTACCTAACACTACGTGCAATTATTAGATTTATTGTTGTTTTATTGACATCTTTCCTGAGGTCATTTAAATATTGAAAATATGCACAATATTTATGATGCAAGTATAACAGTGACATTCCAACAGTGAAGTACACTTAAACAACAGATAGAACTCAGTGTCTAACACTGCACACACACTATTAAATAACTGTAGGATATTCAATTCTGAAAATGTATTTCAAATGAAACCATTTGCAAAAGTTAAAACATATGAACATATATGTTGTACATGTTGTAAATATATTGACATACAAATATATTCACATATTTAACTAAAATATATTCAAAATAAAATAAAATATATATTTACATATATTTAACTAAAATATATTTATTGGGCCAATTTCAAATAATTGCATATATACCAAAAATATATTCTAAAATATATTTCAAATAGCCTATATTTCTTTTGTGTATGGGGAATGACAAGTCCTTGTGTCATATACGGATAAGACAGTGAAATTGCTTAGTCATGTTGTCAATATAACAGTGTACTCTGGAGGGATGTTCTGATGTAAACTATGGATAATATTTTGAAGACAATTATTGTAAATGGTTTATTAAACCTTAGTGTATGTGGGAGTTTGATTGCAAGACACTGGACAAGATTCGCGCTTTTACTGTTTGTACTGTAATTTGTTGACAGACCATGTCATTGCGATACAGAAAGGAAAAGACAGCACTGCAGCACAAAGAAAAAAAAGGAAAAAACTAAGTTGAAATGTTAACAATCTCCTTAGTGAAAACTGCCCATGCATATTATGACAACTTGTTAAACCATTTTGCATGTAAAGACTTATTCTATGAACTAATGCCAAAATATTGTGGGGGGGTGAGACTATTCAATAGAGACCCATTATAATACATTTTGATCAACATGACATAAGCAATTGATAATGTAGGAAACAGCAGAGAATTGTACATAATCATTTGCATGGAAGTACCAAAGCATTTGCAACTTTTTCAAAGGAATGAAAAAATGTTTTTTTGATGTGCACAAGTGACACATGATGTGAAGATTGAATTGAGAATTTCAATTCTGATCTGAGAAATGTACCAAAGCGACTGAGAAAAACTGTAATGATTAACAAAATCAATTAAACCTTTTTCATTTTTGGAGTCAGATGAAACAAAGAGGTAATTAAATGTATTTGCCACGCTGTCAAAAATTGGTAACTGAATATTTACAAAACATTATTTAGATATCAGAATCCAATTAACTTGTATCTTGTATATCAGACAGACAGACAGACAGATAGATAGATAGATAGATAGATAGATAGATAGATAGATAGATAGATAGATAGATAGATAGATAGATAGATAGATAGATAGATAGATAGATAGCCGTATATGCTGTTTTAGTAAATAATTGTGTAAATATAAAATACATTTATTGACTGAAATGTCCATTCAAATGCTGCAATATTCAATACTCTTCTCTTAATCTGATGACATTTTGAAACTGGGTAAACAATAAAAACAACACAATCATTAAAGGTCTGCTTTCTATTTGCATTTTTTCCAGATATAATTCATCCCGACACACAGCTGATATAAGTGATGCACACCCAGGTGGGATAAACACTGCATGAAAAACTGTTGATCCACTTGAATAGATATCAGTCCACTACCAGGTCAGAATACAATCTAATAGCTGTCATTATTGCTAACAATGTATGTTTTAACTGAAGTCTGCACTTTCTTCTGTCTATTCATTTTTTAAATGAATCTTAATTGCACCATTTAACAGTTGTCCTTCATGTTCTTTAGATATTTGCACTTGTTTTGACTGAAAAGCAAGATGAACACGACGGTCTCCACGAACCAAACAGATCATCTTGCATTTACATGCACAGACTCTTATCCAGGGAGTTTCATTGCATTGTCTGTCACAGCATTGCAGATCTTTATCATCCTGCCTATCAACGTCTGGGTCCTCTGGCTGGGCACAAGTGACATTAGAAAAGGAGGAAGTCTGGCAACCTCTGATATCTTTACAGTCAGCCTGTCTGTATTAGAACTTTTGACTGTCATACGTTTTGTGCTTAAACTGGTTTCTTTTGCTCTTAACTATCAACACACATTGCTTGTTATTATGTTCTTATCTGGAAGCTACCTTGTTGGACGTCCCTTTATGAATAGTTTGATTTGTGCTGAGCGCTACATAGCCGTGGCTCATCCAACGATGTACCGCAATCCAGCCTTTGTAAAGCACAGATATATTAGTGCTGGACTGGTCTGGATGCTGTCTTTGTTTTATGGAGGATTACTTGTGTTCAGCTTTCCAGATAAGGCAATTGCAGCCTACCTTGTCTCCCTCACAATCAGCATCTTGTTGATCACTGCTTGTAGTCTAGGAGTGCTCAAGATCCTGTTGAGACCAAGTCCAGGTGAAACACAGAAGGAAGAGATGCACCATCAGAAAAAGAGGGCATTTGTAATTATCACTGGCATTCTAGTTTGCATATCTGTTTCATATGGTCTGGATGTGTTCATTATTGCTATGAAGATATATATAACGTATGATACTTTCTGTGTGCTTTTGGGCATCAATATGTGGTTAATTCAAGAATGTAGTTTAATACAGCCTTTTCTCTATCTGTCCAAGCTTGGCAAGTTTTCATGCATTAAAAAAGGTTCTCATTAAAACAACAGGAAAGGTTGGAAGTCTCTATTGTTAAAAGAAAGTGGCATTAAAAGCCGATAACAAGACGGTAACAAAATGGGATGCCTTTCTTATGGTCTCCAGTGGCCTTTGGTAGTGCTCTGTCTGATGTGAAATTAGTCCTGAAATAGGATTCTTCAAATATTCAGGGGGTTTTCTTGGTATTAATGAATGTTTGCATTTAATGTAAGTAGATGATCTGAACAGTATCATGCAATGTATATGCAATAAAGCACACTAAATTCTACTCTGTGATGTCATGGAAACTTTTGAGAATGCTAATGTGAATGAATTAAATAGTTGATTATTAGTCATATTGCTAATTTATTTATTAAGGATTTTCTCTTTAATAATAAAGAGATGAAAAATTATATTTGAGCTATGTTCACATACGCTATATTGCCAAATGTATTGTGACACCCCTCCAAATCATTGAATGCAGATTTTTCAATCACTTCCATGGTCACAGTTGTGTAAAATCAAGCACCTAGGCATGCAGACTGCTTATACAAACATTTGTGAAAGAATGGGTTGCTCTCAGGAGCTCAGTGAATTCAAGCGTGATACAGTGATAGGTTGCCAAATGTGCAACAAGTGAAATTTCCTCACTACTTCATATTCCACGGTCAACTGTTAGTGGTATTACAATAAAGTGGAAGCAATTGGGAACATCAGCAACTCAGCCACAAAGTGGTAGGCCACGTAAAATCAAAGAGTGCAGAGGCGCACAGTGCGCAGAAGTCGCCAACTTTCTGCAGTCAATAGCTACAGACCTCCAAACTTCATGTGGCCTTCAGAGTCGCTCAAGAACAGTGCGTGCGTAGAGAGCTTCATGGAATGGGTTTGCATGGCTGAGCATCTGCATCCAAGCCTTACATCACCAAGTGCAATGCAAAGCGTCGGATACAGTGGGGTAAAGCACGCCGCCACTGGAGTCTAGAGCAGTGGAGACTTGTTCCCTGGAGTGATGAATCGCGCTTCTCTGTCTATCAATTTGATGGACAGTCTGGGTTTGACGGTTGCCAGGAGAACAGTCCTTGGCTGACTGCATTGTGCCAAGTGTAAAGTTTGGTGGAGGGGGGGTTATGGTGTGGGGTTGTTTTTCAGGGCTTGGCCCCTTAATTCCAGTGAAAGGAACTCTTAATGCTTCTGCATACCAAGACATTTTGGACAGTTTCATGCTCCAAACTTTGTGAGAACAGTTTGGGGATGGCCCCTTCCTGTTCCAACATGACTACGCACCAAAGCAAGATCCATAAAGACATGGATGAGCGAGTCTGCTGTGCAGGAACTTGACTGGCCAGCACAGAGTCCTGACCTCAACCCGATAGACCCGATAACACCTTTGGGATGAATTAGAGCGGAGACTGCGAGCCAGGCCTTCTCGACCAACATCAGTGCCTGACCTCACAAATGTTCTTCTAGAAGAATAGTCAGAAATTCCCATAAACACACTCCTAAACCTAGTGGAAAGCCTTCCCAGAAGAGTTGAAGCTGTTATAGCTGCAAAGGGTGGGCCAACTCCATATTAAACCCTATGGATTAAGAATGCGATGACATGAAAGTGTGCATGTAAAGGCAGACATCACAAAACTTTTGGCAATATAGGGTATAGGATATAGTGTTGTCCTGTTAAAAGGATTGAATATTGCCATCCTTTCATATTTTTGCACTCTTATCTGTGACAAATGTGTTGGATGTTCATGAAAAACATAATAATCAATTAATCCACAACGGCCAGTCTCACGCATGATGAACCTAAATTTGACTCGTTACTCTGACAACCACTGTGAAAGTTACTAGCAAAAGGTAATTTCTACCTGGAAATTAATGACTTATCATAATAGTAAGGAATGAAAAATGGTTGCGGAAGCAAAAGTTATCACTAAATAAAGCCCTTCATGATGAAACAAGATCTCTGACTATATTAGGCCTAATCCCTTCAGTGTAATGACTCTCAGAAAAAAGTGTACATATTAGTACCGAAATGGCACATATTTAAACATTTTGAAAGGGTACCGTCCCAGTGACAGCTTTACCTTTTTTTCTGAGAGAAGGCAGGCAGAGTGGGGGGCCAATGTGGAGCAGATGGAGCAGGAGACCCCCATGGTGGAGCCGGCAGAGCTGAAGACAGAGCCAACAGGGTGCAAAGGGAGTTCAGAAACGGCCTCTATGGCTGTATCAGGGTCGACATAACGCTCAAAGATTTGAGAATCGTCCTCCTCGGTCATGGTTGGGAGCACAGTGAGTTCTGAGTCATATCATTCCTCCATAGCAGTGACAGACTCCAACCACCTCGTGGGAAGTGTGTGCGGCCCAGACACACTAAATGGGAGTCTGGGAGCACGGGGGAAAAAGTGAAGACCTCCGAGACTGGCTAGAGATGCCGGCTGCTCTCACCGACAGGAGCAGTGGAGCCTCCTCCATCTCTCCCACACTGAAGGAGGATCTGCTCAGCTGAGGGGTGTAATCCGAAAACGTACAAAGTGACCCTCGCAGACCATTATTGCAAAGTTGCGTTCTTAGAGGTTCATTAAGTCCAGAGCAAATAAAGGAAATCATTTTAAGGTCCCGTAAGTGTTTGAGGTTCACAAGGTCCAAAAACTCACAGGTACGGTATGGTCCTCAAGGGAAAGCTGGCCCTGGCAGAGGAGGACGAGTTGAACCCCTGCTAGATCCATCTGTGGTCAGTTGTTCTGTAATGAGCCGGAGCAAGGGAGGACAGGAAGGAAGAGGATCTAAATGCAGGATATTTAATGGAAGTATCAAAATCTGGGGACAAACACAGAACATATGACACACATAAAGTGTTTTAATGACTCTAATAATAATAATAATAAACTTATAGCACCTTATATAAAAATTTTCTTAAAATCAAACTTATATAATTTTCTATAGCACCTTTAAAGTAGCATCTCAAAGCGCTTCACAAGAATAGAAACAAGATAAAACATACAATTATACAAATTAATAACATTCAAGTTAATGAAAGAAAAAACAGATGAAAATATAATACCAAATAAAAACATACAATTAAAAGTTCAATAAAGAATAATAATAATAATAATAATAATAATATGGCAATTACAAACAGTCCTGTAAAAGCTACCCTAAAAACCCTGCTCAGTTTTAAGGGATGTTTTAAAAACACTATGGGATTCAGCTTGCCTAATTTCAGCTGGCAGGGAATTCCAAAGTTTTGGAGCAATTGAAGAAAAAGCCCTGTCACCCATGGATTTTAAGCAAGTAAGCGGAACAATTAAAAGGCCAGCTTCCGAGGAGCGGAGATCGCGTGCTGGTGTGTAAGGGGTTAACATCAGGTTTTGAATGTATATAAACCTTGGTGTCATCTGCATAAAAGTGGAAACTGAGACCGAGTGATCTTAAAAGTTGACCAAGAGGATAAATGATGTAGATGCTAAAAAGTATAGGGCCCAAGATTGAACCCTGAGGAACACCAGATTGCACTACACCAATATCAGACCTGCAACTCTACCATCAGAAAGGTTCAAAAAGATTTAACTGGATTGTCTGGTGGAGACGAGAACGCTGAGAGCGAGCACTTTTAAAGAGCGTGTGTTTGTACAGCGCGTGTGGCGCATCTTTTTGTTTTGTTTGTTTATTTTGGGAGAAATAAAATACCCAGCGTCCACTAAAGCCGACCCTGTCCTCTTCCTTCCACTTTCCTGAACATTTCATCCACAACACTGGTGCCGAAACCCGGGAAGGAAGACGGAAGCCGCCGCCAGCATGCAGTCACCGCCACCATCGCCACTTGCGGACGTGGTTGCTTCTCTCGCGGCCCTCCACCAAGACCAACATCGGGCCCTGGTGGAAATGAGGACCGATCTGGAAGGCCGGTTCCAGTTCCTCATCCAAGGCCAACAGGAGGATCGCGAGAGGTTCCGGAGCTGGATGGACCGGGAGGTTCGGCCGGGTTCAACGCCGCCGCCGGTCGAGCGCCCCCACCTGCCCCTGAATAAAATGGGCCCGCAGGATGACCCTGAGGCGTTCCTCGACCTCTTCGTGAGGTCAGCGGAGGCAGGTGGGTGGCCAAAAGAGCAATGGCCGGTGCGCCTCATCCCTTTGCTGACCGGGGAGGCGCAAGCGGCGGCCCAACAGTTACCCGTCCAGAATCTCCTGGTTTTCGACGACCTAAAAAGAGCCATCTTACAGCGGGTCGGCCGGAGCCCAGAGCAACATCGCCAGCGGTTCCGTTCCCTGGCGGAGGACCAGCTGGTGGCGTGCTCCAGGGTCGGCGAGAGCCTTCCAAATGTCTCTCTCTCCGCTTCTTTTTTTTCTCCTTCCCCCTCTTCTACCTATTCTCCTCGACTAATTCCCCTTCCCAGGTCCCGTCCTCCCGGACCGTTCCGTGGCCCTCCCCGGGGACGGGGGGGGACTTCACTGGATCCGGCAGGAGGCCTGAGACCCCAGCCCAGGGGCTCGGGGTTCACCGGTTTCCTTTCCCTCCCTCTCCTCACGCCAGTCACTTACCCCACTTCCTGTCTCTAGAGCGGTGGGGAGGCCTGGGCCGGCCTGCTGGCGTTGCGGGGACCCGGACCATTTCATAGACAGGTGTCCGGTGATGGAAGTGGGGACAATGATCCGGGTCCCGGATGCCCCGCAGGCTGCCCACGATCAGGCTGGCCGGTACCAGATACCCGTGAGTATAAAGGGGGGTACCTATCAGGCTCTGGTGGACTCAGGATGTAACCAAACCTCGATCCACCAAAGCCTGATTCAACCTGAGGCATTGGATATGAGCCGCATGGTTCGGGTAAGGCGTGTGCACGGGGATGTGGTGAAGTAATCCGCTCATGTCAGCTTTGATTAAATTTAGGGGGCAAAACCATAGTGTGGAGGTGGCAGTTAACCCGCACCTCAGGCATCCGCTGATTTTGGGAACTAATTGGCCGGCTTTTACGGAATTATTGGGGTTATTGTGCGCGGATGTCTCTTGTGGGAAAAGGAAGCAGGAGAGCGGAGCGGTCGTGCGGTTGGGAGAGGCGGAACTGGGACCTCCGGGACTGGATCCAGGGGATCTGAGTGTAATTGGGAGACAGATTCTCCCAGAGCGTGATGATTTTCCCCTGGAGCAGTCTCAGGATGAGTCGTTAAAACATGCTTTTGAACAGGTCCGTACCATCGACGGTCAGCCTCTCCAGCCTGCTCGACCGCTCACTTATCCATATTTTGCAATCTTGAAAGACCGGTTGTATAGAGTGATACAAGACACTCAAACAAAAGAAACTACAACCCAGTTGTTGGTACCGAAAAGCCGTCGGGAAATGCTTTTCCAGGCGGCTCATTCAAATCCCATGGCTGGACACTTAGGGCAAATAACGACACTTAACCGTCTCATGGCCCGTTTTTTTTGGCCGGGCATTCACGAGAACGTGCGCAGGTGGTGCGCGGCTTGTCGTGAATGTCAGCTGGTAAATCCGCCGGCCGCCCCAAAAGCGCCTTTGCGCCCCCTTCCTCTGATCGAGGTCCCCTTCCAACGAATTGCGATGGACCTCGTCGGGCCATTAGAACGGTCAGCACGGGGACATCGCTTTGCATTAGTCATAGTGGACTATGCAACGCGATATCCTGAGGCAGTGGCACTCCGCAACATCTCCGCGAAAAGTGTAGCGGATGCCCTGTTTCGTCTAATCTCCCGAGTGGGGATCCCGAAAGAGATCCTTACTGATCAGGGCACGGCGTTTATGTCACGTACGTTACGCGAACTTTACGAGTTGTTGGGCATTAAATCGATTCGCACCAGCGTCTTTCACCCACAAACGGACGGCTTGGTGGAACGATTTAATCGCACATTAAAGACAATGATCCGTAAGTACGTTCACGAAGACGCCAAAAATTGGGATAAATGGTTAGAACCCTTGTTGTTCGCTGTGCGCAAGGTCCCGCAAGCCTCCACGGGGTTTTCCCCCTTCGAGCTCCTTTATGGTCGTCAACCCCGCGGGGTGCTAGACGTGCTGAAGGAGGCTTGGGAGGAGGCACCCTCGGAGAGTCGAAATGAAATTCAGTATGTCCTGGACCTGAGAACAAAACTCCACACTTTGGGGCGGCTCTCAATGGAGAATTTGTTACAGGCTCAGGACAAACAGACCCAGTTGTACAATAGGGGAACGAAACTAAGAAAATTTTCACCGGGAGATAAAGTCCTCCTATTGCTCCCCAATAGAGTTCCAAATTACTCGCGAAGTGGCAAGGACCCTTTGAGGTCACCCAGAGAGTCGGGGATCTCAATTATGAGGTTCTTCGAACGGACAGGAACGGGGCGCGTCAGATTTACCACCTCAATCTCCTAAAAAAATGGAGCGAGGCGGAGTCAGGAATGCTGGCGACGGTGATCGGAGCGGAAGAAGATCTCGGACCAGAGGCGAATGTCAAATCTCCATCTCTCGCTCTGGCTCCGGGCGGAGATCATCTTTCACCGTGCCAGCTTACTGACGTTGCCAGGTTGCAAGCGGAGTTTACTGACGTGTTCTCGTTCCTACCCGGTCGAACCAATCTCATTCAGCACCATATTGAGACCGAGCCGGGCGTGGTGGTGCGCAGCCGGCTATATCGTTTATCTGAACACAAGAAAAAGGTGGTTCAGTCTGAATTAGAGGCGATCCTCGAGATGGGGGTAATAGAAGAATCCCACAGTAATTGGGGGAGCCCGATAGTTTTAGTACCTAAACCCGACGGCTCAGTTCGATTTTGTGTGGATTACCGCAGGGTTAATGCCGTATCGAAATTCGATGCTTATCCAATGCCCCGGATTGACGAACTGCTTGATCGGCTCGGCACTGCTCGTTTTTTTTCGACGCTGGATTTAACTAAAGGATATTGGCAGATCCCCTTATCACCTATATCTAAAGAAAAAACAGCCTTTACGACGCCGTTCGGGTTACACCAATTCGTTACGCTTCCGTTTGGGTTGTTCGGGGCTCCGGCCACCTTCCAGCGTCTCATTGACCGGATACTCTGGCCACATGCTGCATATGCCGCTGCCTATCTGGATGATATCATTATTTATAGTAATGACTGGCAGCGCCATATGGAGCATGTGCGCGCGGTTCTGAGAGCGCTGAGACTGGCCGGCCTAACGGCCAACCCAAAGAAGTGTGCGGTTGGGCGCGTAGAGGTCAGGTATCTGGGATTCCACTTGGGTCACGGGCAAGTGCGTCCCCAAATTGATAAGACAGCAGCTGTTGCAACGTGCCCGAGACCCAAGACCAAAAAGGAGGTGAGACAGTTCCTGGGGCTGGCGGGATACTATAGAAGGTTTGTGCCTAATTATTCGGACCTTGCCAGCCCGCTGACTGATCTCACTAAAAAGGAGTCACCAGATCCGGTTCAGTGGACGGAGCAGTGTCAGCAGGCTTTCACCCAGGTAAAGGCTGCTCTATGTGGGGGGCCGCTACTACAGGCTCCTGATTTTTCTCTCCCCTTTTTATTACAGACCGACGCGTCGGACAGGGGGCTGGGAGCAGTCCTGTCCCAGGAGATGGAGGGAGAGGAACGGCCGGTGCTGTACATTAGTCGCAAGCTCTCAAAGAGAGAGACTAAGTACAGCACCATTGAGAAGGAATGTTTGGCCATCAGGTGGGCCGTCCTCACCCTCCGATATTATCTCTTGGGACGGGAATTCACCCTCTGTTCGGACCACGCGCCCCTCCAATGGCTCCACCGCATGAAAGATACCAACGCGCGGATCACCCGTTGGTATCTAGCCTTACAACCTTTTAAGTTCCAGGTGGTCCACAGGCCGGGTGCACAGATGGCTGTCGTTGACTTCCTCTCCAGGAGGGGGGGGGGGGGGGGGAGGCTGCAGGCCGGACGGCTCCCCGGCCTGAGTCGGGCGGTGGGGGTATGTGGCAAGGGGGGCGTGGTTCCGCGAAGTCTGTGACGCGGGAGAGGATCGGGAGACAGGTGCGGCGTGAGTGGGTTAAGTGTGAATGACAAACACCTGTGTCTTGTTTCAGTAATTGGCGTGGGGAGACGGATAAAAGCCACGAGGAAAAGAGAATGGAAAAGGGAGAGATCAGAAAGACGCGTGGGTGTGCTGGATTGTCTGGTGGAGACGAGAACGCTGAGAGCGAGCACTTTTAAAGAGCGTGTGTTTGTACAGCGCGTGTGGCGCATCTTTTTGTTTTGTTTGTTTATTTTGGGAGAAATAAAATACCCAGCGTCAACTAAAGCCGACCCTGTCCTCTTCCTTCCACTTTCCTGAACATTTCATCCACAACAATATTGTCATCACATAGTGCATTAAATATGACATTCAAAAGGTTGACATATCAGTTCTCTTTACTTCTTGTTTCGAGATTTTAAAACTGCGATCACAAACTCAGATGAACACATGCTGTTAAAATGCTGCGTTACATTCCATATTTGCATATTTTCCTTTCATAATTCATCCAAATGCAAACATATGTGCCGTGGGATGAAACTAATGTGAGAGGAGCTGCAGGCATGACAAACACTCAGAAGGTTATCTGTGCGATTAACATCAGGTCAGTGCGAGTTATTGTTTACATTTCTATATTGTTCATCGTCACTACAGAGAAAAACAGATGTTGTCTTGTTTTTAGAGTTTTCAAATCTGTTTTCATTGTACCGTTGCATTATTTGTTGTTCTTTTCGTTCTTTAGACACTTGACTTCTTGAAGAGAAACATGAACAGCACTGTTTTCAAGAACCAAACATCTTCTTTTGGGGTCATGTGCACAGACTCCATCCCAGGGTATTCACTTCAACTTTCTGTAGTAACACTGAACATCTTTGTCCTTCTGCCCATCCAAATCTGGGTCCTCTGGCTGGGCACAAGAAACTTTAGAATTAGGGGACGTCTGGCAGCCTCAGAAATCTTTACAATTAACCTTTCTGCACTAGAGGTTTTTGTGACCATAATTTATTTTTTACGTATCGTTCCTTTTACTTTTAACCAGCAAGAAACCATACTCCTCCTTATTGAGTTCTTTTCTGGAAGCTACCTGGTTGGACAACCCCTTATGAACTGCTTGATTTGTGCTGAGCGCTACACGGCTGTGCCTCATCCAGCGATGTACCGCAACCCAGCCTTTGTGAAGCACAGATATATTAGTGCTGGACTGGTCTGGATGCTGATTGTAGCTTATGGAGGACTTTCTGTTTGCACCTATCCACGCAGTCAAATTGAGGTCTACGTTTGTTCCCTCACAATCAGCATCTTGTTGATCACTACTTGTAGTCTAGGAGTGCTCAAGATCCTGTTGAGACCAAGTCCTGGTGAAACACAGAATGAAGGGATGCACCACCAGAAAAAGAGGGCATTTGTAATAATCACTGGCATTCTAGTTAGCATTTCTGTTCCATATGGCCTGGATATACTACTTGTCAACATTAGAAATAATATTTCTAATGATGCTTTCTGTTTGGTGCTGGGCATCAATATGTGGTTTTGGCAACAAGGTAGTATTATACAGCCTCTTCTCTCTTTGTCTAAGCATGGTATGTTTTCATGCATCAAAAATCGTATTAAAACCACACAAAATGTTAAAGCCACGTCCCCATAAATTACGCATCCATGCAGAGCAGTGGCTTTCAGATAGACGCATCAGGATCTTTGAACTCAAACATGTGTAAGTAGCGATCTTTTATACAGCAAGTATGAGGACATGATTGGATAGATGTGAAGGTGATGAGTGCCGTAGTAATTAAGTCTTCCTGGCATTCTAATACTTGTGGTATAAAAGATAGGTACTTACTCGTGTCTGAGTTCGCAGATGCTGACGCTTTCATTCACCTCCACCCTCCCCACCACCAGGATGGTCCTTTCACTTCCCATACCTCACAGGGGGTCCGCTGCGCCCCTGCCTTCGTCTTCAGGCAGGAAATGCAGAGTCCGGACCCCCGGATTGCGAGATACGGCCGGGGCCTACGCCCAAAAACTTTATATCATAATATTGCTTGCTGGGCTGTTAATAAATAGCTAATTTTTACAGAATTATTCTCCCGAGTCTTTCTGGTAGAACTTATGCTAAAGCTTTCATTTCTGGGTTGGCTTTTGTAACCATCTTCTCTCCTTATCAAATAAACCAATAAATAAACAGGAATTCCTTTAATTAATTGTAAAAGTTGTATTTTGCATTACATGCAAGTAGATAAAGTGAACAAAGCACATTTAAGGAATGAAGCACAGTATCATGCCACTGAAAAATGTAAGAAAATATTGAGAATTGTAATGTTGTGTGGATGTAAATCAACTGTTTATTAGTGTAATGATTCTGTTAATAATAATAAAAAAAAATGCTATAATACATCTACATTAATTATGAATTCATCTTAGGGGTTCAAGCGTGTATCACACTGATGTAAGGCAGACAGAACCTCAGATATTTGATCTCCTGAGATATGGACAACACAAATGCATACTGCCATTTGTCTCCACACCCCACAGAGTGAAGTTGCGGGAAATGCTTTTTTCCCCTCCTGTCCTTCCTTCACATTTGTTCCTTCTCCCCAACTTCCTTCCCTTTACACATCCTTTTCTTCACTCAGTTCCTTTAGAAAGATTATATAAAAATGATAATGTTCAATGTCGATACAAGTGAATTAACAGTCACGTTTGGTATCATTTAAAATGTCTCAGTGTAACTGGTACAATGTGTCTCATCTCTACAGAAGTAAACCAAATGGTAATATGGGTTTAGAGATGCTTTGCTTATTGGGTGTGCACTGTTTTCCCAGGGTCCTTCATCCAAACTACCCCCTGTTCCTCAACAAGGTGTGAACTCCCTATGTCTGTAACTGTAGTCAATGCAAATTCCTATTGTATGTTCATTCCCCACATTGGGGGATGTTTTGTCTTGGCCTGATTATATAATGAAATGCTCCAAGAGGCTCATGGCGATTTTGTAGCCAGATCAGCCCGTAATGCTGAATCATCATCAACCCTTTATTTCCAGACTCATGGTCCATTCAGAAGGCACAGACATAACATGGAACATACATAAATCGGATACATATACAAAGAGATAAAAAAAAGCTACAATACGATATTTCTATAAAAGACAGTTATACCAGCCTTTCCTTAGTGATGATTGGTATCATATGGCACTAAACCTAGGATTTACTAGCAGCCTCACAATGCTGTTCTGGGAGTCATTCAGGCGACAAATGAATTTGTAGATGAGTTTCCTCAGTAATTATTCCTGCATTACAAAACAGGTCACTTGCACTAAAGCACCTGGGTTTGTTGAGCAGTGTCCTCATACAGTCATTATAAGCAACCTTAAGCTTCTGCATACTAGCCTTTTTAAACTTAGTCCATAAAGGAGCAGTATACAAAAGGAGTGCAATATGCTTTAAACAGGCCAATTTTGACGTCATCCGTGCACCTGTGGATACCAGCATGTTAGCTTGGGCATATAACGCTAAATCCCCATCATCAGATAACTGAACTGTAATGTAATGACCCAGGTATTTAATTTTATTACAAACACTCATCACTTGTCCTGACAGATAAAAGTCTGGAAAACAAAAATCTTTGTCCACTTTTGTCCTACATATCAACACAGCATTGTCCAGACACTCAGCATTATGTATTTTTCTAATGTAAGATATAGCTTTTACATCTTTTCTCTTTATCTCTGAGCACTTGATGTTATTGCATTGATTATCTTTGAATTGATTATAAAATTGCCATGATACATTTACCTGGCTAATAATAAATTGCTACAGGATTTATTCTGATAACTGAAGTCCATAACACCACAGTTCTACGATCAGGTTAGTAAATGGACTGAAATCCAGCATAGGTGGAGCAGAGGAGTACACCGACTGAAATTTCAGAGATCAGACTAACACATCGGCATAAGTCAATGTATACTTACTATAGGCTAATAATCAGTTTAAAGCAACAGAGCGTTGTTAGACCAATCTAAATAGAGCGAGCCTCAACCTCTAATTATTGTATGTAGCGTTGTGGCTGATAAAGAGAGTCTCAAAATAACTAACAAGGGTTTTACCACACTTCTAACGGAAATGACAATATAATACGATTGACTACGCCACCCCGGAAAACCAGGGAAACAGCCCTAAGGGCACAGGTTCGTTTTGCGTGGATGGGTGAAAAGACATGAGTCGTTTAGAATAGAAAAGTTTATTTTTGTTTGTCAACAAAATATTAAATAGTTAGAAACTCAGTACACACACGTACACGCACACACTCAGCGCACACTCAGCACGCACGCACGCTCAGCATGCACGCACAGTGCACACACTCACGAGCGGGGGTGTCTGGAGGTATGGGTCAGCTGCCAAATTGGAAGAGGGACCCCCCACAATAGTCCACTACAAATACCCACTGCACACGTGAAGGTTAAATGCCAGAAAACACACAATGTGAGCACACCATTCAGTCCGGCAGCTTCACCTTCGCCCTCCAGAACCCCCAGAATTAAATCAAACAATTAAACGTACTTCAGTTGATAGTAATGACAAAAGAAAATAAACCACAATAAACAAAGAGAAAAAGAAAACAAATCAAACATCCACGCTTATGGATCAATGGGATTCATGGCGACAGCCACAAAGCTCGCAAAAACTGCCTAAACAGGGACATTCTAAAACGCTTAACGTGGCTTACTGCACTAAGACAGTGATAACTCAGTACACATCATATTAATAAACCATACTATGTATAAAAATAAGAGCAGTCCAAAATATGAACGCAAGGCGTTTAATTACACGTTAAGCATTTTCTTCCCATTGAAAACCGTTATAAGAAAACGCTTAACGTGGCTTACTGTACTAAGACAGTGATATTAAAAGACCAAACTCAGTACACATCATTAATAAACCATACTATGCGTTGCGTTCATATTTTGGACTCATCTTATTTTTTATACATAGTATGGTTTATTAATATGATGTGTGAATTCCCCCCTTACATGGGGGAGATCTAAAGATTATGGGATGTGGGGGGGGATAACTTTTGATGCATCGTTCTAATTTAATCCTCTTCATTTATTAATATCTACATTTATTAATAATCATAGGCCTACTATGTATGCATGAATTGTGCATTTCCAGTTCTCAAAACAGTTAATAACAAAACACAAAAAACTTCTTTATATTTGAAATTTAAGTTGTAAATTATGACTAAAATTCTAATAACTGAAATTGCAGAACTTTTGACTTTTGTCTGTTTAATACAGTAAAGCTACTAGCAATCTATATTGTATAAAAAGCTATATAAATAAACACAACATGTGCATGCATGTATGAGAAATACATTAAGTTAGGGATGCACGATGATAACGGGACAACATGGGTATCGGCCGATAAAAGCTTAAAATGACCATCATCGGCATCGGCCGATATGAATATTTCTGCCGATGAGCCTTGCCGATAGGGTGTCGTGTTTCTTAAGCGCACGTGACGACCGCGAACGAAGCATGAGCGCCAGCAACTTACGTTTTTTGATCGTGAACAATTAAAATGTCTCCACGATCTGCTTTTGAAGAAAAATCATAGTAGTATCATGCATTCTATCAGTTCAATTCTGGCGCATTCATCTCAACATACTGTACAACGCGACGTACATTCACATCACATCACATGTAAACCCAGAGGTAGAGTTACACTCACGGGACACCGCAATTCACAAAAGTTCATTATTTGCATGTGCGTCAAAGTCTTGCTAGGTAAACATATCAGTCACGTGCTGATGCGCTGTTCTAACATCCGCTTTTCTGAGCGCGTACACCCGACGCTCACAGGAACTAAAAGCCTGTCACAGCGCCTGCATACTGGACTAATCTTTCGAGTCCTATTGCGCTGATACTGTCAAATACACACAAGGTTTACATAAACAAAGTTGGTTATGTCTAAAGTGAAAGCAAACAGAGAAAATCTGCTTGTCAAATGCGTGTATATTAGACGTGTTGCGTGCAGTTCTTAAATAGACAGTACTAATATGCTGCCGATTGTCCTTAAAGAGATACTGCACCCAGAAATAAAAATTCTGTCATTATTTACTCACTCTAATGTTGTTCCAAACCTGTATTCATTTCTTTCTTGTGCTTAAATATACTATGCTAGTCACTGGAGTACAGCAACTGTTTGGTTAGCCACATTCTTCCAAATAACTTTTATAATTTCAACGGAAGAAAGAAACTTGAGAGAGTAAATGATGACAATTTAAATTTTTGGGAGAACTATCCCGTTAATGTTAATAAAACAACAAAACACAGAGGAAATCACTCACTGCTCTTGACTGAGAACTTTAATAGAAGCTTTAATAAGCTTTTTTGCACTTAAAAAAATACAAATATATCGGCATATCGAATATCGGGCAAAATCCTATATCGTGCATCCCTACATTAAGTATATCTTATTTAAAAAAATGTGAACAAGCACAATTTTGATCAAACACACCTGACTCAGTTTGTCCAGAAATTGCCTCAGTTTGCTCCCCACAACACCTCCCTTGGCCTTCATCAGGGCAATAAGTCTTGGTGTGCATTGGTCAAGTCTGAACATGAGTCTCTGCTCCAGGGAAATTGTAGTGATTCTCCTGAATTCCTCCTTGATCTAATGTAACAAAATGATTAAAGACAACAACAGAAGAAATGTGGTTAAATAGACTGATGCAGGGAGCAAGGGTTAATTCTGTACAAGGACTGCAGATATCAACAGTGGAGTGAACAATCCAGCACTTTCTTTTGTAATGTACGAGTCCAAAAGAGAAACACTAATTTGGCATTTCAATTTTAACTTTGAGTTAAGTACATTTCAAGTTTATTTTTTGTTTATGTGCTAAATCAGTTACCTAAGGTAAGACCTATCTTACCTTAATTAAGTGTGTTCAGATCTATGGGGACTAAATAATATATTCTAGAATGAGCAAAGTGGGATCTAATGACCGAGACTGGCGAGTTTGTGATTATGAGATTGTAAACCCGTCCGGTACGAGACTCGAAGTGTTATAGGAATCATGATGAACGGGGTTTAATTTCAATAAAGAGTTACAGTCTTTCTCAATCTCTAGGCCTACATTTCTCGAATCATCCTTGACATTTGCAAAACAGTATGTGCATTTCTCAAAACAATTCGTACAAATAGAAAAACACCATGGATCACCTGCAAAAGCCAGTCTCTTGCTCAAAATCCTTAGTTCATCTCTCAAAAGTAAATATCTGTGTCAATGGACATGTCAGTGCCATCAGACCCATACACAAAAGAAAATATTGAAATATATTTTATAGTGTCAAAAATATATGTGGCAAATATTCCAAATACATTGAAATATATTTGCATTGTTGTTCACTTATATTTATCATTTTGAAATATACTCTCAAATATAACAAAAATATATGATGTTAAGTGTGCAATATATATACATTTATAACGTAATGTAAAATATATGAAAATATATGGTCATAAAATGTTTAGCTTGCTAAAGAAGGGTCGAAAATGTATTTTGATCATAGTAATTCCTCTACCTTTTCCCCTATACACAACAGTAGACTACCATATTTCACTACTGTATTATGACACACAGCTATAGTAAATACTGTACTTACATTTAAATGACTGCAATGTAAAATGACAGATAGTTGCTTTCCAAGGACTATTAGGCCATATTAGGTGGCACGTACCTAACACTACGTGCAATTATTAGATTTATTGTTGTTTTATTGACATCTTTCCTGAAGTCATTTAAATATTGAAAATATGCACAATATTTATGATGCAAGTATAACAGTGACATTCCAACAGTGAAGTACACTTAAACAACAGATAGAACTCAGTGTCTAACACTGCACACACACTATTAAATAACTGTAGGATATTCAATTCTGAAAATGTATTTCAAATGAAACCATTTGCGTAAGTTAGAGTAAAACATATGAACATATATGTTGTACATGTTGTAAATATATTGACATACAAATATATTCACATATTTAACTAAAATATATTCAAAATAAAATAAAATATATATTTACATATATTTAACTAAAATATATTTATTGGGCCAATTTCAAATAATTGCATATATACCAAAAATATATTCTGAAAATATATTTCAAATAGCCTATATTTCTTTTGTGTATGGGGAATGACAAGTCCTTGTGTCATATACGGATAAGACAGTGAAATTGCTTAGTCATGTTTTCAATATAACAGTGTACTCTGGAGGGATGTTCTGATATAAACTATGGATAATATTTTGAAGACAATTATTGTAAATGGTTTATTAAACCTTAGTGTATGTGGGAGTTTGATTGCAAGAGACTGGACAAGATTCGCGCTTTTACTGTTTGTACTGTAATTTGTTGACAGACCATGTCATTGCGATACAGAAAGGAAAAGACAGCACTGCAGCACAAAGAAAAAAAAGGAAAAAACTAAGTTGAAATGTGAACAATCTCCTTAGTGAAAACTGCCCATGCATATTATGACAACTTGTTAAACCATTTTGCATGTAAAGACTTATTCTATGAACTAATGCCAAAATATTGTGGGGGGGTGAGACTATTCAATAGAGACCCATTATAATACATTTTGATCAACATGACATAAGCAATTGATAATGTAGGAAACAGCAGAGAATTGTACATAATCATTTGCATGGAAGTACCAAAGCATTTGCAACTTTTTCAAAGGAATGAAAAAATGTTTTTTTGATGTGCACAAGTGACACATGATGTGAAGATTGAATTGAGAATTTCAATTCTGATCTGAGAAATGTACCAAAGCAACTGAGAAAAACTGTAATGATTAACAAAATCAATTAAACCTTTTTCATTTTTGGAGTCAGATGAAACAAAGAGGTAATTAAATGTATTTGCCACGCTGTCAAAAATTGGTAACTGAATATTTACAAAACATTATTTAGATATCAGAATCCAATTAACTTGTATCTTGTATATCAGACAGACAGACAGACAGACAGACAGACAGACAGATAGATAGATAGATAGATAGATAGATAGATAGATAGATAGATAGATAGATAGATAGATAGATAGATAGATAGATAGATAGATAGATAGATAGATAGATAGATAGATAGATAGATAGATAGATAGATAGATAGATAGATAGATAGATAGATAGATAGATAGATAGATAGATAGATAGCCGTATATGCTGTTTTAGTAAATAATTGTGTAAATATAAAATACATTTATTGACTGAAATGTCCATTCAAATGCTGCAATATTCAATACTCTTCTCTTAATCTGATGACATTTTGAAACTGGGTAAACAATAAAAACAACACAATCATTAAAGGTCTGCTTTCTATTTGCATATTTTCCAGATATAATTCATCCCGACACACAGCTGATATAAGTGATGCACACCCAGGTGGGATAAACACTGCATGAAAAACTGTTGATCCACTTGAATAGATATCAGTCCACTACCAGGTCAGAATACAATCTAATACATTTCTGTCACTATTGCTAACAATGTATGTTTTAACTGAAGTCTGCACTTTCTTCTGTCTATTCATTTTTTAAATGAATCTTAATTGCACCATTTAACAGTTGTCCTTCATGTTCTTTAGATATTTGCACTTGTTTTGACTGAAAAGCAAGATGAACACGACGGTCTCCACGAACCAAACAGATCATCTTGCATTTACATGCACAGACTCTTATCCAGGGAGTTTCATTGCATTTTCTGTCACAGGATTGCAGATCTTTATCATCCTGCCTATCAACGTCTGGGTCCTCTGGCTGGGCACAAGTGACATTAGAAAAGGGGGAAGTCTGGCAACCTCTGATATCTTTACAGTCAGCCTGTCTGTATTAGAACTTTTGACTGTCATACGTTTTGTGCTTAAACTGGTTTCTTTTGCTCTTAACTATCAACACACATTGCTTGTTATTATGTTCTTATCTGGAAGCTACCTGGTTGGACGTCCCTTTATGAATAGTTTGATTTGTGCTGAGCGCTACATAGCCGTGGCTCATCCAACGATGTACCGCAATCCAGCCTTTGTAAAGCACAGATATATTAGTGCTGGACTGGTCTGGATGCTGTCTTTGTTTTATGGAGGATTACTTGTGTGCAGCTTTCCAGATAAGGCAATTGCAGCCTACCTTGTCTCCCTCACAATCAGCGTCTTGTTGATCACTGCTTGTAGTCTAGGAGTGCTCAAGATCCTGTTGAGACCAAGTCCAGGTGAAACACAGAAGGAAGAGATGCACCATCAGAAAAAGAGGGCATTTGTAATTATCACTGGCATTCTAGTTTGCATATCTGTTTCATATGGTCTGGATGTGTTCATTTTTGCTATGAAGATATATATAACGTATGATACTTTCTGTGTGCTTTTGGGCATCAATATGTGGTTAATTCAAGAATGTAGTTTAATACAGCCTTTTCTCTATCTGTCCAAGCTTGGCAAGTTTTCATGCATTAAAAAAGGTTCTCATTAAAACAACAGGAAAGGTTGGAAGTCTCTATTGTTAAAAGAAAGTGGCATTAAAAGCCGATAACAAGACGGTAACAAAATGGGATGCCTTTCTTATGGTCTCCAGTGGCCTTTGGTACTGCTCTGTCTGATGTGAAATTAGTCCTGAAATAGGATTCTTCAAATATTCAGGGGGTTTTCTTGGTATTAATAAATGTTTGCATTTAATGTAAGTAGATGATCTGAACAAAGTATATGCAACTAATAAAGCACACTAAATTCTACTCTGTGATGTTATGGAAACTTTTGAGAATGCTAATGTGAATGAATTAAATAGTTGATTATTAGTCATATTGCTAATTTATTTATTAAGGATTTTCTCTTTAATAATAAAGAGATGAAAAATTATATTTGAGCTATGTTCACATACGCTATATTGCCAAATGTATTGTGACACCCCTCCAAATCATTGAATGCAGGTTTTTCAATCACTTCCATGGTCACAGTTGTGTAAAATCAAGCACCTAGGCATGCAGACTGCTTATACAAACATTTGTGAAAGAATGGGTTGCTCTCAGGAGCTCAGTGAATTCAAGCGTGGTACAGTGATAGGTTGCCAAATGTGCAACAAGTGAAATTTCCTCACTACTTCATATTCCACGGTCAACTGTTAGTGGTATTACAATAAAGTGGAAGCAATTGGGAACATCAGCAACTCAGCCACAAAGTGGTAGGCCACGTAAAATCACAGAGTGCAGAGGCGCACAGTGCGCAGAAGTCGCCAACTTTCTGCAGTCAATAGCTACAGACCTCCAAACTTCATGTGGCCTTCAGAGTCGCTCAAGAACAGTGCGTGCGTAGAGAGCTTCATGGAATGGGTTTGCATGGCTGAGCATCTGCATCCAAGCCTTACATCACCAAGTGCAATGCAAAGCGTCGGATACAGTGGGGTAAAGCACGCCGCCACTGGAGTCTAGAGCAGTGGAGACTTGTTCCCTGGAGTGATGAATCGCGCTTCTCTGTCTATCAATTTGATGGACAGTCTGGGTTTGACGGTTGCCAGGAGAACAGTCCTTGGCTGACTGCATTGTGCCAAGTGTAAAGTTTGGTGGAGGGGGGGTTATGGTGTGGGGTTGTTTTTCAGGGCTTGGCCCCTTAATTCCAGTGAAAGGAACTCTTAATGCTTCTGCATACCAAGACATTTTGGACAGTTTCATGCTCCAAACTTTGTGAGAGCAGTTTGGGGATGGCCCCTTCCTGTTCCAACATGACTACGCACCAAAGCAAGATCCATAAAGACATGGATGAGCGAGTCTGCTGTGCAGGAACTTGACTGGCCAGCACAGAGTCCTGACCTCAACCAGATAGACCCGATAACACCTTTGGGATGAATTAGAGCGGAGACTGCGAGCCAGGCCTTCTCGACCAACATCAGTGCCTAACCTCACAAATGTTCTTCTAGAAGAATAGTCAGAAATTCCCATAAACACACTCCTAAACCTAGTGGAAAGCCTTCCCAGAAGAGTTGAAGCTGTTATAGCTGCAAAGGGTGGGCCAACTCCATATTAAACCCTATGGATTAAGAATGCGATGACATGAAAGTGTGCATGTAAAGGCAGACATCACAAAACTTTTGGCAATATAGGGTATAGGATATAGTGTTGTCCTGTTAAAAGGATTGAATATTGCCATCCTTTCATATTTTTGCACTCTTATCTGTGACAAATGTGTTGGATGTTCATGAAAAACATAATAATCAATTAATCCACAACGGCCAGTCTCACGCATGATGAACCTAAATTTGACTCGTTACTCTGACAACCACTGTGAAAGTTACTAGCAAAAGGTAATTTCTACCTGGAAATTAATGACTTATCATAATAGTAAGGAATGAAAAATGGTTGCGGAAGCAAAAGTTATCACTAAATAAAGCCCTTCATGATGAAACAAGATCTCTGACTATATTAGGCCTAATCCCTTCAGTGTAATGACTCTCAGAAAAAAGTGTACATATTAGTACCGAAATGGCACATATTTAAACATTTTGAAAGGGTACCGTCCCAGTGACAGCTTTACCTTTTTTTCTGAGAGAAGGCAGGCAGAGTGGGGGGCCAATGTGGAGCAGATGGAGCAGGAGACCGCCATGGTGGAGCCGGCAGAGCTAAAGACAGAGCCAACAGGGTGCAAAGGGAGTTCAGAAACGGCCTCTATGGCTGTATCAGGGTCGACATAACGCTCAAAGATTTGAGAATCGTCCTCCTCGGTCATGGTAGGGAGCACAGTGAGTTCTGAGTCATATCATTCCTCCATAGCAGTGACAGACTCCAACCACCTCGTGGGAAGTGTGTGCGGCCCAGACACACTAAATGGGAGTCTGGGAGCACGGGGGAAAAAGTGAAGACCTCCGAGACTGGCTAGAGATGCCGGCTGCTCTCACCGACAGGAGCAGTGGAGCCTCCTCCATCTCTCCCACACTGAAGGAGGATCTGCTCAGCTGAGGGGTGTAATCCGAAAACGTACAAAGTGACCCTCGCAGACCATTATTGCAAAGTTGCGTTCTTAGAGGTTCATTAAGTCCAGAGCAAATAAAGGAAATCATTTTAAGGTCCCGTAAGTGTTTGAGGTTCACAAGGTCCAAAAACTCACAGGTACGGTATGGTCCTCAAGGGAAAGCTGGCCCTGGCAGAGGAGGACGAGTTGAACCCCTGCTAGATCCATCTGTGGTCAGTTGTTCTGTAATGAGCCGGAGCAAGGGAGGACAGGAAGGAAGAGGATCTAAATGCAGGATATTTAATGGAAGTATCAAAATCTGGGGACAAACACAGAACATATGACACACATAAAGTGTTTTAATGACTCTAATAATAATAATAATAAACTTATAGCACCTTATATAAAAATTTTCTTAAAATCAAACTTATATAATTTTCTATAGCACCTTTAAAGTAGCATCTCAAAGCGCTTCACAAGAATAGAAACAAGATAAAACATACAATTATACAAATTAATAACATTCAAGTTAATGAAAGAAAAAACAGATGAAAATATAATACCAAATAAAAACATACAATTAAAAGTTCAATAAAGAATGATAATAATAATAATAATAATATGGCAATTACAAACAGTCCTGTAAAAGCTACCCTAAAAACCCTGCTCAGTTTTAAGGGATGTTTTAAAAACACTATGGGATTCAGCTTGCCTAATTTCAGCTGGCAGGGAATTCCAAAGTTTTGGAGCAATTGAAGAAAAAGCCCTGTCACCCATGGATTTTAAGCAAGTAAGCGGAACAATTAAAAGGCCAGCTTCCGAGGAGCGGAGATCGCGTGCTGGTGTGTAAGGGGTTAACATCAGGTTTTGAATGTATATAAACCTTGGTGTCATCTGCATAAAAGTGGAAACTGAGACCGAGTGATCTTAAAAGTTGACCAAGAGGATAAATGATGTAGATGCTAAAAAGTATAGGGCCCAAGATTGAACCCTGAGGAACACCAGATTGCACTACACCAATATCAGACCTGCAACTCTACCATCAGAAAGGTTCAAAAAGATTTAACTGAATACGAATGAAATTGTATTTAATTGTGTTATTTAAAAAAGTTTGACAGGAGGACCAAAAAAAATGTGAAATTAACTAAAGCCAAAACAGTGAAAAAGATGACCAGATAAAAAGAACCAATGAGATACACACTTTCTATTTATATATTAATTAATAAATCCTGTTTACATTAGTTAATAAGCTTAATTAGACATATTAATAAGCATACATATTTGTGGCAAGGGGGGCGTGGTTCCGCGAAGTCTGTGACGCGGGAGAGGATCGGGAGACAGGTGCGGCGTGAGTGGGTTAAGTGTGAATGACAAACACCTGTGTCTTGTTTCAGTAATTGGCGTGGGGAGACGGATAAAAGCCACGAGGAAAAGAGAATGGAAAAGGGAGAGATCAGAAAGACGCGTGGGTGTGCTGGACTGTCTGGTGGAGACGAGAACGCTGAGAGCGAGCACTTTTAAAGAGCGTGTGTTTGTACAGCGCGTGTGGCGCATCTTTTTGTTTTGTTTGTTTATTTTGGGAGAAATAAAATACCCAGCGTCCACTAAAGCCGACCCTGTCCTCTTCCTTCCACTTTCCTGAACATTTCATCCACAACACTGGTGCCGAAACCCGGGAAGGAAGACGGAAGCCGCCGCCAGCATGCAGTCACCGCCACCATCGCCACTTGCGGACGTGGTTGCTTCTCTCGCGGCCCTCCACCAAGACCAACATCGGGCCCTGGTGGAAATGAGGACCGATCTGGAAGGCCGGTTCCAGTTCCTCATCCAAGGCCAACAGGAGGATCGCGAGAGGTTCCGGAGCTGGATGGACCGGGAGGTTCGGCCGGGTTCAACGCCGCCGCCGGTCGAGCGCCCCCACCTGCCCCTGAATAAAATGGGCCCGCAGGATGACCCTGAGGCGTTCCTCGACCTCTTCGTGAGGTCAGCGGAGGCAGGTGGGTGGCCAAAAGAGCAATGGCCGGTGCGCCTCATCCCTTTGCTGACCGGGGAGGCGCAAGCGGCGGCCCAACAGTTACCCGTCCAGAATCTCCTGGTTTTCGACGACCTAAAAAGAGCCATCTTACAGCGGGTCGGCCGGAGCCCAGAGCAACATCGCCAGCGGTTCCGTTCCCTGGATCTGGGTGAGAGCGGTCGACCCTTCGTGTTGGCTCAACAGCTCCGGGACTCCTGCCGCAAGTGGCTGTTGGCTGGGGGAAGCGACGTCCAGGAGATAATCGACCGTGTGGTGCTGGAGGAATTCATCGGCCATTTGCCGCGGAAAACCGCGGAGTGGGTCCAGTGCCACCGACCGGCGTCGCTGGACTTGGCCATTCAGTTGGCGGAGGACCAGCTGGTGGCGTGCTCCAGGGTCGGCGAGAGCCTTCCAAATGTCTCTCTCTCCGCTTCTTTTTTTTCTCCTTCCCCCTCTTCTACCTATTCTCCTCGACTAATTCCCCTTCCCAGGTCCCGTCCTCCCGGACCGTTCCGTGGCCCTCCCCGGGGACGGGGGGGGACTTCACTGGATCCGGCAGGAGGCCTGAGACCCCAGCCCAGGGGCTCGGGGTTCACCGGTTTCCTTTCCCTCCCTCTCCTCACGCCAGTCACTTACCCCACTTCCTGTCTCTAGAGCGGTGGGGAGGCCTGGGCCGGCCTGCTGGTGTTGCGGGGACCCGGACCATTTCATAGACAGGTGTCCGGTGATGGAAGTGGGGACAATGATCCGGGTCCCGGATGCCCCGCAGGCTGCCCACGATCAGGCTGGCCGGTACCAGATACCCGTGAGTATAAAGGGGGGTACCTATCAGGCTCTGGTGGACTCAGGATGTAACCAAACCTCGATCCACCAAAGCCTGATTCAACCTGAGGCATTGGATATGAGCCGCATGGTTCGGGTAAGGCGTGTGCACGGGGATGTGGTGAAGTAATCCGCTCATGTCAGCTTTGATTAAATTTAGGGGGCAAAACCATAGTGTGGAGGTGGCAGTTAACCCGCACCTCAGGCATCCGCTGATTTTGGGAACTAATTGGCCGGCTTTTACGGAATTATTGGGGTTATTGTGCGCGGATGTCTCTTGTGGGAAAAGGAAGCAGGAGAGCGGAGCGGTCGTGCGGTTGGGAGAGGCGGAACTGGGACCTCCGGGACTGGATCCAGGGGATCTGAGTGTAATTGGGAGACAGATTCTCCCAGAGCGTGATGATTTTCCCCTGGAGCAGTCTCAGGATGAGTCGTTAAAACATGCTTTTGAACAGGTCCGTACCATCGACGGTCAGCCTCTCCAGCCTGCTCGACCGCTCACTTATCCATATTTTGCAATCTTGAAAGACCGGTTGTATAGAGTGATACAAGACACTCAAACAAAAGAAACTACAACCCAGTTGTTGGTACCGAAAAGCCGTCGGGAAATGCTTTTCCAGGCGGCTCATTCAAATCCCATGGCTGGACACTTAGGGCAAATAACGACACTTAACCGTCTCATGGCCCGTTTTTTTTGGCCGGGCATTCACGAGAACGTGCGCAGGTGGTGCGTGGCTTGTCGTGAATGTCAGCTGGTAAATCCGCCGGCCGCCCCAAAAGTGCCTTTGCGCCCCCTTCCTCTGATCGAGGTCCCCTTCCAACGAATTGCGATGGACCTCGTCGGGCCATTAGAACGGTCAGCACGGGGACATCGCTTTGCATTAGTCATAGTGGACTATGCAACGCGATATCCTGAGGCAGTGGCACTCCGCAACATCTCCGCGAAAAGTGTAGCGGATGCCCTGTTTCGTCTAATCTCCCGAGTGGGGATCCCGAAAGAGATCCTTACTGATCAGGGCACGGCGTTTATGTCACGTACGTTACGCGAACTTTACGAGTTGTTGGGCATTAAATCGATTCGCACCAGCGTCTTTCACCCACAAACGGACGGCTTGGTGGAACGATTTAATCGCACATTAAAGACAATGATCCGTAAGTACGTTCACGAAGACGCCAAAAATTGGGATAAATGGTTAGAACCCTTGTTGTTCGCTGTGCGCAAGGTCCCGCAAGCCTCCACGGGGTTTTCCCCCTTCGAGCTCCTTTATGGTCGTCAACCCCGCGGGGTGCTAGACGTGCTGAAGGAGGCTTGGGAGGAGGCACCCTCGGAGAGTCGAAATGAAATTCAGTATGTCCTGGACCTGAGAACAAAACTCCACACTTTGGGGCGGCTCTCAATGGAGAATTTGTTACAGGCTCAGGACAAACAGACCCAGTTGTACAATAGGGGAACGAAACTAAGAAAATTTTCACCGGGAGATAAAGTCCTCCTATTGCTCCCCAATAGAGTTCCAAATTACTCGCGAAGTGGCAAGGACCCTTTGAGGTCACCCAGAGAGTCGGGGATCTCAATTATGAGGTTCTTCGAACGGATAGGAACGGGGCGCGTCAGATTTACCACCTCAATCTCCTAAAAAAATGGAGCGAGGCGGAGTCAGGAATGCTGGCGACGGTGATCGGAGCGGAAGAAGATCTCGGACCAGAGGCGAATGTCAAATCTCCATCTCTCGCTCTGGCTCCGGGCGGAGATCATCTTTCACCGTGCCAGCTTACTGACGTTGCCAGGTTGCAAGCGGAGTTTACTGACGTGTTCTCGTTCCTACCCGGTCGAACCAATCTCATTCAGCACCATATTGAGACCGAGCCGGGCGTGGTGGTGCGCAGCCGGCTATATCGTTTATCTGAACACAAGAAAAAGGTGGTTCAGTCTGAATTAGAGGCGATCCTCGAGATGGGGGTAATAGAAGAATCCCACAGTAATTGGGGGAGCCCGATAGTTTTAGTACCTAAACCCGACGGCTCAGTTCGATTTTGTGTGGATTACCGCAGGGTTAATGCCGTATCGAAATTCGATGCTTATCCAATGCCCCGGATTGACGAACTGCTTGATCGGCTCGGCACTGCTCGTTTTTTTTCGACGCTGGATTTAACTAAAGGATATTGGCAGATCCCCTTATCACCTATATCTAAAGAAAAAACAGCCTTTACGACGCCGTTCGGGTTACACCAATTCGTTACGCTTCCGTTTGGGTTGTTCGGGGCTCCGGCCACCTTCCAGCGTCTCATTGACCGGATACTCCGGCCACATGCTGCATATGCCGCTGCCTATCTGGATGATATCATTATTTATAGTAATGACTGGCAGCGCCATATGGAGCATGTGCGCGCGGTTCTGAGAGCGCTGAGACTGGCCGGCCTAACGGCCAACCCAAAGAAGTGTGCGGTTGGGCGCGTAGAGGTCAGGTATCTGGGATTCCACTTGGGTCACGGGCAAGTGCGTCCCCAAATTGATAAGACAGCAGCTGTTGCAACGTGCCCGAGACCCAAGACCAAAAAGGAGGTGAGACAGTTCCTGGGGCTGGCGGGATACTATAGAAGGTTTGTGCCTAATTATTCGGACCTTGCCAGCCCGCTGACTGATCTCACTAAAAAGGAGTCACCAGATCCGGTTCAGTGGACGGAGCAGTGTCAGCAGGCTTTCACCCAGGTAAAGGCTGCTCTATGTGGGGGGCCGCTACTACAGGCTCCTGATTTTTCTCTCCCCTTTTTATTACAGACCGACGCGTCGGACAGGGGGCTGGGAGCAGTCCTGTCCCAGGAGATGGAGGGAGAGGAACGGCCGGTGCTGTACATTAGTCGCAAGCTCTCAAAGAGAGAGACTAAGTACAGCACCATTGAGAAGGAATGTTTGGCCATCAGGTGGGCCGTCCTCACCCTCCGATATTATCTCTTGGGACGGGAATTCACCCTCTGTTCGGACCACGCGCCCCTCCAATGGCTCCACCGCATGAAAGATACCAACGCGCGGATCACCCGTTGGTATCTAGCCTTACAACCTTTTAAGTTCCAGGTGGTCCACAGGCCGGGTGCACAGATGGCTGTCGTTGACTTCCTCTCCAGGAGGGGGGGGGGGGGGGGGGGGGGAGGCGGCAGGCCGGACGGCTCCCCGGCCTGAGTCGGGCGGGGGGGGTTTGTGGCAAGGGGGGCGTGGTTCCGCGAAGTCTGTGACGCGGGAGAGGATCGGGAGACAGGTGCGGCGTGAGTGGGTTAAGTGTGAATGACAAACACCTGTGTCTTGTTTCAGTAATTGGCGTGGGGAGACGGATAAAAGCCACGAGGAAAAGAGAATGGAAAAGGGAGAGATCAGAAAGACGCGTGGGTGTGCTGGATTGTCTGGTGGAGACGAGAACGCTGAGAGCGAGCACTTTTAAAGAGCGTGTGTTTGTACAGCGCGTGTGGCGCATCTTTTTGTTTTGTTTGTTTATTTTGGGAGAAATAAAATACCCAGCGTCAACTAAAGCCGACCCTGTCCTCTTCCTTCCACTTTCCTGAACATTTCATCCACAACAATATTGTCATCACATAGTGCATTAAATATGACATTCAAAAGGTTGACATATCAGTTCTCTTTACTTCTTGTTTTGAGATTTTAAAACTGCGATCACAAACTCAGATGAACACATGCTGTTAAAATGCTGCGTTACATTCCATATTTGCATATTTTCCTTTCATAATTCATCCAAATGCAAACATATGTGCCGTGGGATGAAACTAATGTGAGAGGAGCTGCAGGCATGACAAACACTCAGAAGGTTATCTGTGCGATTAACATCAGGTCAGTGCGAGTTATTGTTTACATTTCTATATTGTTCATCGTCACTACAGAGAAAAACAGATGTTGTCTTGTTTTTAGAGTTTTCAAATCTGTTTTCATTGTACCGTTGCATTATTTGTTGTTCTTTTCGTTCTTTAGATACTTGACCTCTTGAAGAGAAACATGAACAGCACTGTTTTCAAGAACCAAACATCTTCTTTTGGGGTCATGTGCACAGACTCCATCCCAGGGTATTCACTTCAACTTTCTGTAGTAACACTGAACATCTTTGTCCTTCTGCCCATCCAAATCTGGGTCCTCTGGCTGGGCACAAGAAACTTTAGAATTAGGGGACGTCTGGCAGCCTCAGAAATCTTTACAATGAACCTTTCTGCACTAGAGGTTTTT